>CM076577.1:1069507551-1070107551 GCA_034641835.2 Pinus albicaulis
GATATAGTTTGAAGTTTGCCGATTTGTTGACTTTTCCTTTCCATTTCTTCTCTCCACCTGTCTTCAGTCTCTTTTATCTTTGGCAAACTGCCAGGAACACAGTCTGAAATGAGATTAATTGAATATAAGCTGTCATTTATGAATTGCGTGAGATTATTCATTATATTTCCGGCCCTTGATATTGCTCTATCAGATTTCATTAATTGATGTTCCCATTCTGTAAACAAGATTTCTTTGTGTTTTTCCTCTATCCTAGGAAGATTTGCTTCTTTTCCCTTTTCTGTATCCTGCCAGTTGAGAAACTCATAAATCTTTTCATCGGCATCATCTATTTCTTGTCTAAGAGTTATGATAGTTTGGATCAAAGATGAAGTAATCTCACAAAAAGGTTCTGCTTGTGACAGTTTTGAGCAAAATTCAATTAACTGCTGAGTCAATAATTTATTAGCCTCAAGGGCTTCCGATTTGAATTCATATAACTTTGGATAATCTTTAAACTTATCCAAAGTTGCTTGAAATTCCTTTTCTTGAATCATTTTTGCCTTTTCCTCATTTTGTAACAAACTCTGTAACTTAGAAATTTCTTCATTTAGCTGCTTTTGTTTGCCTAAAAGCTTTTCATCAACCTTCTTCTTTTCTTCAGCAAGCTGTTTCTCCAATTCTTTAGACCTGAATGTCTGATCCTGTAGTTGTTGTTGCAATTGGCTGATCAGTTGCTGATTCTCCTTAGCTTTTTCTTCCAGTGAAGCTATGTGAAGATCTTTCCGAGTTATTAGTTGAGAAACTTCTACAACTTTATCCACTGTTGCAGCACTATAAGCTCCTGTATACTGGGACAATTTCGTAAGGTCTTCAAATGGATTCATTTCATTGTTCTTATAAACAATATTCATAAACTCATCTGATGGAGTAGAAAATATACCCTTTTCTGTTTTTCTTTTCTTTCTTTGTCTTTTGACAACAGCCTTATGTTTAGGGCTGTAAAATACATCCAAAGGAGGGATCTCCTCACCTTTTAATAGAATGAATACTATATCTTAAGTAAGTAAAGATTTTTAAAGGTAAATAAAAATTATCCTAGGATAATCAAAAATAAAATCTAACTTATGAAAAAAGAATAAAAATTATTAACAATCTCTTTCTAGTTTCTTGAGAATAAAAACATTTTGAGTTGTCTTAAGCTTTGATTGGTATTAATAATGAAGTAAGTGGATTTCTTCAAGCTTGGTTTTGATAATATACTCTATTGTCATAGGCATTGCCTCTGCTGCCCGCAAACGTTCATAGTCTCGACAGGGTTACCTTTTAACCATTAACTATTCATTGTCCCATTCAACTAAGATTATGACTTTTTAAAAGATAAATTCATAAGATATGTTATCTCATGTTTTTTGTCTTTTATTTATTTTTATTTCTTTTTTTTTTTTTTAAGAGCCATTGTTCTGGTTTGGTAGCCAGTTGTTAACAATGCCATTCAATAGTTATAATTAAAACTGAACAAGCTGGCTCGTGATGAGACCCCTTGTCTTATATTAATAAGCCATTACCCTGTTTTGATAGGCAGTATTGGTAATGTCAGCTTTATTATTTCTTATGAATATGGTAAGTCGGCTCATGATGAGATCTCTTATCTCTTAAAAATGTTTTCAATAATTTCTTAGAATTATATTCTAAAAAATCACAACCTAAATGAATGGGGTGAACTAGTCTTATCCTTAAGAATCAATGGATGACAATTTTCTGAGTTTTTTGAGTACCAAGACTTGAATAATCTTTACTTTTATAGATAACTTCTCTCTGCTTAATAAACTTGTAATGATTTACATTTTCCTCAAGTTTTCCCAAAAAGATTATGCAAATAATTGGTATAATCTTTCAAAGTTTAACACTTTATTTAAAACTATCAAAAGAATATAATCATTTCTCTAAAAATTCTTATTTACACTAAAATAAATATTCATAATATTTTCCTTAAGAATTTTTCTATCAAGTAAACAGTCAATTAGAGACTTATTAACAACCTTTATTTAGAAAAAACAATAAAATACTTTGCAAAAAGGAATATGTACAATTTAAGAAGGGGTTACCTCCTTATGAGAAGAATTTCTTTAAGATAAGCCCATTTACAGGAAGAGATTCTCTCTTACCTGTTAGATCTTGGAGCATGAATGTATTTGAGCCTATATTTTCAACGATCTGAAATGGTCCAAGCCACATCTTTTGAAATTTGGTATGTTTACCTTTTTCTTCATGTGCCTTATCCCATTTTAGAACAAGATCACCAATTGACAAATTTTTTGAGCCGGTAGAACTTGCATCAAAAGAAGATTTCACAAGTTGTTGATGTTTTTCATGAACAATTCTAGCTTTATCTCTCTCTTTTTCTAGTTTAAGGATTTGATCATACCTCAATTGAACGGATGAAGAAGGATTTTCTTCAATAAATTGTACCAGGGCTAATGATGGAAGAGTTAAATTTGATGGTATCACAGCTTCTTTTCCATAAACTAAATTAAAAGGTGAAGTTCCGATTGAAGCTTTCTCTGTAGTACGATCAGCCCATAGTGCAAAGATTAAAGATTTATGCCAATTCTTTTGATTTTGATCGATAGTCCTTTTAATAATCTTGATGAGATTTTTATTAGTGGATTCAGCTAATCCATTACCTTGTGGGTAATAATTTGCTGAATATTTGAGTTTAAAACATCTTTTAACTGCAAATTCAATTAAACTGTTTCCTGAGAAATAAGATGCATTATCAAAGACAAGAGCTTGAGGTACACCAAACCTGGTTATGATAAATTGATCTATGAAATCAATAATTGCATGAGAATTGGCTACCTTCAAAGGGATTGCCTCTACCCATTTTGTAAAATAATCGGTTGCAGTAAGAATGTACTTGTGCTGCTTGGAAGAATGAGGTACTATCTCACCAATAATGTCAAGTCCCCATTGTTCAAATGGTTGCTCAATATTTACTGGTTGAAAAGGAAAAGCTGGTTTCCTTTGCCTTCCACTTGCAGTTTGGCAGATTCTGCACTTTCTTACATATTCATGTGTATCTTTAAAAAGGGTAGGCCAATAATAGCCGGCACGAATTATTTTGTGAGCTGTGGTATCACCTCCAAAATGACCTCCTGCTGGTCCATCATGCAACTCCTGCAAAACCTTTTCAGCCTCAGTCTTTTCTAGACATCTCAACAAAATTGAATCATAATTTTTTCTAAATAACACATTATCAATGATCTCATATTTAACAGCTTTTAACCTTAAAGCACGTTTTCTCTTATAACTGAGATCAGAAGGAGCATACCCATTTTTTAAGTAATAGATGAGATCAGAATACTGAGACTCAGAATCCGTAACACTTATCTGATTTACTTGAATATCTTGATTTGAATAATCATTCTCTGGTATGTTATGAGCTCCTGCTAATAATCTGCAAAAACCTTGTCCTCCAACAATCTTAGCTGGTTTAATATCAACATCATATTCTTGTAGGGCTGTTACCCAGTTAGCTCGTTTTTCTCCTACTTCTCTCTGAATTAATAATTGCCTCACTGCTGAGAATGGGACAATGATTTTTGTATGAGTTTTTAAGAGAAAAGGTCTAAAATGCTTGATTGATTTGAACACAGCAAAGGCTTGTTTTTCAACATCTGAATAATTCAGTTCAGCTCCTTGCAGATTTGAACTGAAGAATGAAATTGGTGCTTCAATTTTCTGATCATTAATTTGTGTTAAAACAGCTGCATAAGATGTCTCTGTGGCTAAAGTATACAAAATAAAATCTTTAGAAAAATCCGGAGTACTTAATGCTGGTGCATTAATGATTGCCTGTTTGATTACCTCAAAGGCTTCTTTCTCTTTATGCCCCCATTTGAATACTAAATTCTTCTTGATCATATTTTGCATAGGTAAAACAATTAAAGAAAAATCGGGAATGAATCTTTTTACAAAATTGATCTGTCCAAGAAATGATTGCATGGATTTTTTGTTATGAGGTAAAGAAATATCAGAGATCTCTTTAACTCTGTCTGGATCAATGTATATACCATCTTTTGATACAACAAATCCTAAAAGTTTTCCTTCATCCAAAGCAAAGAAAGATTTTTTCGGATTTAATGAAATACCAAACCTTCTACATATTTCAAATATTTGTTTTAGATCATGTAGATGATTGGTTCTGTTTTTTGAGAATACTGTTATATCATCGAGATAAACAACCACTGCTTTATTGATCAGACCTTTAAATGCTATGTCCATGGCTCTTTGGAAAGTTGCTCCTGCATTTATTAATCCAAAAAGCATTTTTTGATAAGCATAAGTCCCCCATTTCGTTCTGAAAGTTGTTTTCAATCTGTCATCTGGATGAACCAAGACTTGATTATAGCCTGAAAATCCATCAAGAAAGGACATAAGTTCAGAACCAGCTACTTTTTGAAGTATCTGCTCCATGTTTGGCAATGGGAAATTGTCTTTCAAACATGCCTTGTTTAAATTTCTGAAATCAATACAGATTCTTATATCACCATTTTTCTTCCTTACAGGTACCATATTGGAAACCCAATTGGAATGCCTAACAAGAAAAATGATTTTGGCTTTCAAAAGTTTATTAAGTTCTGATTTGATTTGATCTTCAAGATTTGGATGAACTTTCCTTAGCTTCTGTTGAACAGGTTTAATATCGGGAAGCATTGGAATTGTGTGTTGAATAACTGAAGTATCATATGTTTTTAAATCATCATAATTCCAAGCGAAAACATTTTTGTATTTGTTCAATAGTTTAATGAAGGCATCCCTTTCCTCTGATGTTAAATTAAGTCCTAAATTAACATTTTGAGGTTTTGAATCAGAACCAAGATTCACTAATTCAAATTTCAAAGTAGAACTTTGAAGCTTGGTATTAGTGACTTTCTTGAATCTGTCTTTAATATCATACAAGTCTTCCAATCTAACAACAGCTTTCGGAATGGGATTTTCATTACTTTTTGAAGAAATTTGTAAATCATGTTCTTCTTCGTCGATAATTTGATCATCATATGATTTCTCAGAAGTCATGAAGTTCAAGATATCTTGATCATGGTAAAAAACTCTCCAATTTGTAACATTGTCTGGGACAGATGGTCTAAAAAGTAATTCTATTGAAAATCTATCTGGGCTAAAATCTTCAGAAGGTATGAGTCTGGAAGCAACATTGGCTAGCAAGTCTGCTGCTGAATTTTGAGACCTAGGGATGGAAGAAATATTGAATGCAGAAAAGTGTGTGGTGAGTTCTTGAACCAGCGATTGATAATGTTTGAGGTGATTTGAAAGATAGTGAATTGTATTTCTCACCTGTTTGACAATAATTTCAGAATCGCCGAATACTTTCAAATATTGCACTTTAAGGCCAATTGCTTTATACAAACCTTGGACTAGAGCTTCATACTCAGCTGTATTGTTTGTGCATTCAAATTCTAACCTACAGGACAGCATTGTCTTTTCACCTTGCGGGCTAACCAAGATACACCCTGCTCCTGAAACTTCGTTAGATTTAGAGCCGTCAAAATATAAAGACCAAAATAAAGAAGTATTAACAAGATTATTTACAGTTTCCCCAGTATCACTAAAACATCTTGACCTATCAGTTTGTGAATAGTTTTCAATCTGTGATGTTAAACTGTTTACTGAGAAAGGGGATGGTTGGGCAGTGAGATTTCCAAAAAATGAATCTGATGAATAATTTCCCAAGATGTTGTTATTAAATGCAATTGGTTGATTTTCCTGTTCAAAATCTGTTACGGTATGGGTCATGTGTTTCTCTCGATTGATTTTTATTTGATTTGGCTTTCCTCCATAAGGTAACCACATGTGAGACCAATCGGTAGAAATATATCCGTGGAGCTTTTCAGACCAATCTCTACTTAAAATCAACCCATAAAATTTAGGTATATCAGCTATTAAGATATCAATTCGTTGAACTACCCGTGGATCAGCTGCTAACCTGATAGTTACGGAGTTAATCTCTCCTAAAACCTGGACCTTGCTTCGGTCTAACTGTACAATGTGTATGGAAGACTTTTGGGGTTCTATGTTCAGTTTAGAACAAACTGAAGCTGGCATTATATTGGATGATGCCCCTGAGTCAATCAAACAATTGTGTAGGTTTTTGTTGTAGATCTCAAAAGTCAAAAGGAAGGGTGGAGTGTGAGAATTTGATCTATCCCCAATCAGGACTGAATCAGTAGCTTCTATCATACCAGAAGGTGGTTGACCAGAATCATTTGCAGCTTTAGTACTGGGAAGAGGTGAACAGGGAACAGCATTCAATTCTTTGAGAAGCAATTTATGCTGATGTTTTAATTTGCTAAGTTCAAACATAGTAATGTTTGCCTTAGTTTTCTTCATATCATCAACAATATTGTAATCCATTGAATCGGATACTACTAATGTTTTGGATGTTGGAAGAGTATTTGAAGTTGAAGGTGGGTTTTGGGGAACTGTTGCGGGTGATTTCTTTGTAGGTACTTTTTCTTTTGTTGTAGCAGCACCTGCACTCCGTTTCTTTGAAGTTGTCTGAACAGGTTCGGAAGTACCTTTACTCCTAGTAGAGACAGGTAAAGCCTCTTCATCATTATCTGTATCGGAGTTGGGCAGTATGAAATCCCACATGCCATGACATTCAACAATTTCCTCTTCATTATCAGTTGATGAGATTGTTTCCTCTTCTTCCTCTTCTTGATCTGATTCTGCATAAGATACGATATTTGGTGGTTTTTATTCGGTTTTCTTATAATTCTTGAAGGGCCTCTTGGTTGAAGTTTCAGCTACTTGTTTCTTAATTTCAATCATTTCATTTGACATAGTCTTGAGAACCTTTTGGAGGCCTTCCATATCATATGGATCTTTTGAGATTTTCTTCTTTGAGTCTTCTTTGAATGAAACTTTTTTGGTTTTTCTTTCCTCAATAGCTGCTTTCTTTTCTAGAGCATTAATACGTTTTTCCACAGCAAGTGCTTCTTTCATGTTTTCAGCAAGTGTTGGTTTTGCGGCCCTGTCTACAAAAATAGCTATATTGGCGGGTAGGGCAGTAATATACCACTCACTTCTGATTTGTTCACTTGGTTTGGAAGTCGTTGGGATTTTATTCAAAAGTTTATTGAAACGAGCATTAAATTCTTTAATGGGTTCCCTATGCTCTATCCTAAGATTGGAGAGATCATTTATTAGTGTTGCTAAAGATCTATCGTCTCCATACTTAGTAAGAAACTGTTCTTGGCAAATGTCCCAACTGGTAATAGAATCAGAAGGCAGGGAAAAATACCAGGATCCTGCTGATCCTTGCAATGTATAAGGAAAAATCCTAACAACGACATCTTGCTCAGTCACTCCCTTCAAATTAACTGCTAACATGAAGTTATTGATATGTTCCTCGGCTTGGGTTCCATTTTCTGGATTAAACTTGGGTAGCCATTTTTCAGGAGCATCGGGTAATGCATGTAATGGTGCGGGCATATTGACTGCACCAGGTCTGGTCCATGGATCTGCCATTGTAATACCAGTGGTGGATGATACTGCTGTTGAGATTCCAGATGTCTGGGAAGGAATTGATATTGAGGAGTGAACAGTTTGAGATGTTGAAGTTTCCAATTCCTGATTAACAACGATATGTAATGAGGGAGTGGATGGTTGACTTCGCACTGGGGAAGATGAGATGGAAGATGTGGATGAAAGTGCTTCACTGTCAGAATCTTCAGTATTTTTCTTTGCCTTTTTCCTTTTAGGTAAAGGAAATTCAGTAGTTTCAATACCGAGCTTTTCACTCTGAAGTCTAGTAAGAGGGTGAGGTAGATTGAATTGCGAAGTCTCACTGCTTTGAGATAGCTCAGACTTCTGTGGTGAAATCGAGAAGCTCTGAAGTTTCTGGATGAGAGACTGAACTTCGGGAGATTCAAGACTTAATTGTTCTGAAGTATGGTGGGTTTGAGCAGTGATAGTAGATACCTCTTCTTCTTGCTTGGATGCTGGGGAATCAGCGGGCAATTTGGAAGTACGAGGTGATGCGGAGGGAGAATTACTCTTAGAATGGTTTGTAGATTTGGGTTTGCTTGCCATTCACAGTAGGATGCCCTCCTTCTAGCGCCAAAAATGTTGAAGCCTAGAAAATCTCTGCTTCAAACATTGGGGGAAAACCACCCGGTCGGGACCTTAAGACAGCTCCTTTTCCGTTTGGGATGGTGGCTCCAACTGGATTTAAAGGACCAGTTTCCTTATAACTAAGTGGATTGAATTGAATGGGTGAAAATGGGACTAAATTGACAGAATAATAAAACTATCTAATCTAAACTAAATGCTGATAAAGAAATTCTAATTTTAACCCGGGTAATAATATGTGAATACAACTTAGGATTGTTTCAATCTAATAATAACCATGAAAATGTATTATTAACTAAATTGAAATGTGCAGAAACGAATAAAGATAACTATGTTTAATAAATTAAACAGAGTTATATTAGCATATTGCATTCATCATCATATACCATTCATATATGTCTATAAATGATAATATTCCAATTATACTCAGAAATGATAATATAAAGAGGAAATATTATGAAAATCAAATATATAAATGATAGCAAATTCTTCAAACGAATACCATATAACAGAGACAATTAACAATGAACGGATAAAAATACCTCATTCATATTGCAGATTGTCAAACGAAGTATGATACTCTGATCTAGTAACTCCGATGTAAAATTAACTCCAAAGGCACAAAAATGCAACACTTCAAAGATAATTTGAGCACAAAAATCACCAGATGTGATCTTTCATAGAAATATAATAAGGAATGAAGTACAGAAATGTTAGCTCCAAATCCTCAAAATATTACAACTTCCGATCCTTCTCTAAATGCATGAGAAGGATTTAAATAATAAATTAAATAACAAAAATCCTAATACTACTGCTACAATCTATCAAATTTAAAACTGAAATGTTATTTTGAATAAAACTGATTCATTGTTTTTCTCCTTCGCTTGATGAAGCCAAGTTGCAAATGTTCAACATATCTCGGAGTCTTGGTGGATGACTCATCTCAGTATGCAACTGTCCAGCATAGGTGGCATCAGAAAATTCTGGAATTAGACAATCGTCAGCGTTTGATAGAAGTTTGATAGCTGTCTGTTGATTGTTTGGCTTGATCACATGAGTCCACATACTATCCCAGGATATAGTTTGAAGTTTGCCGATTTGTTGACTTTTCCGTTCCATTTCTTCTCTCCACCTGTCTTCAGTCTCTTTTATCTTTGGAAAACTGCCAAGAACACAGTCTGAAATGAGATTAATTGAATATAAGCTGTCATTTTATGAATTGCGTGAGATTATTCATTATATTTCTGGCCCTTGATATTGCTCTATCAGATTTCATTAATTGATGTTCCCATTCTGTAAACAAGATTTCTTTGTGTTTTTCCTCTATCCTAGGAAGATTTGCTTCTTTTCCCTTTTTTGTATCCTGCCAGTTGAGAAACTCAGAAATCTTTTCATCGGCATCATCTATTTCTTGTCTAAGAGTTATGATAGTTTGGATCAAAGATGAAGTAATCTCACAAAAAGGTTCTGCTTGTGACAGTTTTGAGCAAAATTCAATTAACTGCTGAGTCAATAATTTATTAGCCTCAAGGGCTTCCGATTTGAACTCATTTAACTTTGGATAACCTTTAAACTTATCCAAAGTTGCTTGAAATTCCTTTTCTTGAATCTTTCTTGCCTTTTCCTCATTTTGTAACAGACTCTGTAACTTAGAAATTTCTTCATTTAGCTGCTTTTGTTTGCCTAAAAGCTTTTCATCAACCTTCTTCTTTTCTTCAGCAAGTTGTTTCTCCAATTCTTTAGACCTGAATGTCTGATCCTGTAGTTGTTGTTGCAATTGGCTAATCAGTTGTTGATTCTCCTTAGCTTGTTCTTCCAGTGAAGCTATGTGAAGATCTTTCTGAGTTATTAGTTGAGAAACTTCTACAACTTTATCCACTGTTGCAGCACTATAAGCTCCTGTATACTGGGACAATTTTGTAAGGTCTTCAAATGGATTCATTTCATTGTTCTTATAAACAATATTCATCAACTCCTCTGATGGAGTAGAAAATATACCTTGTTCTGTTTTTCTTTTCTTTCTTTGTCTTTTGACAACAACCTTATGTTTAGGGCTGTAAAACACATCCAAAGGAGGGATCTCCTCACCTTTTAATACAATATGCCCTGTAGGATGTTCAGGAATGATTTCAACATCCTGCTCTATTTGTTCTGAACCTTTATCCTGCAATCCAAGCTGTTGAGCAAACTGATCATATTGATTTAATATCTGAGAAGAAATATCAAGATTAGTGGAAACCGTAATCTCCTTAGTTATTTCTTTTTCTTTCTCTTTATCTATGCTCTGCTTGGTGCTTTTGTCATCTGATCCATCCTTTTGATTATGCACCTCATCATTGATATTTGTGCATTTGTCTATCATTTGAGCAGTATTCCCTTTTGGGGCATCAGGTTTGTCAATAGTGACCACTTTTTGAGAATGTACAATCGGCTGGTTGACAGCCGAGTGTGTAATGATTTTGCTGGTAGATGTTTCTACTAGCATTTGGCCGGATGTACCTTCTGTCTCTGATTTTTGGATTTGAGTTCTCAGCTGGTCTAGAGGTACTCTCAACAATCTCTAGCTTCTAAATAAGAGAAATTTATTTATTTCCTCCTGTTGAAATGTAGACTTGATCAAGTCAAAAATCTGAGGAAAATTATCTAATGAAATAAACAAATCATCGAACATATCTGGTTCATGCTCAAAACGAGCAATTGAAACTGAAGCAGTGACCTCAAATGCTATCTTTTTTGGATCATACTGTCTTCCAGGAATGGTTGCAAATTTACAACCTCTTATCTTGAAGACTTCCTTTTCTGCATGCTTGAAATCATTTAGAGTGAAATGACCACAATTGAGTGGGAATTGAGGCCACATTTTCTTCTTGCTGTTGTTCAAAGACCTAGATATACCTTCAATTGTCAATTGATAAGAAACTTCTTGAGCGAGAGGTTTGTCTGGGACAAAAAGCGGAAGAACATGCGGCTCCACTATACTACCAAAAACCCTGATGTAAGTAAATTTTTCCTCCCCAAACCAATCTCCGATTGCAGACAGGTCGGCTTTAGCTTTATCAGAAATCCTAGGGGGAAAGCGATTAAAAATGGTTTGGAAAACGGGAATGAGGAAGCCATGACAGATTCTATATACATTAGCTTGGAAATGAATCTTCCAAAGCAATTTATGATAAATATGGATTGGAAGGGGGTTATTGGGAGTCCATTTCCATCCAAATAAGGGAAATTCGGAATTGAAACAAATAGCATCAAGAATAGAGGCACAAAAGAAAAAGGGGGTAGAATTTCCAGCATCTTTTTCTTGTCTGTACTCAAGGATCCTATTGGCCATTCTATCAGAAAGAATAACAGCCCAATCCATAATGTCGGAATTCACAGCTGCTAGGATTAATGGGACCATTTGTATAGAAAACCTAGCTGAATTATCATTGCCAAATAACCTACACATCATGGCAGTTGCATAGGAATATGGAGGCAGAAGAGAATCTACAGAATACATACCGGATGCTTCATTTCGGTGCTTCTCTGGGTTTTTCCTCCAATTTCTGATAGGGTCGGATTGGACTTTGTTATCATCAGCAAATTCTTTGATAAATTCCTTGTTATGCACCTTCTGTGGGTCTGGAAGGTGGTACATTGCTTTCAAGTCTTCTGCTTTAAACGAGCCGAAAGGCACTCCAGATGCTGAAACAAACGTTCTATCTTGTATCTTTACACTGTCAATAACCCATCGGACTACATCATAGTAAGGCATGATGCTCGCTCTGGCTGCAATTCGA
This sequence comes from Pinus albicaulis, assembly GCA_034641835.2. Taxonomy (NCBI): domain Eukaryota; kingdom Viridiplantae; phylum Streptophyta; class Pinopsida; order Pinales; family Pinaceae; genus Pinus; species Pinus albicaulis. The sequence goes on from CM076577.1 coordinate 1,069,519,467, forward strand.
TGTAGAAATGAATTTGCAAGTGTTCTTTCATTGATATCAGAGTCAGAATCCGAGCTATCCTCGTCTGGAACTGATGCCTTCTCCACTGTGACCTTGGGGTCTTCTTTTTCCAATAGGTTGTAGACTGTGTCCCATGTCATTTTCCCAAGACCTTGGCATGATGTATCTGTGACTAGCCTTGGCTTTATGGGCTTTTCTTTTGAGACCGTAGGAGTCTCGGCAAACTTCACTGGTAGAGCAGTTTTGTTTCTTCTTCCTCTCTTTGACATTTCTGCGTCTGCTACAGCTTCCTTTTGTCTGTGAATGAAAAAACTTGTTGTTCTTTGGCTCTGCAAGACAATAAACTCTCAGTCGTGATCAACAAGCCACTCAAACGGAATGATTTATGAATTTATGGTTTTCATTCATTTGTTTCGTATATTGCGTAAATGCTCCTTTTGGGTCACACTTAAGTATTTAAAACCAAATCACAAACCATATTCATTTGATTCGTTATTGAATGCCTTCGTACCAAATAAAGATTTGGCGCTTGTGATATATTAATATATTCAAAAAATCTTCGTATGCAAAATAGATGAATCGCATCGGAAGTTTTCAAATGGCAAATGAGTATCACAATACGTTTATCCCGATTGATCGATTGCGATTGCAGATCTTTCCGATCTCTAATGGTGGGGTCTACCATATTTTTTAAACAAATATTCGATTTTCTTTTAAAGGCGTTTATTATCAAATGCGCATCGGATCGGGAAATTTCGAATAAGCGTAAAGAGTTTCTTAAAGATTGTCCCGATTAATCGATTGCGATTGACCGCATCGCATCGGAAGTTATATTTAACTGTTTTAAACTCTTAGCGATTTAAAATTTTCCGATTGGACTAATCGCATCGGAAGATTTGAAATGGGCATATGAAATTTCTTTTGAGGGTTATCTCCGATTCTCCGATCACGATTGAACTTTTAACTTTGATTTGTTTTTTATGATAAGGCCTTGTATATTAGATCGGACCATAAGTTTTTTGAATGTTGAATATGAAATTTTTCAAAACAATGAATTTTATTTCTAAGTGTTTTATTTCTAAAAAGAAAGGGACCCTATTTCTAAATTTTATTTCTAAAATTTAGAAAAAGGGAGGGTTGTTGTATAGTACAACAGGACCACATAGGTGACTGCGAGGGGGAATACCTGTGGTACCTGAGGCAGACATTGTACCACTTTCATTAGTACTTCTGGAGGGTACCCCTGCGAAGCTCGAGTACTTGCACCAGAAAAGGATTTTTTCAGGAGGTTAGCATAACTATTTATGTTACCTTCGCTAGTAGGCCTAGGGCGTAATTACCCTAGACTATTTTTAGAAGGTCCTCTTATTCACTTTCTTGTATTTTGGTGTCTAGTCCTAATCACCCAGCGCTGAAATACTTGAAGGCTTCTTGATTGACTGTATATTAGGGAATTTTGATAGAGTGTGCTCTTCACTCCTAGATTTCCATAGCTTCTTAATTTTTTGAGTATAATTAATCTCTTAATTATGAAAATTGATTAATCGATTGCCTCATTGATCAAGGTGGCTTCGTGGGTTTTCTCTTGCGATTGTCGAGCCTTCTTCAAGAAGGTGTAGGAGAAATTCAGTGGGTGATTTTCACCCAATAGTTTTGAATGCAATGGAGATTGATCCTCCCTCAGGCGTTGTTGTTTCTGCCGGTGGTCCTAGTACTAGTGGTATTATAGAGAGGAGTACTCCACTCATCTCTAGAGTCTTGTTTCCAACATAAGAAGTTGAAGTAGAATAAGTTCCTGAACCTCCTGGTACTCCATATCCTATTCCTACCAGTTTTCCAGATGTTCTTTTGTACATTAGGCCTGAGTCTCAAAGACCAGCTAGCATGTATCCTCATCCCTTTCTTTCGATGGGCACTGCTCGGAACACAAATTTGGTTATGAGCACTGCAAATGTGCATACTCTTCTTTCAGTTGAAGGAGGAGGTACTATTTCCATTTAGACAATCACCTATAGTTCTATTATGTTTGGCTCTTCCTCTATTCTGTCTATGAGTGGAAGCACCCACACATTTGCTTCTCATTCTGACCCCTTTTCTTTTGGAATGCCTTCTAGTGTGATTCCTTATGTCTCCTTTACCACTACTTTAGCTGTCTCTGCACCTATTCCTTCCATGGCTAGTGGATCAACTTCGTTTCAGGGTTTCCCCTTCGAAAGTGGGCATATTCCTCATTCGAACGCTTCCTTAGGATCCTTACATTTTACATCTAAAAATCAAGGATTTAATCCTTTCATCGAAGGTCAAAGATCTAATTCTTTTTCAGGATGGAACCCTGCTTTTACAAGGTTAGGAGCTGGGAGCCATTTTTTCTCTAGTCAGCAAGGGAATGTTCCTTTCCCTTTTGTAGGTCATTCTTAGGGTTTTTCTCCATTTTCCAATGCTTAGAACCCTTAGCAAGGGGTTTATTCTTCATTTAACACTTTGATTGGAGGGAATATCCCTGTTTATAGTAACCCTACGATGCGAGGGGGTCCTCCAAATGCTGGGTAACAACGTTTCTCTTATGACTCAACATTTTCTACAAGAAATCTCTAGAAACCTGGTGCCTCAACAAATCCAGGGTATTCTTTTCAAAATGTTGGGAATCCTTCCTATGGGGGATGGAATTCTCAAGCTCCTCTACGCTTACCATTCCTGGCAACTTTAAACTTGCCATATCATCAAAATTGACAACTGATCCTATTCGATATAGTCCAAATTGACCTCCATTCCCTACTAAACTTCCCTCAGACATTCCAAATTTTGAAGGAAAGACTGATGAGGATTTGACTGACCATATCACCACTTTCCACTTATGGTGTTTTTCGAACTCCCTTATCGACAATTTGATTAGTTTGAGTCTATTTCAACGAACCCTAACTGGGAACGCTACAAAATGGTACATTGAGCTGACAAGGGGCAGATTTTGTACTTTTGGTGAGTTGGCTACTATGTTTCTAAACTATTTTTAGTTTCTTGTCCATTATGATGATAGGACTGATCTCTTGGCCAATTTTCAGCAGGACAAGGCAACTCACAATTCTGATCATATTCAAGAATGGAGGAGAAGGAAGAGGCTCATCAAAGCCCAAATTCTGAATGAGTTCCTTCTTGAATGATTTCTTAAATCTCTGGAGCCATAAATATTGAAGGATGTATCCCTTTCAAGGGTATTTTCTGAGGAGCAGGCTATCTTTAGGGCATAGCAGTTAGAACTGATCTATTCTCAGTTTGGGTTCCTTAATAAAAATTTTCTGAATTCTCCTCATTCCATGCTAGATTTAGCCAAAACAAAGCTAGGTCCTCATGCTGACGAACTTATCGGTACGATTGATATTGGTAAGGCTAACTTGCTAATTCAATTGTAGTAGTTGTCTATACAATCTTCTCCTTCTATTCAGGCTATGTTGTCGGTGTCAACTCCTTCTCAGGATTTTACTATTAATGTTGTTCAGGCTTCTTACCCCAAAGGAAATAAAAAATCCTATGGGTAGAAGAAGGGATGAAATAATAAGAAGAAATACAAGGATGGGAAGGGAAATGTGAACAGACCCAACGATCATGTTGGAGAGGGTAAGAGGGACAATAAGAAGACGGTTAATTTTCCATGAAATTTATGCACTGGAGACCATCTTACTCACCTTTGCACAAAAATTTAGGATGCTTAGTGCTTGTTAGCTTAGCAGGGTTCTTCTAGTTCCTAGGCTATATTGAAAACCCCTTTTCCGCGAGGGCAACAACTTCTTGTTGGCTTGAATGTGAATACTGGAGCTCCATCTGGGGGCAACCAGGAAGGGGAAAATTCATCAAATGTATATATGATGAGTTGTCACACTGATATCTCTACAAGATCTCATGATTATGGAAAATCTGAGTCTTCAAAAGATAAAGGTGCTCCTAATAATACAGAGCCACTCTATATCGAGAGGCTTGTAGTTGAGCTTATACCTCAGCTGCCAAAAGGGTCTACAAAGTGTATACCGATTCATCCTAATGCCAAGGCTACCCAGAACTACTCGATTGTAGAAGATCTAGCTCAAAGTCCTTGTGCCATGTCTGCGTTACAGGTACTCTAGTCGTGCCCTGCACAAAGGAGTGCATTTCTCACTGCTATCGGGGTTTTTTATCAAAAAAAATATCTTTTGATTACATTTGACATGTCGAATTTTAAAAAGAGACTTCCTCATCATATGGCTTTTCATATTAAGTTTACATATCGAAATATCAATATCTTTCTAATAGTATTCAATGAGGGTGCTTCCACGCATGTGATGTCTATCTCATGTTGGAAGGCTATTGGATCTCCTTCAGCTGTCCCTTCAACTACTCTTATGAATACGTTTGATGGTCATTCTCACAGGCCACATCGCATTGTTATGGATTTACCCATCTGTGTTGGGTGTAAAACTATTAATATTGAGGTTGAAATATTTGATGAAAATCTAGACTACAACCTTCTGTTGGGGAAAAATTGGATTTATGAGATGAATGCTATTGCTTCCTGATTATTTTGCATTTTTTGTTTTCCCCACAAAGGGAGGATTATCATTGTTGTTCAGATGGACTGTTCTCCTGTAGATCCGAATTCATCTGCTAACTCGACTATACCCTTGGTGAATGATGCCAAGCAACCCGTTGATAATTCGGGGGTTGGAATTTATACATCGTTGATGGGTACTTTTGATCTTCTTCCTCCTTCAGTTCATATTCATGCTATCTCATCCCCTAGGGTGCCTACTCGAAGAGAGTTCTTTCGAACTCATTATTTTTTAGACCTCCACATTAGAAGAAGGTCAAGTGGGTGGAATGGAATTTCCTATGTCTGCAGTTGAGATTTCCTATCAATCTATTGTCAACTCTAGAGACTCCATTCCAGTTTCTCTTTCACCGAAGGAACTGGATGGAGATGTGGCTCCAGCTTCGACTCTTAGTTCATCTTCTGCTCAGGATTTCCTTGATACCACTCTTCCATCTGAAGAGGTTATCCTTGAAACAACGACTGGTGTGGAAAGACCGTGGGATGATTTTCATCATCGTTCCTATTTTCTACCAGACTTGAGAGAAGTTGAAACAAGTTTGTCTAGCCTTCAGTCTTCTGGTCCTCTTCACCCAGTCTTGAACCCCTTAGCACTAGCATAGGCTTTTGCTGAAGGGAACATGGCTATCATTTCTGCTACTATCCCAGTGAAAATCTCCAGAGAGCCCAAAATGATTGAGAATGTCTTCATTGGAGTTGAATGTTCCCCTAAAGAGATCCAAAATTACACTGATCTCTTTCGAGAATTTCGAGATGTGTTTTCTTCGTCTTATGAAAAAATGGCTGGTATAGATCCATCTATTTTCCATCATGAGATCAATACTGACGAAAATCCTAAGCCTATACGATAGAAGCTTCATCCATCTAACCCTAGGAAGGCTGCATCTATCAACACTGAGATTGAGAGGCTGCTAAAGGTGGGTTTCATATACCCCGTTTCATTAACATAGAGGGTTTCAAATATAGTTTCTGTGGACAAGAAACAAGGAATGATCTGAGTTTGCATCGATTTCATGGATTTTAATAAGGTATGTCCAAAATACAATTACCACACACCATTTATAGATCATATTATTGATGAGTGTGCAAGGAATGATATTTTCTCCTTCATGGATGGTTTCTTGGGATATATTAAATCACTATCCATCCTAAAGATCAGCATAAGACTGCTTTTATTTTCCCCTAGGGTACTTTTGCTTACAAAAAGATGCCTTTTGGCCTTAAAAATGTTGGAGCTAATTTCTAGCGGGCTATGTCCTATGCCTTCCACGACATAAAACATATTATCGAAGGGTATTTGGATGATTTAGCTGCTCGTTCTCGAAAGAGAATTGATCATCCTTAACACCTTCGTCAAGTTTTTGAATGGCGTCGTTATTATAAAATTTGGTTGAACCCTAATTAGTGTGTTTTCACTGTCACATCTGGTTGGTTGTTAGGATTCATCATGTATATGGAAGGGATTCAGGTAGATGCCTTCAATATTGAGGCAATACTTCAGTTTCCTCCCCCGTCTTCAATTCATCAACTTCAAAGTCTATAAGGTAAAGCCAATTTCTTATGGAGATTTATCGTGAATTATGTCAAGGTGACGAAGGGATTTATGAGGTTGTTAAAGAAAGGAGTTCCATTCTTCTGGGATGAATTTTCTCAATGCCCATTCAAAGCTTTGAAAAGGGAATTTACCTCTGCTCCATTACTGAGTCCACCTGACTATAGCAGAGAATTTCTTTTGTACCTCGCTGCAACAAAATCTACCATTGGTATGATTTTGGTTCAGGAAGATGATGCTCTTCGTGAGCATGTTTTTTACTACCTTAGTCGAGGCTTGGTTGGTCCTGAACTCTAGTATTCTCCAATTGAGAAATTAGCTTTGGTAGTTGTCCATGCTATCCAGCGACTTAGGCATTATATTATTCTTCTAAAAAATTATTTTTTGGAAGCAGTTAGTCCATTTCAATTTGTTCTTAGTAGGTGATTTATTGGGGGCAAATACAATTGATGGATTTTCATTTTGCAAGAGTTTGATCTCGAATTACTGTCTACAAAATCCAAAAATATTTGGTATTTGCGGAGTTGATTTCTGCGTTTCCCTGTGGAGATGAGATTGTTAATGAAGATTTGTTTCCAGATGAACATCTTTTTTCTCATTTATTCACAGGATCCTTGGTATGGAGATCTCATTGTTTATCTCTAGACTGTGAAGTTTCCCTTAGATTTTTCAAAAGACGAACATCGAAATTTACATCACTTGGCTAAAATTTATTTGATTATTGGTGACACTCTATATCATTGCAAGGTCAATTCAATCCTCAGATGCTGCTTGACTCTCGAAGAAGCTGAGGTTGTGTTGAATGATTTCCATAGAAGAGATTGTGGTGGTCATTTATCTGGGCTTACTATAGCCCAAAAGATCTTGCGTGCAAGATATTTTTAGCCCTCGATTTTCAAATATTGTGTTGAGGTGGTTAAAAAATGTCACCCCTATCAAGTCTATACTCGAAATATGTGCGATCATCTAGCTCTGCTCTTTATTTTTTTCACTGTTATTCCATTAAAAAAGTGAGGCATTTATTATACTACTTGTAACCTGCCTTCGGCAAAGGGTCATAAGTACATTATCATAGAATTATACTACTTTACGAAGTGGGTTGAGGCTATGCCTACTTTTGCGAATAATGGTGAGACAATAGCCATGTTTCTATTCAACCAAGTCATTTCTTGATTTGGTATCCCCAAAGAGATTGTCACTGAAGATGGCAGTCATTTTCAAAATAGTATGATGGCTGAATTGGCTCTCAAATTGGGTTTTTGGCAAGAGCATTCATCTCCATATTATCCTCAGGCCAATGGGAAGGTTGAAGCCATAAACAAGTCCTTGAAGACTATCCTTCAAAAAACAATTGATAAAGCCAGATCCAATTGGCACGTCATGCTGTACCCTACACTTTGGGCATGCCGGATGTCTATGAAGACTGCAACTGGTTTCACTCTGTTCCAACTAGTTTATGGGTTGGAATCTATATTTCCTGTTGAATGCTAAATTCCCTCCCTTATGCTCGCAGTTGAGATTCTTCCTAACACTTATAGTCTCGAAGAACGCCTTGTCCATCTATAACATCTTGATGAGCAACGTTGAGATGCAGCAATGATGAATGAGGCTCATAAGAATTGATTGAAGGTTTAGTACAATAAGGTGGTCAAACCTAAGGTTTTATCTAAAGTTGACCTTGTGTTGTTTTATGCCCAAGAAAAGGATGCCTTGGTGGCAGTCAAGTTCAAATCCATGTGGTATGGCCCTTTTATTGTTAAAGAGGTCTTGAAAAAGGGATCTTATGCCTTGGTTGATTTCAATGGAAACGAGTTGGTGAAGCCCAGAAACGGGCTCTATATGAAGAAGTATTATGCCTAGGCTTCGACCTAGCATTTTCTTCGTTGTATATATTGTATTTTTGTACATGTCTATTATCAATTTTTTTAATGTGAATTTGATGATTTTGATCTACTTTGGCAGGTGTTTTTGGATGAGATGAGTCATTTTGGCTTTGTTGATGGTTCTAGTATACATACCCAGAATCTTGCTTTCGCGACTTTGGTAATTCACTATCCACCCTGTCATTTGTTAGTCTCAAGAGGTGTATGGATTGGTCCTGCTTCGAACAATGTGGCAGAATACAATGCAGTGGTCCACCTACTCTCGGAAGCAATATCTCTTGGTGTTGATTCGTTAGTAGTTTACTTGGATTGGCAATTGGTTGTTTCACAATTAAACAACACCTATTGTGTCAAAGACCCATTTTTTCACCAATTATTTTTTAGAGTGAGTTTGTTATAGCACTCATTTCAATTTATTACGTTCATTCACATTACTCGATCAAATAATTGGTTTGCAGAGTCATTAGCTAATTAAGCAATAGATTGGCACATTAATCATTCAATACAAAACAATCATTCATAATTGCACATTTTAGACAATCACATCATACAAAATCACTCTCTCTCTCTCTCTCTCTCTCTCTCTCTCTCTCTCTATATATATATATATATATATATATATATATATATATATATATATATATATATATATTGGGTGTGTTCAAAATATTCATGAATTGGACCATAATGTCCTACAAAACTAGGGCTTATGCCCGATCATGTCTTTCATAAAAAAATACACAATCATCCGATCAAATATAAAATATATCCCTGAGGGCCCTACCCAGGATAAGTGTTTCGGAAGAACATAATGGAAGTAGCTACACGGCAGAACCACTACACCCAATAACATGGTACTCCAACCACTCGTCTCTGGAGAGCCTCTAGGAGGTCTTCTATGGCCACCATGGGGACTTGGCGAGTTAAAATATCCAAGTTTCTCTGAATGGAATGGACGTTTCTCCTCGAGTCTTCAGTAGCATTATCTGCCTCTCTTCCGTGGTACCTGTGTCTAGCGAAACCCTCAGGTATCACCGGTCCCATGTCTGCATCATGATCATTAAAAAAATTTATGTCATATTTTCCTATCAAAAACATTTTTCATTTTCATATAATTTGAAAAATAAAAAAATCATATAATCAAAAATCATTGTGAAATCTTACCAATTTCACCCCATGCTGCACCGGGTGGAAGAACCAAATATGGATCTTCTCTAAAATCCATCCCAGCATAGGGATAGTCCTCTACTAAGATGACATGTTCTCCCCACCACTAAAAGAACTCATCATCCCATGTAGTTCGGGGAACTTCACCTCCCCCCATTCTCTTCATCAAGTTTTCCCATCTAGCTATCTGCAGATCATGAGGGCTACTGATGGTAGAGAAAATTTTGGGATGAAGCCCTAGAACTCTCTCAAAGAAGAATGTAAAGAGAATGGTGCCATAGCGAAAATACTTTGTTTTGGCCTGTCAGATAGAATTCAATTGTTTTTTCAGATTTTCCAATAAGGCTATGCACCAATCATAGAGTGTGGTCAATCAAACCACTACTAGACTCATGTTGCTTCGTGAGGCCTGGTGAGGGGATGGTGATCCTGCTACTTTAGAAATGATGAAAAGGAGTATTTTCATGTACAAATCTCGTACATATTTGATTGGGATCTGTATCCCCACATTCTTAGCACCATCAACACAGTAAACCTGAACATATCCATCTACATTAAGCCCTCCTCTAGGCTTACCCTACAAATTAACTGGTTCCCTTCTCTGAGAGAGTCCAATTATGAAATAGATGTCTTCTAGTTAAATTTTTAATGGCAGTTGGTCTATCATGAATTAGTCTTCATCCGGATCCAAATAATCTAATAACATCTCGAGCAATTGAGTGTTCATTTTCATGTTTGGAATTTTGAAAAATTTTAATAATCCACATCCCTGAAGGAAATCTAATGATTGATGGTTTTGCATGACCTCATTATCTATGGCATTGTGCTCTCTTTCCCTCTAGTTGATTGTCATCCTCAGTCATTTCATCCATTAACCAATTAGAAATCAATTTTTTAATTCCTCTCTATGCATACACGACTTCATTTGGAGCAGAGGGTTTCAGAAAAAACATATATTTCTATGGTGAAAAATCCTAAAATTTGATTGAAATGATAGAAAAATTGATAAAAAAGATGAGTATGAGGCTTACTTGACTGATTTGGATCGATTCAGTGGACGGTTTCTCCGTTTGCAAGAAGTGGGCTTTTTTCTCCAGAGAAATTTCTCAACTTCTTCACAACACAAATGACCAAATGTGAGTCCAAAGGCCTATTTATGCCTAGAATTCAATTTTTTCGCAAATTTCTTTTGTGTCTATTTTTTGAATTTGGTTAAGACTATTTAACCTTTTGGCTTGTAAGTGTTGGGAAAAGTTATTTTCAGGTCCATTCTGGTGATTTTGAGATATTTCCATTTTTTGCTTCGGATCCATGACTGCTGACCTGTAATGGCAGGTATTTGATTTTGAACTAGCATATAGGTTAGGGAATTCACTTTTCATTGCACTTATGCCTCCATTCCTAAAACTTTCCATAGGTCGACCCCATCATATTATGACTATTTAAACAATTTCACTCACCGATTTTTAAATCATGATATGATGGTAGCTTTACATGGGCTTCCTAGTTAGTTCCTCGCTAGCATTTGTCGCCCATGTTGCAATATGTGTAGGCTTAGGAGTCCTCTTTAGTCCCATCATGAATTATGCATTGAAGCTTCATTCTTCTTCTTCTTCGCTATTTTTATTCTGGCCATATACCTTAGAGGCTCCCATTTTTTTGTCGAGTTGTATTGCTGCATTGCATATTTACCACTTATTTATATTTGCATTTATCCGACTTCATTTGCACTCATTTTTAAGCCATTTTTTGACCATGTCTTTCTCGAAATTTACTGTGCCGCTCACTTATCCTTCGCAACTTGACACCTTTACCCATGGATGGAACATTCCTCTGAGTGTCACTTACCAATTTTTCCCACCTTGCATTGAGCATAGGATTGTTCCTATCCCAGGAACTAGAGCATCTGTTTATCGACATTCATTCTATCCATTATACTATAGGGATTATTTTATTCTTTTTTCAGACTTTGAAATATGAAAAAGACAAAAAAAAAAATTTGAAAAGGAGCAGGAATGGGACAATACTTCCACATTTTATGGTAGCTAAAGAGTCAGTTGCGTCACCCTTGAACAAAGCACAAAAAAGATAAGTCTTTTCTCCATTTGGGATAGTTTTAATTTTTGACTTAGGAGAAGCCATAACCTTATTATCGAGTAAGTACTCCCCCAGTTTGTTATCTCTTCCAATCATATGGAGGGTTTTTTTTATGTTCTTGCATGACAAACTTATCATTTGCCATGATAGTCAAAATGAGTAGTGCTAAGTTAACCTAAGTCGGCCTTTCTTCAATATCTCTTGACTCATTTTTCCTTTGGTCATCCCAGACTGTCAGTATATTATTCTATCACATTAGCTATTTGGTCCTTTTCTCGTGCTCGTTTGAGAAGATCTCCATTGAATTCTTTTCAGAGGGTTTGTCTCTTATCGACTTCGACATATTTCTCAGAGATTAAACATAGGGCCACACCCTGGCCCTATTTACATCATTGATAGGTGACCTTGTGCTCAAAATTTGATCAACATCATGGGTCTTTGACTAAGTGTTTTCCCTTCTATTTGACTTCAACTTACATTATCACACCTAGGATTCATGCAGTAACTTGATTTCCATTTGACCATATCGATGGATATCTTGCCTCTTTGTCAGCTTTCATTATTGGTTAGTTCATAGGGTTTCTTCCATGCGCTAGATTTTGTGCATGCTGGAAATGTACTTTGGGTTGGTTACTTCACTTTTCTTCGTCTGATTCCTTCCAAATCTTGGCCTATGGGTTACACTCACACTGGACTGATGTGGAATTCCTTAATGCCTTCCTTCCAGCAAATATTTTCCCATCGACTCCGGCTCCTTGCTTTGGGAATACTTTCTAGAGTCCTTTTGTCAGTACCTTATGGTTTGCATTCATCAGTGGCAGAATCCTTCACTATCGACAGTGAGAATACATCAATGTCTCCTGATTGATAGATTCTCTCAAGTGTTTGACTTCAACTCATTTATTCTCACTTTTTAGATTATATTGGGCCACCTTAATGCTCATTATCATTATCGGTGAGTTGTCTCGCATTTGTTAATGGTATACATCAATGATTGGTAAAAAAATGATTTCTCAGATGGTTGACCTCAGCTCATTTATTCCCATTGAGTAGAATTGTGCCATGGTGATCAGTGAAGACCTTGGGTTTTCATGAGCATGTTTTAGTTCAATTTGACAGCTCCTTCAGTTTTCTGCCAGTGACACCATCCACCTTTATATGTTGCAGTTTCATCACAACAAAATTTGATATGTTGGCACCCGAGTTGCGTGTTTTACCATTTTTTCCATCACTTATGATTTGGTACTTGGAGATTTAGTTGTGACTTCAGTGATCAAATATCTTTGCAGCATCATTGATCAGTCTTTTATTTGTGATACTTGGACATGATTTTTGACTTGTACTTCTGGGCAGTGATCAAATGATTCAATATGTACTTTACAGTTCAACTATACTTGTATACACATCTCATCTACTCCATACTTGATCTGCAAACATGATTTTCTTTCATTGAGAATGGGTATGCCGCCTCAGACATGAGCTATCTTTCTTATTTCTATCACTCGTTTTTGGCAGGCTGAAATATGGCGAAGTCCTCTCTAGTCCTCGCAAGGTTCTTTCTTATGCACATAATACATTTCGGTCGTCATGTACCCCTTATGAACTCATATATTAGGGGGCATCTGTTATAGCATCATTTATCACCTCTATATATTTGATGACTTATGCATTGGCCTTGGGAAACCCTTCCATTAAGACTTGATCACACTTATTAAAACTTAGTATTTTAAAATCCATACGCGACTCTGCCCAATTGTTTCTGTGTGCAGACATTGGTCCATCCATAGATGACCCATGTATGCTATTTAAAATATTAAAAAAGATATAATTCTCCTATTAAAGAGGCATGCTTTACATTTTTTCCTCTAACTTAACTACCCCAACCCGTGGCCTAACTGTTCCCCAACTGAAAAAACTAATTTGAGGAAGTATATATGCACCTCAAGGGAATTGCCTAAGGAAGGAGAGAGAGAATATTATTGATATTATAGCCTGTTAATGCCCTAATCAAGTTTGATATTTACTTGTTCCTCCTACACTTCCCAGGTTTAGGAAGCCCTTGTTTCCTTGTGATGATCCCCTCTATTTTATGTGACATCCTTTGTGCACCATTTATGGAAGAATATTTGTGAGGCTAAGGCTGGACGAATCCGAAGGACGGTTTTTCTCAAGGCCGTGACAGATCTCAGGTGATTTCTCCACTTTCTATGTACATTTTATCAATAAAAGAAGTATTTTCATGTTCCTGATGTCTTTTTGTTATGTCTCTTATACATGTTTAATGATTTTGAATGGTTTATTTCATGTTATTTTTATGAGATTATATATGCTAACGTGTTTCTGTATAGGACATATATACTTTGCAACTATTTTGTGTGCTCTATTTTGACTGATTTGTAGGTTTTGGAGCATAAGGAGTAGCAGAGGGTTTGCACCCTATGGGATCGACCTCAAACAAAGGATAAATGGGTAAGGTACACTTTCCTGATTTTTCTAGTTCAAGCATACAAAGTGATAATTAGATTGCTTCTTCTGATGATATTCCATCCGCTCTATTAGGTCCCTCAAACCAGTCCTTAGGGTAGATTTTCCCATAACACTTTCCTCCACCTGTGTAAAATTAATAATACCGTGTGATTGTTGTTGTTAAAGGACGTTTTTTTCCTCTTGTTCATTTGACACATTTTGTGGCCAAATAAATGGAGTCTTCACAAGCATATCTTCATTTGCTAGTCTTGAAAGGATATCAGTCTGATCATTGAAAAAGGAATCCCACCAAAATGAATCAACAACATAAAAATACTCATATGTATATCTAATGGTTTTTTTAACTTCTTCTAGGCATTCAAAATAATCTACATCTCTATTTTTCTTTCGTGCATTATGAACTTCACCAACTAATTGTAATAACAATATATTTGATGCAAATATTGGATGATCTATAATGAACTTCAAAATTTCCAAGCCTGATGATGATGCCTATTCTACAGTAGTTGAATACTTCTTGCCCCATATAAGTGTTTTCCCATAAATTTGTTTGATATGAAATTTATGTTGGAAGCTAATGTCATTAAGTTTTTCAATGCATTTCTCCTCACCATGCGATTCAAGAATAAACCTTTGCATGTAAATAGTTTCTTCTAACGCATGAAAAATAGGGTTTGGCATATATGATTTCTTAATACATTCAATTAATGATGGAAATCTCCCAACATTCTTCCTCCTTAATGTTACTGAACATCTGATCAATATGGTTGTGAGTGTGCCCAACAATAAGGAAACCAACCTCTACCTTATGAAAAATTATCAATTCAAGAAGCATGTTTAGATATCCAAAAACAATCTGATTTTTGTTTTCACAACAAGTGTTGTCTAATTGTAGATACAAAATTTCAGGAAGATTACCACCCCAATGGGAAAGCACATCATGACTTATGGTTATTGTCAGATTTCCGTCATTATGAATATTTGGAGTTGTGAAGTAAACTCTTGGAGACATTTTCCCATTGAAGACCATACAACCGACCAAGTGAAACTCAATAAAATTTTCCTCTTGCAAATTTTTGGGTGTGCGAACGAAATGTGGTAGAAGTGTTTTCTTTTGTTCCATACCATCAATTATCAAACCAAAATATTTATTTGGATTATCATAACACTTCTTTTGATACTTGTAAAAAATTTTCCTTTCACTTATTTGTTGTTCGTGATGCTCTTGAAGGGCTTTAACAATGGAATCTACAAATAACATAAAATAAACGTATTAATAAATACATATTCTTAGTTGATCACTATACAATTTAAAAGAATAATGCTATGAATTCTTACCTCTTTCTTCTCCTTGACATTTATCCCTTTTTTATTTTAGAGAAGCACATGTACTGCAAACCCCCATCATTGTCTTCTTAGGAATATGAACATTGTTGAATTCTCTCCTCCATATCTGCACTAAATATTGATATGTAATAAAACAACCATTTCCTTCAAAACCTTCTGCATATTCCTTGTATGAGTTGTATATTTCTCGTCTCGAGAAATTAGATGGAATATGTATTATATCTCTATTTGGAAAACACTCTCCATGTTTTCAAAAGAAGTCTTGCAACCATGATATTGCAGTGTTTGCTAGCGGCCCAAACTCTCGAATATGACAAACTTCTGAATAATATGTAGGATCCCTTTCCAAATTATCTTGGATTCTTGATAGACAAAAATTTCCAATTAAATGAATAATTTTGAAAGACTTTCTATAGAGAAATAAATACCAATATGATAATAATAACCTGCAAGTGTAGATTGAATGCACCCCACTAAATATGAATTCTGCATGATTTTATTCATTGACAAATAGTTCTTCCTTTTCTCCAAGGAAAATTTGAAATACATATGTTTCAAGCAATCCTTTTTACAACAGTCTCTTGAAATGAGCTCACCGATAGAGCTTCTTCTCGTGAGATATACTACTATACCCCTTGTATAACTAGAACATCTTGGATTGATACAAAAAGGTCAACTCCTACTCCTAGAAACAATATTTTCTGGCAACATCTCTACCATTTTATCATTCTTTGAACAAGAATTTCCATGATCATTAGGATGAATACTATTCTTACTATGATCATTTTCAATATAGTTAGTAAATTCACCACCAACATTGTTTGAAGAATATTCATTACCATCTTCGGCGGCATGAAAATTTTCAATACCATCATCTATGGCTTTGAAATAATGAATTGGAGCATATTCTTCACCATCTTTACCTTTCCCTTCATCACTCCTGCTCTCATAGTCCATAAGATTAGGACTATGTGGAAATTGAAAATCTCGATTTATTGTAAATTCTTCATCCTGACCTTCGTCACCATTGCTTCCATAGTGCATATGATTAGGATTAAGTGGAAATTGAGACTCTCGATTTATTGGAAATTCGTCATCCTTCCCTTCATCACTACTGCTCTCAAAGTCCATAGGGTTAGGAGTAATTGTAAAATCTGACGCTTTATTTACTGAATTTTTTTCATCCTGCCATTCATCACTATTTCTCTCATAATTCTTGGGATTAGGAGTAAGTGGAAAATGTGAATCTTTATCCATTGAAATTATTTCATCATTCCATTCATCACTATTGCTTTCATAGTCCTTAGGGTTAGGACTAAGTGGAAAATGTGAATCTCTATCCATTGAAATTTTTCATCCTGCCATTCATCACTATTGCTCTCATAGTCTTTAGGATTAGGTCTAAGTGGAAAATGTGACTCTCTATCCACTGAAAATTTGTGATCTGACCATTCATCACTATTTCTCTCATAGTCCCTAGGATTAGGACTATGTGAAAAATGTGACTATATATCCACTGAAAATTTGACATCTTTTCATTCATCAATATTTCTCTCACTGAGGTTTTCTATCATCATGGGCGCATCCACCTACAGCAAAAATGTCATGGACGTCAGGCTGCGGGTAGACATGCCCACAGGGCCACATCTTCCTGAGCCTAAGGGTGCCTAAGGCCGCCCTCATGCTCAGGTGGACGCCGTCCCATTGGTGAGTCTACCCTCAACATGGGTGCCCTGGTGAGGAAGGGGGTCCGATTCATGGGCTTGGGCAAACGCCGCCCCGTGGGCATGCTCACCGTAAGAGCCATGTTGTGGGTAGACATGCCCACGAGGTGACGTCTGCCTCAGCCTGATGGCCCCTAAGGTAGGGAGGCCGATTCTCAGAATTGGCCCCTTGGGCATAAAAAAAATTAATTTTTTTCTAGTGGGGTCGAGGAGAAAATGTAAAAAAAAAAATTTTTTTTTAAAGGAACTTGTTTTAAATTTAGGGGGGGGTCGATTCTGAGAAATTAAAAAAATATAATTATTTTTTAGGGGGGTTGGGGAGATGACATGTAAAAAAAAAAATTCTTTTACAGTTTCTGTCGAGGAAAAAATGTAAAAAAATATAATTTTTTTAACAAGAACTCGTTTTATATTTTTTTTACGTAGGATATTTTTTTTTTGTTATTTACTAATTTATATGTAGATATATATGTTTGTAGGAAAATGACATCAAGGAATGTTTCTGTCAATCTTTCTGGACCAAAGTCAACATTTGCATCATTTAAAGCTATAGGCGGGCCTTCAAAAATCACTGTTGGACGAACTGCACCTCAGTTAAATACTGAAAATGTAGGATATGCATCGACAAAATAAAATTAGTTAGTTTAATACTAGAAGAAATCAACAAAACTGAATAGTTCAAAATATGCATGGTTTCTGAAAGATATAGAAGAGAAACTCTGCAATTATATCTATATGCTAGTAAGAATTTTAATGCTGAAATTTATGACCTGGTGGGAAAAGTACTCTACCTATATATTCTTCCAAATATTGAAAATGTTTATATACTTTCAAAACTTCCCAAGTCATATGATAAACTTAGTTATCATTTTACATTGTTAAGGTATAACATGGGGGAAGTTTCTTCAAAGATATCCAAAAAAATCGTACAAAATATTGCACAGAAGATTGTAAGTATTTTTATTTACACTTATATGTTTTGTGTTATTCAAGCTATACCATTGTAATAACTGAGTTAATATTGAAATATTATATTTTGTTTTACAGGATTTTTCTGAGGTAATTTCAATTATGCTGGGGGGAATCTATTATATAGAGTGACATATTATGAATGTTGTCTCCATCTTCCATGGACATGAAGAATAAGATATTGTTAAGAAGCAAAAAAAAAAAAACTTCATAATGCTACAAGATTATATCAAATGGATCAATCTAGTAAAGGTAGACATGTTACTTTTCAAAATGAGGAAGTTGAAGCTGAAGTTGAAGTTGAAGTTGAAGATGAAGAATGTGTTGCCATATTTGAGGATCATATTAGAACTCATGTTAGAAAGGAGAAGAGCCATAAAAAAAAAAAAAATGTCCAAGAATGTGATGATGAGGAGATTGTTTTGGTTCAAGAAAATATCATAACCAATAGGAGGAAGAAACAAAAAAAATTCTCATTCTAAAAAAATCATGGACAATAGTGACGGGCCTAGTGAAAAATCAAAAGGAAGCAAGGAAATCATTACACCGGGAGCTGATTTAGAGGATGGAGTTATGAAAAAAAAATTACATTCAACATCATTTGGCAAAGACAAATTTAATTGAGGGTGGTCGGTCATTTCAACTTAATTTCATTCAAGTATACAAGCCATATGAAGGACAATTCAAATATCAAATTAGATAGCCACACCACTTGCATGTTCACAATTTGAAAACATTGATGAGGTACAACCCTTTTGCACATCTGGTTTATTATGTTCTTCTTGTTGATCCAAGTCAGGTTCCTAACAAAGAATCATTTGACAAGTCAAAATTTTTTAATACAAATATTATGTACTTGGGGGAAAAAATTATGTAGAAGCTCAAAGGAAATTGATGGAGGAATATCCCAATAACCCACGTTTTGAAACAATGAAATGTATCATTTATGTTGGCTTAACAGATACAAAATAAAATTTATTGGCATGGGATCATAATTCAGATAATGAGTATAGGATTTCTATGGCTTTCATCCAAAGGGTCAGATGTATTCATAGTGAATTTGAAGAAAAATGTGGTGGTGATAAGACAAAGGTTGATCATGCATTTCAGAAGGAATGTTGTATGGAAATCAGTTATCAAATCGAAGAAAAAATAATTTCGAAAGGTGGCAAAGTAAACTATGAAATATTCAGAGGTGTGGATAACATTTTTCATCTGGAATGTAGAAATAGAGACATATGGGAATTGATTGATCAAATTTTTGAGTTGTGGGACAATGTTGGCATCAAAAGTTAGAAGGCCAAAAATTCTAAACCATTGATATGTACCAACAATAAATCAGGTCCTGAAATGAAGCTCCTTCCAGAAGATATGACTATCACACCTTGGATATCAATGCAAGGAGTGAAAGATGAAAAACTTGTCAAAACAACATTATGTCGTGTAAATTTAGGAGAATTATTAATGGAGGAAATGTCTGAGGAATTTCTAAAGTAAGTTTGTTATTTTTACTTATTTTTGGATTATAAATTTCTGTTAAATATAATATATTTTTGTTGGTACTATTTTTTATACATATCACTATATTAACATTGTTTAGTTTATCTATTCAGTCACAAGGTTTATATGAGAATACAATAACAAATGGTTAAATTTTTGAATGAAAATAGTTGGGATGATGTTGTACGCAACTACCCAGATTCAAGTTCTACATGAGTGATAAAATATTTTTTTCTTGCATTTAAAAAGGTATGATCATTCATATATTCATTTCTATTCATATGTATATTATTTTTATTTTATAACTTATACATATATTTGTTTATTTTATTAAATATGAAGAAGGATGCAAATGGAGCACCAGATAATTTCAAAATCTTTATTGAAAAAATTAAAATGAAAAGGATTAGAAAACAACATCTTAGTGATGTTGAACTTGATCCTAGTCTTAATCATTCCATTTGGAATGGGCTCCACACTATCCAATATCAAATAATACTAGGTGATTTTGAAGACATTGCAAAACTCATACCTAAAATGGATTATTCTCAAGTTATTGCAGATATTCCTCATGGTTTCAATATCCCAAACATTGAATGTGATAGTGACCCTTATACTTATCAAGAATTTAGTAAAGTGGTTGCAGGATTTCTAAAAGTCACAACATCACCATTTTGGATATTTGTGACATTTTATTCAAACACACAATTGGGGTTTTTATTATCAAGATTCAAGGGAAAAGAAAATTCAAGGATGCAGCTTACATGGTAAGATGTTGAAATTGTATGTTTGATTAATGTTAAAAAATAATTTACATACAAGTTAATTGAAATTTTACTATTTCATATTACAGGAAAAATCCAAATCTTATTTGTGGCAGAAATCAACCAATTATAAGTGACTGTGATTTCATTTATGTTGAAATTTGGATAAAGGACGATAGATATAAGCCTATTCTTTTCAATCAAGTAGGTGGAAAGAATCATATACAAGTACTGTTCCATGATGTTGTTGTAAAAAAACTAACATATGAAGATAAAGAAGTAAAAGGAGAGATAGTTAGCATATATCAAAAACCACAATCATTGATTAACTATCTTTTAGATTTATGTTCAAATGAAGGAGATTGGGTTTTGGATTTATTTTCAGGCCCGGGTAAGTTTTATTTATATAAAAATGAATTTCATTGTTTTCTTTTTTTAAAAATTTTGTGTTTATACAAATTTACTAAATTTTATCTTTTGTACTTGATGATTAGGTACATGACTAGCATATTTCTTACAAAAATGAAGAAATAAAATTTCCATTGAAAAAGACCTAGTACAATGCAAATTTATTAGACAAAGAATTAATGCTCTTCAATTTCTTCTAGATGAAGTGCAAGAAGTTGGTTTGAGAAAAGGAGATTTTAATGAATATCATGTGGAAAAAAAGAAAAGTAACCTCAACCACCATTGGATGGAAAGACTGGAAAGGCATACTTTGGGACATTCGCAGACATCAAAGATCCATCAGAAGAAGAAACTGATGAAACTGAAGCCCATAATGAAAATATCGTGGAAGAGGACAATAATAAAACTCTTGAAGATGAAGAGTTTGTGTTATGTGATATTACTGATTAAGTTTTCATTAAGCTTCCAAATGAAGCTCATTTCTTGTAACTATTAATAAGTTATACTTGAAATGTTTTTCTTTTTACATTTTATGAGAATAAATAAATATCTAGTTGTTGTTATGATATGTTTAGTATTTGTATAATGTGATTTTCACTTCATTTTGAAGTGAATCATGTAAGTTTTGAAAAAAAATGTAATAATTATTAAATTTTGACATAAAATTCACAAAAATTTCTAATTTTTATACTTTTTTTGTTAAGTTTTTCCTATAAAAATGGTTTATTTGACATGCCACTTTTAGCAAAAAAGAATCAAAACGTGTATTTTTTTCAATTATTTCTATATTCAAAATGTGTTTATTTATGTAAATTGTTAAAAAATCTTGTATTTTTAGTGATAATTATTTTTATTTAACAATATATAATTAGATAGAAGATTGAAACTTTAAAATTTTGACCTTTTTTTATTTTTTTGACACTGCAAAAAATCAAATATCTCACTACAAATTTTTTTTTAAAGAAAAACAAAAAAAAACAAATATCCGAAAAACACTTTAAAAAAATATGTAAGTGAAGAGGAATAAGTCGAGTACCTCAAAAAACTTTAAATTTAGAAAATAATTATTAGCATTTAAAAGATTAGAAAATTTTAAGTCAAAAATAAGTCTTCCAAAAAAAGGGGATGATGCTAGCATCAACACTTTTCAAAATCAACATAAAAATCACTAACATTTTAAAAATAATGTTTATACTTAAGAAAATTTAATGTGTTAAAAACATGCTAAAAAAAATTAAGAGTATTCTAAATCAACACTTTTCAAAATCAAACCATCTTTTTCTACATAAAAAAATCAGGTATGTGTTTCTGTTCCCGTTTCAAAGTTTACATCATTTGATATTTTGCAGGTAGCCACCAAATACTAGAGAGGTGTCTTTTGGTACACGTGAAACAAAAACATCACCACAACAACCACAAGTTATTACTTAAGGTCTTGTTTGAGGTCTTCTTCATTTTATTCATCTTCTAGGTTTTCCTTGTTCTTAGTGTCTTCAATTTTTCTTTCATTTGTCTTCTCAGGTTCATCTTTGGTCTTTTTGCTATCATCTTCTTGATCAAAGGTCATGACCGAAAATACTTTTTAGTGAAGATATTGAAGATTCTTCGAGATATCTTTTGTCAATGAAAATTTCTTCATCTTGACATTTATTGGATCTTGAAAACTACTCAAGATTACCTTTATTTCTTTTTCATGATATTCGTTGGTCTCTTCCTCCATTGTGATTCCAGTAACCACCGAGTCCTAGATTTTGTTATGTCCCTATATTACTAGTGTAGTCCCTTATTATTTTTAGTGTATCCCCCTTATTGTTATTTTTTTAACCCTATAGTCCCCTTATTGTTATTATTCTGCGCCATAAAAGCCCACTATAGTTATTGTTGTGCCCTTACATTATCATTGTTAGGTCGGCTAGGATTATATTGTGACCCCATGGACTCCTATATATAGAAAGGAGGTTTTTTCATTTGAATCATCCAAGAATTGTTCATTTATGTAAGGTAAATTAGTTTTCCCCCTTGAAGTGTCTGATTTCTAAGGCGTTGGTCTCTCTTTTCTTCTATTCTGGGAGATGGTTTCATAACATTTGGTATCAAAGCTTTGGATTCTAGGGTTTCACTTCTTCAAACATGTCATCATTGAATTTTATCTATAGCTATTTTTCTACAAAGGTTTAGAAGCAAAAAAAAACCCATGTGTGAAGAAAACCCAAGGAACTTCATGTAAAAATTTCAGATCTTGGTTCGCAATATTTTTGGAGATATGATCTGTGGAAGTTAGGGTTTTTACAGGTTCTCAAATTTCATCTCAAAGAGGTGACCTTGAGAAAATCTTCATAACTCTCTCTCTGAGCATCGGCTTAGAATTATGTAAAATGTGGTCAAAATGACATGGACTTTAGCTACTGGTGTATCAATTTCAAAGCCGAAGGAGGAAACAGTGACACATGACATGCCGTACAAGTTCACTCTACTGAACTAGTCCATAATTAGGTCATTGTGGGATATTGGGCATAACTTTGTCTTGAAGAATCAAAATCAGGTCTGACCTATGGCATTGGAAAGAGGATTCATAGGAATACTAAAGGAACAAAGACAAAATATTGGGGATCTGAAATTACATAGATACATCAGTTTCAATATTGAGCTCCTCGAAAGCAAGAAAACAATGTGTATTTTTCAAAAAAATTGCATAAGTCTTGTTTGAAAATCAGTTTGAAGTGATTCCAAGGGCATATTAAAGCATAGATATCATTATTGGGTTCTAAAATGGCCCCTAAAAATAATTCAACACACATTAAGCCCTCAGAAGGATCTACTATGACTCATGAAGAGGAAGAAGTGTAACATGATATAGAAAAATTACAAGAGAACTGTTGGAACAGGGTCTCCTATAAGCTGCGAAACTGGTCCATTTTGAATATTTTTGATTAGATTTAGTCTAGCGCAGGGGTTTTGGGGCGGGTCAAAGCCCCGAAAGTGTTGTAATGGGTAAAAGGGTAAACCAGGGGTCTGAAAACCACAGTTTATGGACCATAGGAAAGTTTAGGCTAGATTTCTATAAATAGAGGGACATTTTGTATTGTAGAGGATAGGAAATGATGAGCTATTAATGAAAACTGTAGTTTAAGCTATATTTTTGGGTTTTGGGGAAAGGACTCCTGCTGGCTATGTGCGCGGAGATCCAAGTCTAGTTGTGTGCGGACTCTGCTGCTGTGTGCACAAGTTGGGAAGGGAATTGTAAGGAAGGATTGATGAATGAATGAATAAAGAACGATTGATAGAGACCTAAATTTGTGAGTACTCTTGTTCGAATCATTGGTAATTGTTGCACTATGTATTTTCTATGTTTAAGCTGCGAAGATCCGTGTAAGTGTATTTTCGGTAGCTGGATTGGTTCTGCCTATTTCGTTCTGTTTATGTAATGTTATGTTACTATCATAAAGGCATATAATTATAGATCTAGCGCACATGGATGCGAATGGAGACCTAATTAACCCTGCGCATAACAAAGTAATCTGGGAATACAGGACTTAGTGCAGCTCTGCTTGCCTTACCTATCCTTTCTCAGGGTGCGGAAACCTGGTTCCAGCACCCACCCATACTACTTCGGGTGAGACTTTGACCTGCGCAAGCAGGTCACTGCTTAAAGGGCCAGTAGTATAGGGGTTTTTTGGAAAACCTTGTGCTCTGAACCTGGGTCAAGACCCCTCGAGCCAAAAATTGGTTCCGTTGCTGGGACCGGAAGAAGTCTGAGAAAGGGATCGGGTAATGACAAGAGAAAATTGGAAGCCTGAAAGAAAGGAAATCAAAGACTGGTTCGAAAGGCAGATCCAAGAATTCGCAGTAAAAGAAAATCGTAGTAAGGAGCTAACAATGGAAAGGTGGAAAAATAGGTACATCCTTACAGAGAGCTACGAAATATTTTTTGTGAAATTTTCAATCGAGCTCCAGGAGTGGCTGGCCAAACTAGTGGAATTCCAGAAGTGCTGGAAGGACGAACGAGTCACTTAGTGGACTCCGAAGTTGATCCAGCAGCTAGAAAATATTGATAATACTATCACGCGCACGGTAGATCACTGGGTGGATAGTGTGCTTGGAGGATTTGTGACGGAATTTGCCATTGATCAGTTTGTCTCATACTCTGAGGCTGAACGATGATTCTTTAAAGGGTTCTGAGGAAAATTACTGAGGAAATTACCGTTGTTGATCAAGATATTACTGTGTCAAAAGAGCATTCTGTGTAGTCATACTAACTGAATGACCTTGGATCTATACGAGAGCGCAAAATGCAGTGGTAAATACTATTAGACCAACCTTAACGGAGGGAGATCCGCCTATAACGCTTTACAAGAACCAGCTGCACAATATCCTCTGGCTACACTGCCACCCAGAACACACAAAGGTAAGAAATCACACGTACCACCACCCCCCTAAACAACGATATGTCCGCGCACCTAAATATTCCTACCTTTAAGGGGGTAGGGGATGAGGATATGGACCGGTTCCGGTTTGTTGTAGACTCTGTCTGGACTGCGCATAATGTGGTAAATGATACGGTAAAGAGGGCGCAACTGTCGTTAGCGTTCGAGGACAGGGCCCTGGACTGGTATATGTGATACATTTCCCAGAATGGGAGTGCATCCATTCAGGATATCAAGGACGCTCTGAAGCAACAGTTCGGAAATCCAAAATCTTATTCTCAGCTGGTAGCGAAAGTAAAGGACTTCAAACATGGTGTGTCTGAGTCAGTGTGGGAGGTTTATCAGCGATTGAAGAAGGCAATCAAGGAAGGAGGATTCGAGTATGATGATAGACAACATACGGAATGGTTCATCGCTATGTTGTTACCTCACCAATGAGTCATCAGACCTTTGAGTCACATGAGAAAGATGTGGAGGTCGCTATGAAATTAGAAGTTGCACCCCGCGAGGATACGTCGGTAGGGGTACAACAAATCCACGAACAGCTCGGGGCTATGCATATGGAGATACAGAACCTACGAAAGGAGCGAGGGAAGGACGACTGCGCAGATCTATAGTGCATACAATGTCAAGTGTCTGGCCATACGAAGGACCAGTGCCCTCTATTGGCGGATTACATGCAAGTGGGAGGACCTAGTCCGGTGCAAACAGGAGCAAGTAGGGAACCCATCCTGTCACGACCAGGATCGAACAGACCTGCGTTGTGGTGTGACAAATTTCATGTAGCAGGACTGCATGATATGAACCATTGCCCTCGGTTAGGTGCATATGTCCTCGAATTGAAGAAAAAATGGTGCAGGTTATGCCGCTCAATGGGACATGATGAGCAGAATTATCGTACTTATCACTTGATGATAGATCGCGAGAACTTTTATAGGGTAAAATCATACCCTGCGTCACCAAGAGGGTCTGCGCACTTCGGAGGATCTCCAACCTGGGGCAGAGGAGGCCAGGGAGGGAGTGCAGGACGAGGACATGGGTAACTAATCTATTATAACTACGGATAGATGGGACACTTTGCCAGAGAATGCCAAAATCCCACCAGGCCATCGTGCAAGTATTTTAGGCAACTGGACCATTTGGTGGAGGACTACCCAATTTTAATAGCCAAGATGCAGGAAAAACAGCCCACCCCTACGCAGAATGTGCAACGAGCTAAAACCGAACTAAGGAATGTAGATCCAAGTGTAAAGGTCATGACACGCAGTGGGATGGTCACCCAGGGAGCAAAAGAGGAGCTTGCCCCCTAGGAAGGAGTGAGCCTCAAAGGACAGGAACCACTGACAGTCCCCACGCAACTATCGGCACACCTCAAGATGGAGGAAGGGATTGAGCCGTTTTTGCAGGCATGTTAGAAGCTGCTATGAAACCCGCAGGCCGTAGGAAACCTTCAAGCACTACTGAATACCTACGCAGCTTGGCCCAATTTGATTCTTGGGACCAAGGATGTACACAAACTATACAACTATAATAAATGCAACAGGAAAGAAATGTGGTTGACTGTGCAGATTGGTGACTACGAGGTGGACCAGGTTACTCTAGATCTTAGATCGGATGCAAATGTATTACCAAAGCAAACATGGAAACGAATGGGAGAGCCTAAATTATAATGGTCCACCATCCAAATACGATTGGAAAATCAACAAAAAATCATTCCTCTGGGTAGGCTACCAAAATTCATGGTTGATATTGCAGGGGTAAAGGTCCTAGTGGACTTCGAAGTAATAGACATTATGGAAGATGCAGAGCCCTACCCTACGCTCCTAGGGTTGGACTGGGCTATAGACATGGGAGGTGTCATCAATCTCAAAAAGCACAGCATGGTGTTTGAGAACAATGGTACGCACGTAATAGTACCACTAGACCCAGCAGAAGGTGCGCGATATACCAAGCCAACCTACGAAGAGGAGGAAATAGATCATGTCTACAAATTGACTGTGTGGGATGAAGAGTGGGTTAACCCTACAGATGAAGGAGTGCTCTGCTGGGAAAAGGGCAGTGAGTGTTTCTCCGACTCTGATGAGGAACTGGAAAATTGGCAAGGATGATTGCACGAGGTGTCAGCACTGCGATGTCTTCGGACCACCAAGAATTTCCTCCGCATATGTTGGATGGATAATTCTTTCTTGCGGAAAAGATAGACCTCCCAAGTTTCCTATGGATATATAGCAACAAACAGACAACTAAATCTATCTTTCTCTAGATATATTTTGATTCATAATTAAATGCTATAAAAGTTTAATGATCCTACCTTTGATCCAATGCTTGTTTGTAGTAGTAATCCTTCAGTCACCCGAAAGAGTTGCCTTCGAAGATCTACAATCACAAACAAGAAAAAATCAAATAGCACCTACATAGCATATATTCATAAATCATATCTATTATGGTGATCAAAGAATCCATAAAATAAACCAATCAATTGACAGCTTATTGAGAAAAACAGACTTATTTGTACTAACTTAAATAAGAAGAGCCTTACAAGCGTGTCTGCCTTGATGTCATACAGGCCTTCCTAGGGTCCAGAACAAGCGTTTCCTTTACTCTGACAAGCCTTAAACTCTTCCAACTGAGATACATACAAGTATGTAATCTTTCCCACATAAAATTTCAGCTAAAAGGGTCCGATTTTCAATAGCATTTCACCTCTAACAATACTAAAAAAATCAATCCATGAATTGTAACCCTTTGAGGCTGCCCTATGCCTCCTTTTATAGTGAAAGAGAGGAAGTTACAGCTCCATACAAGAAGGGATAGAATCCTCCTTCAAAGGGATTAGTTCCTTACATCAAGGTGTTACACCATTTTTTGGTCATCTAACCTATTATCATTAGATGGACCCAAGTACACCATGTAAGACCAATTTTACCCTAAGTAAAATTGCTTTCACTATGTAAAATAACTTAATAAACCACATTTATTAGTTTGTTTATGGTCTAAATAGGAAACACCAAAAGGAAATATTAAACAAACCCAGTTTGTTTAATTTTCCTCATGGAATAATCAATTAAACCATAATTTAATTATTATTCCCAGTCATGTTTAACCCAAAAACAAAGAAATTAATTAGATGAACCTTTATTTATCTTATTATTTTCTAGGAATAATTATTTAAATCTTATTTAGATAATATTCCTTGTTAAATATGACCAAATCACCCACAAATAATTAAATAAATCATTATTTATTTAATTATCTTTCAACTACTTCCTTAAATAATTAAATAAATCATTATTTATTTGATTATCTTCTAACCGCTTCCTTAAAAAGATAAATAAATCATTTATTTATTTATTTTTGACAAATTAAGGGATTTGACCCAAGTCAAATACCTTTTCCTCCAACAAATATAATAAAATATTCCATAAAAAGTGGATCTAGATCTGGTTAACCCATGCACCAAGATCTAGAATGACCCAATATTTTGTTATAAATAGGAGGGTTTTTCCTACCATTCTTCACCTTTTGTTGCCTATTAGATCAATCTGGATCTATACACTTGGTCACTCTTTTCTACCATTTGCTGTGTGAGCTCCCTTTGAGTTCCATTCTTTGTGTGGGTTTTCTACACCAACAAGAGAGAGAAATCTTAGATCTGAAGTACTGAGGACTTCCAAGAACCCATCCCACCGAGGAGAATTGGATACGCCTTCTTTTTTTCCTCCCAGGTGCCCAATTAATATAAAAATTCTTTCAAAAAATTTTCTTGTCTTGTCTATTGGTATATGGAGCAATCCCTTGTTTTTTCTGCTTAATGTCTTTCCATGCATAGATCTAGTTTTTGCAGCTCTTTTATGTTCAACTAACCGCAGATCTGAAGATATTGGCAGCCACTTTTGTTGTTAGGGCTATTAGTTATGCGTAGCTAAAGTGGTCCTTTTTCGTACACTTTGACAAAGGATTCATACTAACAAATGGCGACTCCACACGGGTTTTAAATTACGACCGCTGTCGTTTTTCATATTCCTACATATCCAGCTACTTCAGACCCTAGGGTTTCTTTTCAGCTGTTTATTTTTCCTATTTTTATGTTGTTTTTCTCACATAAAACCCTAAAACATTAAAATTTCTAACTTTCGTGTGTTTCTGGCCCTATTGCGCAGGTAAGCGACACCAGTCGCAACTGAGACGGCAACTTTTCTAAAAATCTGCTGTCGGGACAGCCGGAACGGGGGGTCGCACTTTTTGGCCCATAACCTGCGACCTGGACCTCCAGGTTGCACTTTTCAGCCCCTTTTCTGCGACCTGCACTGAAAACAGGTCAGAACCTGCGACCTGCCAATTTTTCAGTGGTTTTTCTGCAATTTTTCTGGGTTTTGCTGAAGCTTCTGTCAAGGTTTTCCAGCCTCTGTCTCAGCCTGCTTTGACCTTGTTCTGATCTGTTTTTACTCATCTAAGTGGGAACCTAGCCCCCTAGGGCTTTAGTACCCTCCACTCTTTGTGGAAGAGTTTCAGCTGTTTCAGCCATCTGTTTTTCAGAGTTTCAGCCTTCCTTTTTTCAGATCTGGAACCTCCTCCTCAGATCCCTTTAAATCAACCTTCCTTCCTTTCAAATCACCTCTTGTCATTTTGTTTGGACCTCTCTTTAGGACCTCCTCCCTGTCCTTTCCGCTTTTTGCTAATTTCTTCCCTTTTTCCAGCCACCTTGCCTCTGTCTCTTGGCTGTGATCTGCACCTCTTTTCAGCAGCTTTATCCTTTAGATCCCTGCCCCTTTTGACCCTAGATCTATTGGCCTCTTTTTAAGTGTGTTTTGACTATATTTTTGCCCTTTTTTACATTAGTTTTGAGCGACCCGCCTTCTTGGGTTGAATCGATGCAATAGTAGCTGTTATTTTTCTGTTATTTCAGCATTATATACTGTTCTCTGCAGATTTATTTTCAGTTACGCAGCACACATTTTCTTGCTCTCAAAACAAAAAGGGTTTTAAAAATTAAAATTAACGCAAGCCACACACTGACCCTAAGTAAAGAAGCGTCTGGTTAACACCACCTGGCAAAGACTCTAAAATCAATTGTCACTACACATTTTCTGCCCTTGACCTCACTTGATTCTGTCCCTTTTTTCCCTTGTCGGTTTCCTTCTTCCCGTCATCATTGCGCCCCCAAGGCGCCTTTCCCAGAGACTTCTTGGCCTTCACCCTCAGTTTCCGGTCGATCGACCTGCTCCGTTCCGCCGTCGTCGAGCCAGTCCTCCTCCGAGTCCGCACTCCGACTCCTCTTCTGAGTCATTGGGTTCTCCCTCTCCTCCTGGTTCTCCCCCTGCCACCTTCACTATGTCTGGTCCAGGGCCTAACGTTAGCGGTGCTCTAGGCCCTAATGCTGGAACCACTACTAGCGGAACCGCCACAGGAACTACCTCGGCCATACCCTTGCTGCCGTACATTGCAGGCCTCAGCCTCCCCGATTTCAATCAGTTGATCAATGACCCTATCCGCCACGATGTTGGTTGGCCTGCTATGCCAACCAAGCTCCCCTCCGACATCCCTAAGTTCGAAGGCCTTGTTGGAGAAGATCCAACCAATCATGTCCGATCTTTCCACATGTGGTGTTCCTCCAATTCCATTACCGATGACTCCATCCGTCTTCATTTGTTCCAACGCATGCTTACCGGGGAAGCTTCTAAATGGTATGTTGACCAAGCCACCTCTTTGCATACCACCTTTGCGACCCTTGCCCAAGCCTTTTTATCTTATTTCCAGCTCCCTCTCCGATACGATACTGGCACGGAGCTCTTGACTTCATTCAAGAAAACCTCTTCGACCTGCCTTTCTGCCCATGTTCAGGAATGGCGACGAAGACGGAGCTTATGTCAAGCCCCCCCCCTTCGAAGATCGGGTTTACATGGACTGGTTCCTTCGCACCCTCTTAGCTCCTATCGACAAAGATGTCGCCTCTCACTTTCCTCAAACCGAAGAAGTTGCCCTCCAAATAGCCTTGAAATATGACCTGATCTACGCTCAATCTGGTTATGTTTATACCGTTCTTCCTGACCTCCCTAGGCCCGGCGGCGCTAACGCCCCGGGGGCATCTCATTTCGCCGACGGTATCGTTGGAGCCCTTTCCCATCCATACGCTCAACCTCCTATGGGCTATGGTCTCCCTCAGGGAGGGGCCAGCACCTCTAGCACTCTTCCCCCTCCCGGTAGTATGTATCCAGGATACGGCATGCCTCCTCCTTTTTCCCAACCTCTTGCTTACCTCAATGTTGCCCAACCTAACCATTACCTTTATCCGCAGCCTGGTGCGCCAGCTCCTCCAGCATATGTGCTTCCATCTCCCTTGCCTCCTCCAAACCCGCAACAGCACTTACAGCCCCCTCCAGGGCAAGTATTTGCACAGCAGGGCGCGACTAATCCCCCTTCTTCTCAAAGAAGGCGGAGAGGCAACCCAAACCAATCTGCCCTTGGTACCCGTGGACCCAATCCTGGTGTTGACCCTAACACTGCCAACCAGCAACAGGGTACTCAGCCCAAGCCGGACAGGCCACTTTGCACAAATAAGCCTTGTTCGTGTTGGGGTGTTTATGGTCATTACACCCATGATTGTCCCCTCTTACCCTAGATGTGGCAGATGTGGGAGTCTCAAGCCACATTGCGCGAACAACACGCCTCCCCTCATGTTCCTCCTAATGTGGCCACTACCCAACCAGCTGTGTTTACTGATCCTTTCCCTCAGCAAGGATTCGTGGCTACCCAACCGCCTGACAGCCAGGTCGCCACTCTCCCTTCCCTTTCTGGTTCCTCTGATTACCAGATCCTTATGATGCACTCCGATCCTTCCTCGACCGTCGACCTTCACCTTCAAACTCGGTCTCGCCAGTATCCCAAGCCTCCTGCTCAGTCTGCCCGCGAGCCTCCTTCTTCAGGTTCTACAGAGCCTCTTTTGACATCCAGTGGCCCCTTACATATCCCTCAACCCAAAGTTGAGGTTCATACCAAGATTCCTAAGGGACCCCTACGTCGAAACGCTACTTCCGGTCGAGCTGCTCATTCGTATAGTATAGTAGATGATTTGGCGCAATCTCCTGCTGCCATTTCCACACTGGAACTCCTCCAGTCGTGCCCTTCCCAAAAGAAGGCTCTACTATCTACCGTGGGCGCTGTAGATCCTGCTGATGACCAAATGATTGTTTTCGATGCCACTCAATCGGACCATCCTCCTCTCCCTCCTTCCGTCGCCTTCCAAATCCCAGTCAAAATCCGGAACGCCAACGTTTCCCGGTGTATAATTGATGAGGGGGCATCCACCTGTGTGATGTCCGCTTCGGTTTGGAAGCAACTCGGATCCCCTGAGCTGGCCCCTTCCACGATCACCCTTCGAGTGTGGGACGGCCACGCCTCCCAGCCCATTGGCCTTTTCCGTAATTGTCCTATCACCCTCGCCGGTAAGACTGTTTGCATTGACGTCGAAGTCATCGACGCCCCGCTAGACTACAACATTCTATTGGGGCAAAGCTACACCTATGCTATGTCTGCTGTCCCATCCGCGGTTTTCTGCAAGATGTCTTTCCCCATAATGGAAAGATAGTCACCATTGACCAGTTGACATATCATGAGCCAAAATCTCAGACCTCACCTAAGACGACCATCTCTTCTGTAGCCAACAAGCAAACCGTCGATTCCTTGACCAGTGTCTCCCCTGGTGTTTACAAAGATTCCTCCCTGGTTGGAACTTTTCCTAATCTCCCTCCTCCTCCCATCACTGATCCCAGCTTATTGAATGTTTTCATGATGCAATCGTCTCAGGCTGCCCGTAAGCGGCCTGCCTCAGCTAGTCAGCAACCTCCCCCTCGCCCTCCGCAACGCGCTCCTAGCCATTCATCTCAGCCAGCTGGACCTTCTCCTTCTGGCCCTCCCCCTACGGCTGGTATCCCTGAACCCCTTTATCCTCCTGGATCAGTTCCCCCAGGCCTTAACCATCTCGGAGCCGTCCCTCCTGGTCATTACCCTGCTGGGCAGATACCTTTTCTGGCTCCCCCTCCCGGAGTATATTCTGTCCCCGTCATGGCCACCCTCTCTCTCCCTAACCTGACCTTGGGCATACCTGTATGGTACCTTGATCCTCCAGCAGCTACCCCTCCTGGTCACCCAAAACCCTATATGGCTTTGACACCGGTTCAACCGGTCCCCCTCGCTTCCTCCATTGCCACTGTGCCCCCAGCACCTCCACAGGACCCTTCTCCTGTCGTGACGGCTCCTGGGAAGAAAGGAAAAGCTCGCAAGGGGGCACCCAAAGACAAGACCACCACGACTGACCCGGCCCCTCCTCCACCCACAAAGCCTTGCCCCTTGTGTGATGTCGCCGGTCATGCCACCCATGCTTGTCCCGAGTTGCCCCGTATTCAGCCCATGGTTAAAGTCGCATTCCCTGAATCTACGGTCCCTGAAGCCTCCATTCATTCTTCATCCGTAACCAAGAACCCCAAGACTCTCCGCACCAACAAACCCTGTGCTTTGTGCGGTGTTCATGGCCATTACTCCCACCATTGTCCTCACCTGACGCATTACCGCGCCTCTTTAGAGGTAGTCCGAGAGTATGAGGTTGAACAGAACCAATCCGCCTCTCCCATACTCGCGCAGTATGCTTCGGGCTAGCATAAGGATCCCCCCGCCCCCATCGACATTCCCCCCCCTGATGTTCAGATGACGGAGTCTACCACAACCATTCTTTACCTATCCTCCTCTGCGAGACACTCGGAGCCCAGTCCCCCTGCATCCTCCCCTGTTGTTTCGCCCGAACACCTCTTTTCTACCCATACACGAGATCACTCCACCCATATCTATGTTGACCTCCGCAGCCCGAGTCCTCACCATACTTCCGATAGCCCTCATATACCACCCTCTAGTTTGTATATGAGTCACAGTCATCCTTCTCCTTGCACTCCCTCCCACAGTTGCCGCTTGATGTCTTCTGTCCACTCACGCTGCCGTCATTGTCTCTCCTCCCCTCATTTGTTGTCTTGTAACACCATTCCGCAGGACCCCCCGTCCACACCCTTTATCGGTTATGCCGATGGTGCAAGTCGTTACTCCCGGAATCTAGCCTCGACAGGTTGGGCCATATTCACCCCCTTGCATGCCCTTGTTCTCTCCAATGGGGTCTACATTGGTTCTGCCACCAAAAATCAGGCCGAATATGATGCAGTGCGTGGTCTCTTAGTCGATGCCCTTTTCCATCGCATCCTCCATCTGGACGTTCGTTTGGATTCCCTACTTCTTGTCATGCAACTAAATGGTGTTTATCGTGTGCATAACCCTGTGCTGTTTAGACGCTATTTACAAGTGAAACTCTCGATACGTGCATTTGAAACCATAACTTTCAACCATGTACCTCGAGAACAGAATCACTATGTAGATAGTATTGCAAACCATGTTCTAGATTGGCATTTATCACACGCATTCCATACAAGACAATAACATTTATAATCATTAAAAAACGATGCATATCCATAATATGTGTCGCAAAACATGTGTTTAGAGTCCATCTACTCTGATACATATGACATGCCCATCGCATGTTACAAAAAACTCAAAACTAGGGGCACCACCTGCCCCTACATACACACTAGGGGGCACCACATGCCCCACCCCTACTCACTATCTGGAAGATCCCGAGCCAATGGCTCTGCCCCTGCAACCCGTAGATCACATATGCCTTGACCAGCCATCGCCATGCGCCGCATGACACCTCGCCATTCCGAGGGAAGACCAATGCATGCCTCCACGTACTGGTCGTCTAAGTCTTAACACCTACGCTCTGAAACTCCGATCAGTAACGTCTCACATCTATGGCGGATGTCCTCCAGGAGGGTGGCCACATCCTCATTGCGCACTGCTCTCGACCCACTCGGCCCTGCAGCTCCAGAGGCTGCCGGGCGTCCCATGTATCCGGCCGGTTTTACCGGAGCTATATCTGCATACCAAAAGTACATAAATCAGTACCATATCTACTATTCAATAACTTTAACATGCCCATACAAGAATAGTTACTTATCACTTACCATCGGGCCCCCATACTCGACCAGGCGGAAGTGGTAGGTCCAGATTGCCACAATAACTCATCCCACTATAGGGATAGTCATTTATGTATAATGGCATCTGATCCCAATGGGCAAAGAACTCAGGTCGAAACACTCGCCCGACCGCCCCTCCTCCTCCTCTGCACAGTAGCCGCCCCCATCGGCGCATCCTGGGCTCTCTCGAGCCCCCATCTGGGAGCTGTATACGAGGCCGCAAGGTCGAGATCTTCTCAAAGAAGAAGGCGCACAATAAAGTCCCATACGAGCAATCGTGGTTCACTTGCCACTTGCAGAGCGACAACTGTCGCTTTAGCGACGCCAGCATCATTTGGGCCCACCCATAGTAGGTCCCACTCAACACACTCTCCACAATCATCATCTTCCCCCCAGTGATGTGATGGAGCGTCTGGTTGCCCAGGATACGCAGCACCGCTGTGGCCACTGCACGGGTCTCTAACCTCTCTAGATCCCCGATCGGTATCCGAGTCCCCTTGACTTGGAGACCCAGTCGACAATGTCGCTCCACAAACTCCATGATATTCCGCCCCTGCGGTAATACTGGCTGCGTGTTTCCCACCATCCCAAGTGGCGGGAGACCTGTCAGGAAATACACATCCTGGACTGTCAGTTCGATCCTGTGCCCCTGCACTACAAAGACCTTCTGCTCTAGATCCCAATAACTGATAATCCGGGCCAATAAGGGCTCTCCAACTCTCATCAAAGGGTTCTCCAAAAACATTAGAACCCCAAACCTGGCCAACACATGACGGACACCCTGATCTGCCTGGATCTCTGCCCGTAATGTACCCAGGTCTCTCTCTCTCCAGTTAACCCATAGATCTGCCATACCTGCACAAAAACATCATCTTTTTCAGCATACAGATCGGGAATACCATAACCAAACACAAAAACCCAACTCTCAGCCATAAAACAGCACTAAAACCCCTTCATCTCCCAGGTCGCAGTTTTCTGCCCAATTCTGGGACAGGTCGCACTTTTTTCCCTAAAACCTGCTTCCCAGGTCGCACTTTTTGGTCCAAAAAGTGCGATCCGGCCGTAGAGATGAAGGAGGGACTGCTTCTGAGATTTTGGGCCCTAAACTGAACTTTCAATCCATCAAAATGAAAGAGTAAGGTTAGGCCTCTTACCTGCAACTGACGGATCTCGATTCCAACGGTCGGTTTGTCCGCTATGCTCGCCGCAAGATTTAGGGCCTTCTCTCCTCTCTACATTCACCACAGCAACAATAGAAAATGAGTGAATTTGGAGGGAAAACTGCCTTATTAAAAGAGAACCCCTGTTTCTTCTTTCGACTGCTGCGACCATACCGTAGCCCCGTTTGACAAACCGTCTGCACCGTTGGAAAGCTCTCACCGAGCCCTAAAATGGGTATCTGTTAGTTTTTTGTGATTTGATACTTCACCAGGACACATTTTGTCCAAGAAGGGTCACTTCACCTCTCCCTAAAATCGCATTTCCTCACTTACGACACTTGTACTTGGGGCACCATTCTGCCTCCTTACTTGTCTTTGTTCGTGTCGATTTTCATCATGAGTTACCATCTTGTACTCATGTTTTCATGGTCCCCCATTGGGCCTTTACTGTGTGGCAGCACCATCGAGTCGCCCTTGTTTAGAGCATCCAAGTTGAGTCATCATCGCATTCATGGAGTCTATCCCGAGTCCCTTTGTACCCCGCCATAGCCCTCCATCCTTCATTGCTTGGTCTCTCTCTTGTGTTGCACATTATGACCTTCAGTCCCACTGTCCCCTATCCCTTATGATATTTTGTCAGTCGCTGCCATGTCATTCATGCCCTTTATGCTCTAACAAGGGAAGTCTTCCATTCGCTACTCAGTCCTTTCCATTTCACCATCATCATTAGTGTTAGTCTGTCCGTCACTCTACTATTGTCTCTCGTGCCTTAGTTGAGGATCTCTCATTGCTTCACTTATGGCGGAGCTCCTTCTGTCAACATCAGCTCATTCTTTCCAGAAGCCGGGTCTAGAGGATGGTGTACCTTGGCTCCAGCTTCCACTCTTGTTCGGTGCCTCGGATCAGGCAAAGGGATCTCTCATTTCCCTTTGACTTGATTTTTTCTCCACTCCAGCTCCTTTCAGCATGACCGAGATCCGTATACTTGATGGTTCAGTGATACAGCAGCAGCTCTTGATGATTCCCGGGTGTGTGTGAGATGTCTCAACCCTCATGAGCGGGTGGCCCTGTAGGTAGCCCCCCACATGCCCGGATGACCTCCTCCTTGCAACCTTCGATGCAGCTCCAGATATTTGATGATGTTGGCCTTAGCCACTTGCAGCGCCTCTTTGATTTTCATGTATCAGTCAGATTTTGTGAGCCCTTCCCCATTTACAGGGGGCATTTGGGCTGTATTTGTATCTCATGTACTCAGATATTATTGTACAAGTCCTGGCTGTTATCCCAGGCACAACACGTATATGGGATTCCTCATTGTATTTTTATCTGGCTCATGATTATGCCGGTTGTACTTTATGGTTTGGTCCCTTGTTTACTGGACACACTATTCTTTTGTACTTTGTCTCGGCGGGCATAGGTATGCCTCCCCCGCCGCCTTCAGCACAAGTACCCTCTCATAAAAAGAGACTTGTTGCACCTGCGAGTCTCGTCTCCTCAGGGTCTAGTTCTTCAGCACACTATCTACCTTGCATTTCTCTCTCTAACTTCCCTTTTGTTGTCTAGTGATTGAGTTCTTACAACGTACTTCGGTCATACGATTTTCTCTTGACACTCGCACGTTGGGGGGGCAATCTGTTACACCAATTTTTGGTCATATAACCTATTATCATTAGATGGACCCAAGTACACCATGTAAGACCAATTTTACCCTAAATAAAATTGCTTTCACTATGTAAAATAACTTAATAAACCACATTTATTAGGTTGTTTATGGTCTAAACAGGAAACCCCAAAAGGAAATATTAAACAAACCCAGTTTGTTTAATTTTCCTCATGGAATAATCAATTAAACCATAATTTAATTATTATTCCCAGTCATGTTTAACCCAAAAATAAAGAAATTAATTATATAAACCTTTATTTATCTTATTATTTTCTAGGAATAATTATTTAAATCTTATTTAGATAATATTCCTTGCTAAATATGACCAAATCACAAATAATTAAATAAATCATTATTTATTTGATTATCTTCTAACCGCTTCCTTAAAAAGATAAATAAATCATTTATTTATTTATTTTTGACAAATCAAGGGATTTGACCCAAGTCAAATACCTTTTCCCTCCAACAAATATAATAAAATATTCCATAAAAGGTGGATCTAGATTTGGTTAACATTATTTTAATCATGCACCAAGATCTAGAATGACCCAATAATTTGTTATAAATAGGAGGGTTTTTCCTACCATTCTTCACCTTTTGTTGCCTATTAGATCACTCTGGATCTATACACTTGGTCACTCTTTTCTACCATTTGCTGTGTGAGCTCCCTTTGAGTTCTATTCTTTGTGTGGGTTTTCTACACCAACAAGAGAGAGAAATCTTAGATCTAAAGTGCTGAGGACTTCCAAGAACCCATCCCACTAAGGAGAATTGGATATGCCTTCTTGTTTTCCTCCCAGGTGCCCAATTAATATAAAAATTCTTTCAAAAATTGTTCTTGTCTTGTCTATTGGTATATGGAGCAAACCCTTGTTTTTTCTGCTTAATGTCTTTCCATGCATAGATCTGGTTTTTGCAGCTCTTTTATGTTCAACTAACCGCAGATCTGAAGATATTGGCAACCACTTTTGTTGTTAGGGCTATTAGTTATGCGTAGCTAAAGTGGTCCTTTTTCATACACTTCGACAAAGGATTCATACTAACACAAAAGGAGCGGACTTTCCACCGCAGGAATGTTTCTAGAAGCTTCCAAAAATGACTTAAACTAAGCTTATATATTTTACTTGCGCCTTTTCTTATCTTTTACAGGGGTCCACACTTTTAATAAATAGAAAGTGTGTTTGGCTACGCATGGACCACAGGCAATACTAAGAGAAATTGCGGTACAAGAGTTTTAAGACTTTTATGAGATTTTCTCTTAATTTCAAGGCTTGACTTGAGGAACTTTGATATTGTAGACTCCTAAGGGAGTACTAAAATGTCATGGTGATAAATTTCAGTGTAAAAAATTTCCCCTTAAAGTGCGAATTTTGAGAGTATTCGAAGAGTGATGTGCTTTATCATTTCAAGGATTATATTGTGGACACCCCAGTCGGAACCCTGTAAAAACATTCAATGCAAAACATATATGTATATATATCATCACTGAGGTAGGCATTCCCATACTCAGATCAAAACTAACTAAACTTGTTCTGATACAGAAATTATTTTAATATTAAATCAATAATGTAGACACAGCATGGGCGCAACCATCTATAATGAATAGTCTACTATATAATGAATAATAAAACTCCTCACAGCCTGGATGGTGGAAACTAGATCTAGGGTCTTGATTTCTTCTTCCCGAACTAGTACGATTCTATCCATGTGATTAAATGTGTTGAAGTCGAACATGATAGAAACCACTTGATTACCATTCAATGATGTGAACTACTAACAAGTGTGAGAGAAACCAAAAATAATGACAATAGCTCTCAAAGTACTCAGTACAATCCATGAAATGTGAAGAAGTGATCTAAAGTCAAAAATTTCACGAAATCATTCGATCGAAGGTCAATGATGCAACCTGTCATCGAAGGTGAGAAACTTGCCATTAAGGCATGAAGATTTCAAGGTACTGATGGATTCTAGATCAACTTCCTAGATGATGAGTTGTATTCGATAGAAAGTGATCCGTCGTAAGCAAGCTCACGACATGAAACCATAGATCAAGTTTTGAAGAAATTTTTTGCAAGGACTGACTCAGGGATGGTCAATGCGATTGGAGACAAATGTTTGCAGATGAATGGTTTATTTGACTGTCCTCTTGAACACATAACGACATTGAAAATGGTTTTCTGATAGTTTCC
Source organism: Pinus albicaulis (assembly GCA_034641835.2). Taxonomy (NCBI): domain Eukaryota; kingdom Viridiplantae; phylum Streptophyta; class Pinopsida; order Pinales; family Pinaceae; genus Pinus; species Pinus albicaulis. Next base: position 1,069,559,447 of record CM076577.1, read on the forward strand.
CTAAGCTAATAACCATAAACCGGCTGAAGACCTTCAATGTGGTTTGATTAACTGATAGGCAAACAATTTCCCAACCCAGGTAGAAGTGCGAAAAAAAAGTGTCGTGTTCAAGAGTGGTGTATTGCTTTTACAAATCAAAGTGTAACAAAGGAATCTATTTTTTCTCTTTTCCCCCACCATTTCTGGCAAGTACCTCTTTATTTTTGACAAGCTTGAGGAGGATAACATTTGATTGCTTATAAGCTCATCCTTTGAATGAGTCCAACTTAGTTTAAAATCGAACCCTAAGAAGGAGTGGTCCGTTCCTGTTTGTAATCGACAGGTCCTTCACTGTTAAATTTTAATGAGTCCAGTATAGGAGAAACTCAGTGTTTTTCATTTTTAGGGAGTCAGAAGAAAAACTTAAGAAAACTCCATGGGTGTAATTTTTTGTAAATTTAGTCTCTCAAGCCCGAAAAAGGATAAAATAATGCAAGAGAGAACTCTATTGACTATGATTAGTCAACGTATACCTTTTTCGTAAATATTCCATTTCAGTCCAGAAAAGGGCTAAACTTATACTGAAGGGATGACTGTTCATTTACTTTAATGAGTTTGAATATTCAAGTACTCAGAAATCTTTTCATTTTTAGAGAGTCTGAAAAGTGCTTAAAAGAGGACTCCATGGTTTCGCTTTTTCATAAATTTTTAAAGAGCCCGAAAAAGTGATAAAAGTTTACTCTTCGTCAAAAATGACCATTTTTCCTAAAAAATCCGTTATTCTGTACAAAAACTCGAAAAATTAAACATACTTGTTTCAATAATAAAAAATATTTTGAAAAACCGACTTTTTAAAGTGAAAAATAAATAAATTTAAAATTCATTTATTCGAAAAAACTTATAAAAAGGAGTTTTTCAAATTCATTTTCACCGTTTGAGTTTGGAGTGAAGATTTTAGAGCTCTTGGCAAAAAACTCTTCAAAGAAGATTCTGGGCAAATCGACCATCGAAATCGAAAACCGTCTGCTTCAGGTAATCCACAACCTCTTGCTCTTGCTTTTCATTTGTTCAATTTTTAAATTAGGGTCAAAATTTCATTTTTGGGAGGAAAATAGGTTGAAAAATCTGCCCTCGAGGGTCCGCAGGTATGACATTGGGTACCTGCAGACCCCGACATTTTTATACAAAGGAAAATGTCAAGGCCCCGCACTTTTAACACAAAGCCCATGTGGAGCTACGCATTGTCTCTGTGCGTAAAGTGCGGGGGCGCCGTAATGAATTTAAAAACATATTTTCTTCCTAAATTACCCAAAAAAAAATTTTCAAAATGATTCTAATCCTTCATTTTACTTGTTGTAGGATATCTACAATGCTCATTTGGCAAGAACGGGAACATGAGGAGGTAGATGAAGTAGCAATGATTCATCAACCAACTTTTCAAGTTTTAAGAGCATGCGGGCTTTTCAAATTTTGGGCTATCAGTGGCATGAGAGCTCAAGTGGATCTTCTTACTTGGATGGTAAGTAAATGGGATGTTTAGGACCAGTTTTTCGTGATCGGAGGTCACCAACTCGAGATTGAGCTAGAAGACATATATTTTTTGACTGGTTTGTCTAGAAGAGGTGAACCACTATCTCTATTTGGGGCTAGGCCAGGTGGCCAGTCTATTGCCAACCTGCAATTAGAGTTCTGTAATGATGAAGCCAATCCCTGAGACAAATGGATTGACATTAAAACTATATCTATCTCGAGCTAAAATTTATTTCTTTCACCGTTGTCAAGTTGTGCGGAAGTGCAGCTTTTCATGTAGCCACTAGATCTCAGATGCGCATCGCAGTAGATTGCTTCCGAGGCACCATATTCAACTGGTGCGAGGTAGTGTTGGAAAATGTGAATGACCAACTTACCAGAGCAAAGAATGGGAAGTTAAAAAACTTCGGATATGGGTCCATCGTCATCACCTTTACCCTAGAGAGGATCCCTATGTTAGCCCCGCAGCATATTCCTGTTGATGTTGTTCGACCTCGAGAGCCTAGGATGGTTCGTTGGGTTGCTTTGATGGCCCACCAAAGTGAGGGTGGGGAGATTTTTCATTTTCCCTCAACTTATTTTCATTGGCTAGAACGCCAAATTTTTGTGATAGAGGATTTTCCTTATGCTGGCATGGATTTTTGTGGTGACCAGGATATTCCCCTTCCTCTAGGAGCTCAGTGGGATGAGTCAGGTAAAGAATCTCTTTTGACATGTTCTAATTTCTAATTTTTATTTTGTTTTTTAAATTGTCCAAAACTGATAACAAAAATTTCAAATGCAGATGTGGGTCTGAGTCGACCAGCCATTCTCTGCCCCTTTGACCGAAGGCAAAGGGATGCAGCACCAGCACTAGCACCCCCACAGGATCAGACTGCAGAGATCCTGACTGATTTAGAGCACCATTTGGAGCGGCTCACTATGGATATTCCTGAGACCACCATAGATGATATCCCACTCCATCTACAGAGATATGTCATTGGTGTTCCTGGACCATTCAGGAGGTTTTTGACTAGGGTGGCATGAGCAGTGGTGTATTATCGTGATCATCACCATGGATAGTGGATGATTAACTTGTAGACTCATTTTTTGTATCACCTTTTTCCGATCATAAGGCGTTTTGAGCCTATGATAAAATATGGTGTACTATTTTTTGAACACTACATCTATACTATGATATATTATTATTTCTAGTTACCTGTTCAATCATGTTATCGAATGTTGATTTATTACTTTGTTATTGCAAATGTCTGTTTAAAACAATAGAAGCAATTGCATATGCTAATGTATTTAAATTTCTTGGAATGTGTTGATACTCAATCAAAACGAACTCTCGTTCCAAGAGACGAACCCTTAAAAATAATCTTAATAATACTGGATTTCTAATGGCATATACTTGGTTTAACTGTAATACAACGAGTTCAGAATCTAACCTAACGATCAAACTCCAAATTCCAAATGAAATGGATTCCGATAATAATTCAATAACTGCACTATATTCGGAAATATTGTTCGTTGTTTGACTGAGGGTTACCCCATGCATCAATACTAACTCGTCAGCGGGTGGATAAATAACCCAAGCTGCAGAAGAGATGTTCCGTGTACTATGACAAGCGCCATCAACAAACCAATATATGTTTGAAGGGACGTCAACATCTGCGATATCAAAAGTATCCAGATAAGCAAGAATAGTAGTAAGAGCACACTTAAGCTAGGCACACATTTCTAATCTATAGCACACTAGCTAGAAAGTAACTAATATATAGAGAAGATCCCCACACACAAAAATCAAGCGTAATATCTCTTCAGATAAAGTCCATTTCTGGGTTTACCTAAAGATACCCCATCAAAATCAATCAATTCATAGGCCCCTTTTGCAAGCTGTCACTTGAAAATATAAGGACCATGCCACATGGGTTCAAATTTCCTAGCCCCTAGCTTATCGTTGGATTGATCATAAATCAAAACTAGGTTTCCTTCTGAAAAGTTACGAGGGGTAACACTTCTCTCATACTGAGCTTTCATTCTTTTCGCATAAGTCTCGGTAGCTAATGTAGTGGTGCGCCGATTCTCATCTAATTAAGCCAAGTATAAAAAAAAATTTCTCCTCTTCAGAAGTTTCTAGTAGTAACTCTATGGCTAGTTGGAGTGACGGTATCTCGCATTCAATGGGTAATACCGCTTCCAAACTATAAACTAGTTGAAAAGGGGTAAAGCCTATTGATGTTTTTGCTGAGGTTCAATATGCCCAAAGTGCTGAAAAGAGCATGGTATGCCAATTCGACTTATGAATTCCAATGATTCATTTGATCATGGTGACTAAAAAATTATTATTCGCTTCAAATAAACCATTGGCCTACAGATAATATGGTGTAGAATTGTCATGGCACAGGCCAAGTTGGTGTGTTAACTCGGTCATCATGATATTTCGAAAATGGCTCCCATGATCAGTAATTATTGCTTGGGGTACACCAAAACAAGCAATAACATGATTGAATATGAAAGTAGCTGTAGTTTTGCCATCTTCCACAAATGTAGGCATCGCCTCGGCCCATTTGTTAAAATAATCTACTACTAGAATAATATACCCATGCCCCCCAGTCGAGTGAGGGTTACATGTAATGAATTCAATGCCCCATTTTGCAAAAGGACCGACAAAAATTATAGGGTGAAGAGGAGCAGGTGGTGCACGCATTTTTCGATCGAATATTTGACAATTATGACATTTTCGGACTGCATAAATATAATCTTTAAACAAGGACAGCCAAAAATAACCTGCGCACAATATATTTTGGGTTGTGGAATACCCAATAATATGACTGCCACATGCTCCAGAGTGACAGTCATTTAAAACCTTTTCGACATCCTCATGGGTTAGACAACGTCGAAAAACTGAGTTTGCACCACGACGGTATAGTGTGTCACCAACAATATGATATTATTGAGACTGGAAATGTATTTTTCGTCGTTGCGACTGTGAAAGCTCAGGCCAGAAATATTGGGTCTAAAGATAAACAATAATATCTCCATACCAAGGATCAATGGTACTAATAAAAAACAAAGATTCATCCGCAATTGTTTGTTCCGCCACAGTTTCTGTATCATTACGTGGGAAATCACACATAAGTTCAGCAAATATTAATGATTTCTTGGATTTGGACTTTTCAAACTCCAAATCAAACTCATATAGGATAACAATCCATTTGGAGTATTTTCCCCTGAGCAATTGTTTGGTCAAAATGTACATCATAGGGTTACAATCAGAGATCATTGTCATTTTGTGTAAAAGTATGTAGTGACAAAAACGTTGGACAGCTTGAACAACTACCAAGGCTAATTTCTCCACATGTGAATATTTGATCTCAGTCGGATGCAAATTTCGACTAAGATAGCAAATCACATGTTCACTATGCAATTCACTTCCTAAACTAAAACCATCCCTATCGTGGAATCAAAAGATGCGAGGTATAAATATTAATATTGGTTGTAGTTGGGAGGATGCAGTAATGGTGCATGGGTCAACGTGTTTTTCAGAGCATTAAAAGATCTATCAACGACCTCGTCCCAAAAGAAAGTAATGTTCTGTTTCAACAACCTAGTGAAACCTTTCGTTAACTCGGCGTAGTTAGGAATGAATCGACGTAAAAAGTTTTCTTTCCCTTGCAAACTTTGGAGTTGGCAAAGAGTAGAAGGAGGAGGTAAATTGATGATTGCCTCAACCTTCGATGGATCAACACGAATGCCTACCTTTGAGACAATAAATCCTAGAAATCGTCTGGATTGTATGCAGAAAACACATTTGTGAGGATTCAGGCGAATCTTATAATGCCTACATCGTATAAATATGGCTTGTAAATGAGTAATATGATCTGCTCTGCATGAAGAATGAGTAGGAAAATCATCGAGGTAGGGTTGTGTTTGTGCTCAACCTAGTGTTCATAAATTGAGTTCATTAATTGTCAACCAGGGCTAGTAAACTGCTGAAGTGTGGTGCACTATATGTGCCTAGGTATTTGTTTCTCACTATGTTGTGTTTAGTGTTTTATGATGTTTTTGGTTTTATGGTTTTATGTTGAAAAGGGAAAGAACTAAGTGCTGGTGAAAGGAAGCTATTGATTGTGTTAAAACAGAACAAAGCCTAAACTATGGATGGCAAACAACAAATGCAAAGCTTGATAATGACTTCATTGCAAGGGAATAAATCACAACATGAACTTGAACTTATCCAATTCATTCATTAAAGATGTGTTGGAAGAGCTTGAGAAATGGACAAGTAAAGTATAAATGAAGTTCTCCTAACTAAACAATCAAACAATCAACTTACAATGTTACAACATCTCATCCATGGTTAAAGGTTTATTGGAACATATTTGGAAAAGAACATTTGTAGCATAATAAGATTTCTACTCTAAACTAGCTTCTAATTCTGTTCTGCAACTCAATCTAGCACTACTAGGCCTCACTCAAAAGTTATAGATGTATTTTTAAAATAGTCTTTGAGAAAAGGCTTATTTGTGAAATGGTAAAAAGGTTGCAAAATACTCCAGGTCTTAGACTGATACTAGCTTCTGTCCAAATGATTATGTATTAATATGAGGTTGGAACAAAAGAAGTTTTGTAAATAATGAAGACCGTGGTATTTAAATTTAAAAACTAATACAATTTTAAAATGCAATGGATAACAACTAAACTGGAGTGCTAATACAGTGAGCTAAGACTAAACTAGAGTGCTACTAGTCTACTTGAAGTACAGTGAACAGTGTTAAATTAAAATTCCATTATCAAACTTGAAATGTAGTGACAGAGCTGAACTAAATGCATTCTACCTCCGGAGTGCTGTAACTAAATTAACATGCAACTAGTCTATGGAATTCTATAGCCCATCTCGTTCAATATGAATGATATTTTGGAAGAGTTTGTAAAACAAGTATGGTTGTATTATTCAATGCAATTGAACATAAACATAAGACTGAAAGAAAATACAACTAGAATCTAAGACACCACAGTTGTTTCTTATTCGTTGTTAATGATATTTTGGAAGAGTTTGTAAGAGTAAGACTGGCTGTGACACTTAGTGTAAACAAGCAACTAAAACCTACCATACCACAGCTATGCCTTATTCATCATGATGATATTTTGGAAGAGTTTATTAGAGTAAGTCTAACTGTGATAATTAACTAAAGGAAATGCAACTAAAACCTACAATACCACAGCTATGCCTTATTCATCGTAATGATATTTTGGAAGAGTTTATAAGAGTAAGTCTAGCTGTGATAATTAATGTAAACAAATATGAACATAAACTTCAAAAACTTGCCTAAGCTAGAAATGAAAACGATACTTAAATACTTATCTAAATCGTATAAACAAGGCTGCTCAGGAGGCAAGGGCCCTCTACCACCGGAGTAGCATGAAATCTACTTCAAGGTTGAGTCAACGCTTTCAAGGAAATGATACTTCTTGCATTAAAAGAGAAATTTCTTCAAAACAGAGTGTTTTCGTACTTCTGAAATCTAGCAGTAAAACACAAAATCTAACCTTGTCCCTCGGTTTCCCGAGCCATATTTATAATCAAAATTACATAACTGTCTTGAGATAACCTAGGGATAATTGTCTTTCCAAATTAAAATCGAACTAGGACTCTGATGGTGGTCTCGTAACATGATTAAGGACATCTGGACTGTCCTTATCCTATTAGGAGTCTATCTCTTAGTTTTAGTTCCCACATGCTTAACCACCTACAGAATTCCGTTCAAACTTCATGGAGAGCAACAAATGATGAGGGCATGATGTGGAATACACCCATATGTGTTTTTCTCCAAGATGACACCTGGAACCTGCGTAGACATGAAGACAGCTGCAGAATCGGCCACTAGCTACAGAATGTCTGCATTCTGCAGCTAGATCTAGTTCAAAAAGTACTATAATGACAAAATCATAAAAAAATAGCAAGTTAGTCATGATATTCATTCTTAAAGAAATTTTAACTAATTCTATTGATAATTTGAGCCTGTGATTAATAATGGACAAAGGAAATGGAGTGGAATGTGGTGGAAGAAAGAACATCTTTGGAGTTCAACAGGCTGCACAATGTGCTTAATGTCGTGAAATGCATAAGACATGGCCCTTTGAAAAGTGGCGCCAGCATTCTTAAGGCCAAAAGGTAGTTTGCGATAAGCAAAAGTCCCCCATGGACAAATGAAAGTTGTTTTAGGTTGATATGTAGGGAGTATGTTTATTTGATTGTAGCTGGAAAATCCATCCATGAACGAGAACATTTCACTTCCAGTACAATCGTCAATAATTTTATCAATGTAAGGGGTTGGATAATTGTCTTTTGGACAAGCTCGATTTATATCCCTATAGTCGATACATACTCATATTGTTCCTTGTTTTTTATTAACTGGAACAATATTAGATACCAAGTCCATTAACGGGATCAGATAAATAAAACCTGCACGAAGTAATTTTTCAACTTCTTCTTTGATAGTGGCAGATTTTCTCGGATGTATCTGATGTAACCTCTGTCTAATGGGTTTAGCATCCAGGTATGTCATAATTTCATGAACAAAAATTGACGGATCGATTCCCGGCATTTCTTCATATGACCAGGAAAAAATGTCGCGGAATTCCTGAAATAGGGCTTTATATGCTTGGATCTCATCTGGCGTACAAGAAGCACCTATATGAATGTTTTCAACAATTCCAGGTTTTACTGAAATGTCAAGAGGAACCGTTGCAGAAATATTTTCTAAATTCAATTCAGAATCGATATGTGAGAAAGGATTAAGGTTCTTTGACGTAATCAGTGGTAACAATGGAGGAAAAATCATTCTCAAAATGATTGAGATCTGGTAAAAAAGAAGACCTATGATGAAGATCTTCCCATGGTAACTCATCTACAGACAAGAATTCACGAATATGTTCATCAGTATTGAATACTTGAGCAGGATCCAGAATTGGTGTCGAAGCTAAGCTCTATATTGAAAATGACTCTTGACTGATCACATTCATTGGATCAGACATAGTTGAAGGAGTATCAGAAAATGACTGTACATTTTGATATGTTAACTCAAAAGCACTCAAAGGCATCGGGCCATCGAATGAATCCAATTCTGATTCTGAAGGTACTATCCAAGGATCATCAAAGGACATAGTACTTGATGAAATCATATTGATATTAGCAATAGGAAGTTGTACGTTGGGAGTAGGCAGGGAAAAAGTTCCCAGTAAAGCTAAATCTTTAATTAAACCTACTCCAACATCCTTATAAGGGATAGTCGATTTTCAGATATGTTGGATGCTATCAGTAAAGGCTGGGTCGGATGAATAATATGAGAGCTGATCTATTTTAACGATATTTCCTTTATGAGGAAACATGATGAGACAAAATATTGATGATAGAACAGCAGTCATAGCATAAGACCAATTGTGACCCAGGAGAAGGTTGTAATCCAGAGGGGCATCAACCACCTCCACATCTAGATTAACCATTTTGCCTTCGACCTCTATTGGTAGATCTTGTAAGATACCATATGGCTAAAAACCTCTTCTATCAAAAGCTTTGAGAATAGTTGGTGATTGGTTAATTGTCGGAGAACCAAGTTATTTCCAACATTTTAATGACATAATACACGTAGAATCCCCTTCATCAACAATAGTACGAAAGATACGTTTGTTTTTTACTACTAACAAAATCTAAAAAGCCATTTGATGGGGTAGGCAGGGTGTAAAATTCTCTAAATCGAAGATCATGAGGTTTGAATCCTAGAGATCTACAGCTCCTAAGGCTGACAAAAGTAATTTTCTTTGGGCTGGGCATGATTGCAATACTTCCAAAGCCGAAATTGTTGAAGGGGAAATTTCCAAATCTTCAAAAATATTGTAATTCTGAGCAACTCTCACATGTGGATTGAAAGCTTATTTATGAAGTACACCTTTTACAGGCAGTTTAATCACTAAGTCAGGATTTTGTTTCTCAATCTGTAATGGATCAGAAACTGAGGGAGATGTACTTGATGCAGAATTGTATGTTTCTACTTCTTTACCAGTATTTTTACTACCATAATATTGTGATCACGTCACAACCATCAAGATATGCTCAACCATATTGGAGGAAGATCCAACAATGTTACTATCTTGAGCAGAAAAGGGATCCTTCAAGACAGCAGGTATAGGCGAACCTTTAACGAATTTTGATACCTCGGCTCTATGTGGGCACTCTTTTGTAAAATGATCCTGGTCACAGATGAGACAAGGATATCGAGGTTTGCGTTTTTCGTCAGTTGGTTTAGTTGTATCATTTTTCTCTTTTGAAGATTTTTTCTTTTTATTCTTACCTTTCTTCTTACCACCAGTTTTAGATTTGGTTGTAGATGACTCTACAATGTGAATAGCGGCGGAATATTCTTGGGAAGAATCTCCTTTGGGTGAATCGGGTAAAGTGATAATAGGATAAGTGGCCTTAGAAGACTTCTTCTTAATTTTACCAGTGCTAACAGAACCAATTACACCATTAGTGGCATGAGAGCCAGAAGGAGTTGCAGCTAATTGACCAGGTCTTGGTAAATCAAGTATTTTATCATACAGAGTACCTGACTGAGTATATACAAGGTCAAGGTATTGAGCTTGAGCAATGACTTTCTCTTCCATAACAATGCCTCCTTTGGCCACATCTTTAGTAATTTTGGGAAATAATGATTTAATAAACCATTAAGCCAAAATTTGATGACGAATAAAGACTTTCACTAAAAACTTTCACTAAATGCCTTCTACGTCTTCATTCATGAATATGATCAGATATGTATGTAGATGTAGACTATTTTAATGAATTCAACAATTCTGTGCCATTTTCGTATCTGACAGGAAACTGAAAATGGGTTAAGAAAGCAGTAGCTAACACGTTCAAATTATTAAAAGAGCCGTGTGGTAAATCAATGTACCATTTAGCAGCTAGACCAATGAGAGTTCTCTGAAAAAGACGTAATTGAATCAAATCATCGACTAGTGAATTGGATGCGCACCAGAGGTGATAAGTCATAATGTGATTAGATGGGTCCTCTCCTGAATTACCTTCAAATTTTGGAATATCACTGGGCAACTTGTTAGGCATCGACGACCAATATGGAAGATAAAAAATGGGATCGTTCGTAAGGCGTGATAGATCCAGTAAATCTAAAGTTGATATGAATGGTAACCAATGGCTAGGGTCTTGATAAACTTGTGTGATCAAACTAGTGCCAGGAGGAGGATATCCAGGATACCCTGGAATTGGAAGTGCATTTTGAATCATGAAACCTCCTAGGTAACCAGGATTAACCAAACCATACTAGGGTTGTTGAGGTATTTGATAAGTATACCCAGGGTACAACTGATACTGATACGTTGGATTTTGTGTAGTCTGACCAAATTAATACTGTCCCTGTTACGGTTGATAAGTAAACTATGGTTGACTAGAGACAATCGTACTGGTACCAGCTTGTCCCGTAGGCATCTGGACCATAGTCTGAATTTTAGGTACCGACTATGGCACAGAGGCTTGAGGAATTTGCACTAATGCAGGGATAGAAGAAACCGGAGCTATAGATACTCCAGAAATAGGTGTTGTAGGTTGAACAGAAGTTGTAGTAGTTGTAGTAGTTTAAGGCGGAGTTTGAGGTGTACTAGGCCCAGGCTGCTGAACAAAACCAGGTGCAGGGACTTGAACAGTAGGCTGGATAGGTTGATGGGTTGGACCAGAAACTAAAGGCTATCTTGGTTGATTAGGTAACTGCACATTAGGTTGCATAGTCTGTTGAATTTGAGATGGATTCCACACCATGTTCATTCTGAGGTATTGACCCGTAGAAGGTTGTGCATATGAAGGACCATAGCCTGGTTGAACGTAGGGTTGATAATTAAGTGGTAAATTTCCAGTTCCTTGTAAAAATGATTGACTGGAAGGTGGTTGGAAACCTTGAGTTGGGTACTGACCTTGAGGTTGATAAACTTGAGGCACGTACTGAATTTGGGTTTGATAAGGACCCTAAGGAATATACTAAGTCTGGGGTTGACCTTGGGGTATGTATTGTCCTTGAGGTTGATAACCTTGAGGTATGTACTGTCCTTGAGGTTGTTCCCTAGGCAAATAATATTGTCCTACAGTTTGTCCTGGTAAAAAATTACCTTGAGGTTGCCCCCCAGGTGGTAACTGAATACCTTGAGGTTTCCCCCCAGGAAGTAACTGATTACCTTGAGGTTGAGGATTTGGAATATCACCAGACATCATAAAAGCTTGCTCGGCGTTTAACGTTTCATTTTTAGCTCCATTTGTACCAGTTGATAACACTTGTTCAGTTGGTCGAGGAGTTGCTCCTGAGAAAGTACCAGAGAGTGACTGGTACCCCGAAGGAATAGAAGGACCACCATATAAAAATGTTTCTGGTGATTGGAAAAACACAGATGACTCACCTGACATAATTGATGAAGGATAATAACCTCTTGGTGTAGGATGAAAAGGAATTTGGGGTGGTGAAAAACTAAGACCCGGGTTTTCTAAAAAATCTGTCAATGATAAATACCAAGTGTCACTTCTAAAAGGACTGTAGAATATTGATTCACACTCCCTAATATTCAAAGTCTGTTGGGTTTCGGGAAGAGTTACGTCTTCGTCTGGACTGACAATTTCTTCAATAGATATGAGGTCAGAAGGAAGATTTTCAATAATGATATGTCCTACCCTAGGTGAACCAAGATCGCTAGAGGTTGGAGTAACAAATCCTGAAGATGGTTCCAATACAACAGGTTCAGTGTCAGGCTCAGAAATTTCAGGTTCTTCAGCTAATTCACTGGAAGGAGAAATACTACCAGTAATTTCAGAAACTGAAATTGGCTCTTGAATATGCTCTGTTGTTTCTAATTGATAATCAGGATGAACAACTATAGATGACTCTTCTACTTATGTTGATCTAATTCTACTGTCACTAGGTGATACTAGAGCTCGCAACCCTTCAAGTTGGCTTGGTGTATACTCAGGGGGCTTCCCCTAGAGTCTATGCGATTGTCTTGGTAATTCAGCCACGATTAAAATTATTAATCACACGCAATCAAATAAAATTTCAATGAAAACTCCTAGAGTCGCTAAGGAAACAAACAAATGAATCAGACGCCTAAAAATATAGGAGATCAAACCACACAAAAATAGTAGCTTCCCACACTAAAAACACTATTTGGTGATGAAATCCAACATCGTAGTATTTAAGATAGAAAGGGAAGTTGGAACAGTTACCCCAACAACCTGCTTAATGAAACAGACCGGTGCAAGTTTCTCCACATAAACCATCTCGAGTGAAGATAACCCTCTAGAGAGTCCAAGTGAGTCTAGTCAACATCTGCTCCAGGTACAGTGGGATCTTTCCTCCACCGTCACCTTAGGAAAAAACCGTAAAGATTATGGTCACTATGGTTACCAAAAGGAACTAATATACCTGGGGGAACAGTCTACGGTCTAACATACGTGCAAGGGCAGAGTAACAAAGCTCAATCTCCTTGAAGGCTCCTTGAAATAATCCAAGGTATACTGACAAGTGACCCCAGGCTCCTTGAAAATGGTCTATCTAAGGTTTACCGTTGTTAATACATGCATATCTTCTATCATTCCCAATGAGATAGAATTGATTATCCCACTAGTTCAGATATGACCTCGTGCTTGACTCCTTTAAGAGAAGCTTCCTAGAGCATACAAGCGACTACTGGATTTTTTCCTACCGCAGGATCAACTACTTGTTTGTTTTAATCGTCTTGGGGAGTTAATTACTCCCTACTCCAAGACACTAGCCTAAGCTATATTGGTGAAAAGAGCCCTAGAAATATAAAAATTACTACAATGTTTTTAATTTAAGCGTTGATTTTAAAAAGCTGTTTCTTAGGACAATAGGTGCGGAAGTGAAACTGATGATATGTAGTGACCCGACTCAAAACACACTAAAAAAAATGCATCTATTATGAGAAACAATCTGTTTTCTTTCAATGAATTCTATCTAAATGAAGAGTTGAGAAATGCAATCTTTAAAAAAAAAATCTATCCTTCAAACAAGAATAAATGAAAAGAGATCTAATTTCAATGAGAACTCAAAATGATCTAATGCTCAATAATAAATCCCTTTTATCCAAGATCGAAACTACAAACCAAGTTTTTCTTCAAAAGACAATATAATTTCTAGAAATAACACTCAAAGCTAAAACACTATTTTTGAGATCTAAAAATTCTAAGACTAAATCTGAATTAAAACTTCAAATATTTTGAGGATGTCTTACTCAACTTCTTATCTAACTAAGAATTTCCTTTCTTGGATCAGCAAGAACTAAAAACATCCAATTTTGTTTGTTGAAGTGAAATTCCGAACTTATAAACACAAGTTTTTTAAAGATTTTCAAATGAGAAAAATGGGATCTAAAGCTCATAAAAAAATTTCTTCTATGATGTTAGAATCAACAAGAAAGTAAGGAAATACCAGTGATCTAAAGGTATACCAGGGTTTCTAATATTTGAGTGGGATATAAGACAAAGAAAAAATCATTATACCATGCAGATCTTTCAAAAAATCATTCAAAACTAAAAATGCTGAAATAAACTCTTAACCAAGGCTTTTTGACAGAAGATACAGGTCTGGGTATCCACTAATAATTTAACAAACTAATCCAGAAAATAGGATCTTAATATTTTTCAAAAATTTTGACAAGGTCCGCAGGATTCAGTGCAAACCAGTACGGTCCCGCACTATGGGTACAGGAAAAGTGCGGAACTTCCCACACTGTCTCTAAAAGAAAAGAGCAGACACAAGAAAACTAGAGACAAAACAAAAAATTCTGAAGCATTTCTCAAGGATTCTATAGGGATAAACCACCCAAGCCAATATCAATCAATCAAAGTCAGAAAAAAATAAATTCACAAGTCAAATAAAAGAAATCAAAGTTCAAGATTTATTCCCCAACGAAGTCACCATTTTTTTGGACGTATAAGTCATTCTTGTAGACAAGACAAACCTCCCAATTGTCCTACGGACAACTAGCAACAAACAGACAACTAAATCTATCTTTCTCTAGATATATTTAGATTCATAATTAAATTCTATAAAAGTTTAACGATCCTACCTTTGATCCAATGCTTGTTTGTAGTAGTAATCCTTCAGTTGCCCAAAAGAGTTGCCTTCGAAGATCTACAATCATAAACAAGAAAACATAAAATAGCACCTACATAGCATATATTCATAAATCATATCTATTATGGTGATCAAGGAACCCATAAAATAAACCAATCAATTGACAGCTTATTGAGAAAAACAGAATTATTTGTATTAACTTAAATAAGAAGAGCCTTACTACCGTGTCCGCCTTGATGTCATACAGGCCTTCCTGGGGTCCAAAACAGGCATTTCCTTTACTCTGAAAAGCCTTAAACTCTTCCAATCGAGATACATACATGTATATAATATTTCCCACATAAAATCTCAGCTAAAAGGGTCTGAGTTTCAACAACATTTCATCTCTAACAATACTAAAAACTTCAATCCATCAATTGCAACCCTTTGAGGCTGCCCTATGCCTCTTTTTATAGTGAAATAGAGGAAGTTACAGCTCCATACAAGAAGGGATAGAATCCTCCTTCAAAGGGATTAGTTCCTTACATCAAGGGGTTAGCTCCTTAATGGATAGGATGCATGAACTTGAAAGGAGCATACTTTCCACCACATGATTGTTTCTAGAAGCTTCCAAAAATGACTTAAACTAAGCTTCTAGATTTTACTTGCACCTTTTCTTATCTTTTACAAGGGTCCACACTTTTAATAAACAAAAAGTGCGTTTGGCTATGCATGATATATAGCAAGAAGGTGCGGGACTGCAGGCAATACTAAGAGAAAGTGCGGTACAAGAGTTTTAAGACTTTTATGAGCTTTTCTCTTAATTTCAAGGCTTGACTTTAGGAAGTTTGATATTGTAGACTCCTAAGGGAGTAATAAAATGTCATGGTGACAAATTTCAGTGTAAAAACATCTATACCAAGGTAAGAGTACTACCTTACCATGATAATGCAGTTAATACCATAACGTTGGTTGAAACCCAAAATCCCAAGAAACGCAGGCTAGGGGCACTGCTGCTAACCTTGTGCGAAGCACCTACGCATTGGGGGGGTACGCAAGAGAAGTGTCGGGGTAGGATGATCCTGCGCTTAAGGACCCCAGCTCACAGATGGGTCCCAAGGACAGTAGACCCATGCAGATACTTGCTAACATATGACACTCAAGGGTGTGATAGAACCCCGCCCGAGCAGGCTCTCGTGGTTATCAATGACCTAGGACTGCGTTTGGCTATGGAGGTACACAAACCCACGTGCATCTGGGGGAATTGGAAAACACTTCAAATGAAGGATGGTATGTGGACACTTGACACAACCCTGCCATACAGGAACTTCTCATCCAAGGGAGAGGCGCTCCAATCAAGAAGCTTGGTGGCCAAGTTACTCATCTGGTACCTGCACCACGTTACAAAAGACCTGGTGCAAACCCTACTTCAGGATCTACGGATGACACGCAGGTGTCATCCAAGGTTTGACAGTTTGTGGGAGAGTCCTCAGGTATGGCTAACGGTCATTAGCCCGACCCACACTAATAGGAAAGGAACCTTGTCATTATACAAAAAGGGTGGTGGACCATCAATGTGGCTATTTATGGTAAACCGGATTCGAACAAATGATGTTAAGCTCCACGTGTGAGCTACTCCACCATTAAATAGCTCTGGATGATGTACAGATAGCAGGATAGCTTTGCAACATGCTACTTATTGTCACTACACCATGCCCCTGTTATCCGATGACTGGCTTACTTGGATTGTTGACATCGCTTGGGATGCAGGTCTTTCTGTTGCTATGGCAGATCCTACCCTGCTGAATATTTCGGTCCCTGGTTGTTCAACACCTACAGACATCATATTGAGGGGACATGGGAATGTTGAGTTAAATCAACTGATTGAGTGTTGGCTCCCTGCAGCAGGAATTTCCTGTGAATCTCGGACGAAGAGGCAACCTAGCTGTACGCCAGGAGATCCTGACCTTCGCACCTTAGGGATGACCGCAGGACCCAGCCGAATGGCCTCAGAGGATGCATCAGAAGAAAGGTACACTATCCCCCACCCACAATGTCACAATTATCTCAAGACTAATTCTGCACTAGGAGGGAACGATGCGATATAGGGATATGTTGCGACTCCTCTGCAAGTCCAGAGTACCACCCAGCAGAAGCTACGTCTGTTCTCTATCCCACGCTGCCCTAACTAACGATCCTGCTCTAACCACTACAAACATTCAAATTGATTTTGCGCAATTATCCTGCGTGGCACTACAATTATTATACAACGAGGTGTTTCAAGAGGTCCATCACCGAGATTGGATTACGCGACAGCAGGGTGAAATATCTCCGGCAGTACAGGCATAGCGGGTTGCATCGGTCACAGACGCAATGAATTTTATTCAGGAGCAGCTTACTCGGGGTACGCAATTGATCAAAGCAGCTACGCAACTCTGGACAGCAGTCTGACACCATTCTATGCTTCAGCATATCCAAAAGAAATTACAGCAGGCAGAAACTGTTCTTGACCAGGTCAGAGCTTCCTCCCCCTCCAACGTCTCTGTGTAGCATCTAGCCATCATGAACACAATTGAGGACCTTCTCTGTACCAAGCATGTCATCCAAAAATGGTTGAAACCTTGGGCTGACGCCGCACTTCAACTCTCCTAGGATCGTCAGTTCACCATTGCGCACCTTCACCAGCTATTAGAACGAGTTACCACAGCTCCAGATGGCCTTGCCTCCCTGACACTTGTCAACATTGCACAGCGAGCTACTGCCTAGAGTCAAGAAGTGCTCCCTCCACTCATCTGCGCCCTTGATACCTTGCATGCACAGGTCAAGGCCACACCACTGCTATGACTCAGGACGAGTCACAAGATTGTGTTGGGGGACTGTTGAAACAAGGTCTCCTACAAGCTGTGAAACTGGTCCATTTTCAATATTTTTGATTATATTTAGTCTAGCACAGGGGTTGTGGGGCAGGTCAAAGCCCCGAAAGGATTGTAATGGGTAAAAGCATAAACCAGGTGTCTGAAAACCATAGTTTGCGGACCATAGGAAAGTTTAGGCTAGATTTCTATAAATAGAGGGACATTTTGTATTGTACAGGATAGGAAATGATGAGATATTGATGTGAACTATGGTTTAAGCTATCTGTTTGGGTTTTTGGGAAAGGACTCCTACTGGCTGTGTGCATGGAGATCCAAGTCCGGCTGTGTGCGGACCCTGCTGCTGTGTGCGCAGGTTGGGAAGGGAATTGTAATGAAGGATTGATGAATGAATGAATAAAGAAGGATTGATAGAGAACTGAATTTGTGAGTACTCTTGTGGAAATCATTGGTAATTGCTACACTATGTATTTTCTGTGTTTAAACTGTGAAGATCTATGTAAGTGTATTTTCGGTATCTGGATTGGTTCTGCCTATTCTGTTCTATTTATGTAATGTTGTGTTACTATCATAAATGCATATAATTATAGATATAGTGCACGTGGATGCGAATGGAGACCTAATTAACCCTGCACAGAGAAAATTAATCTGGGAATACAGGACTTAGTGCAGCTCTACTTGCCTTACCTATCCTTTCTCAAGGTGTGGAAATCTGGTTCCAACACCCACCCATACTACTTTGGGTGAGACTTTGACCTACGGAAGCAAGTCACTACCGAAAGGGCTAGTATTATAGGGGTTTGTTGGCAAACCTTGCGCTCTGAATTTGGGTGAGGACCCCTCGAGCCAACAAGAACGTGCAACAAATTTCTCTCTCACAAAGAGTAAAAAAAAATGAAATGGAAGCTAAGATGGATGGTTTGAAGAAAGGCGTGGAAGCTAAGATTGATGGTTTGAAAAAATGTGTGCTAGCTAAGATGGATGGTTTGAAGAATGTCATGGAAGCTAATATGGATGGTATGGAAGCTAAGATGGATAGCATGGAAGCTGAGATGGATCACATCGATGAAAAAAAAAAAAGGAAACATGGAATACATGAAGAATGATCTAAAATTAGACATGGAAGGTTTGAAGGAATTTTTGACAAAGTTGATACAAGAAATGATTCCTAATGGTGAGAAGGTAGTAGAGGAAACTCATGATGAGAACAAAATAAATTTTAATCATGATTTCATAAACTATAATGTTGGATTGAAGATCCATGTTAGGTCCCTATATTACTAGTATAGTCCCTTATTATTGTTAGTGTAACCCCCTTATTGTTATTATTGTGCCCTTAAATTATTATTGTTAGGTCGACTAGGATTACATTGTGGCCCCATGGACTCCTATATATAGAAAGGAGGTTTTGTAATCTATATCATCCAAGAATTGTTCATTCATGTAATATATTGGAGGTTGCTCCCTCAAAGTGGCTTATTTCTAAGGCATTGATATCTCTTTTCTTCTATTTTTGGAGCTGGTTTCACAACATTTGGTATTAGAGCTTTGGATTCTAGGGTTTAGCTGCTCCAAATACGTAATTGTGGAATTTTTGCTATAACATTTTTTCTCTGAAGGTCTAGAAGCTAAAATGTTTAGGGTACAAATCTGAAATCCTGAGGAACATCTTCGCAAAATTTCAGAGCTTGATTCATAATACTTTCGGAGATATGATCTGTGGAAGTTAGGTATTTTTGCAGACTCCTCAATTTAACCTAAAAATGTCATCGCGGGATTTTCGCTATAATTTTTTTTCTACGAAAGTCCAGAAGCCGAAATTTTTAGAGCACAAAGCTGAAATCTAGAGGAACATCGTCACAAAATTTCAGATCTTGGTTCACAATATTTTTAGAGATATGGTCTGTGGAAGTTAGGACATTTTTAGGCTCCTGAATTTCATCTCAAAGAGGTGATCGTGGGAAAATATTCATAACTCTCTCTCTGAGAATCAAATTGGAATTCTGTAAAAAGTGGCCACAATTAAACGGATTGTAGTTTCCTGTCTATCAATTTTAGAGCCAAAGGAGGAAACAGTGACATGTGGTGAGTTGTATAAGTTTGCTGTAGTGAACCAGTCCATAATTCGGTCATTGTGGGAGATTGAACAAAATTTTCCTTGAAGAATCCAAATCAAGTCAGACCTGTGGCATTTGAAAGAAGCTTCATAGGGCTAATACAGGGCTGAATTTAAGATATCGAGGATCTGAAATTATAGAGATAATTCAATTTCAATATCGAGCTCCTCAAAAGCAAGTAAAAGGTGTGTATTTTTTTTTTTGAATTGCATAAGTCTTGTTTGAAGAATCAAGTTGAAATGATTCCAAGGGAATATTGTAAAATAGATATCAGTATTGGATTCTAAAATGGCCCCTAAAAATATTCAAAACCCAATAAGCCTTTATAATGCTCTACTATGACTCATGAAGATGAATAATGGCAACATGACATATCAAAATTACAAGAGCAAGTGAAATTTCTCTCTCGCAAAGAGCAACAAAAAATGACATGGAAGTTTTGAAGAAAGGTGTGGAAACTAAGATGGATGGTTTGAAGAAAGGCATGGAATCTAAGATGGATGGTTTGAAGAATGGCATGGAAGCTAAGATGGATGGCATGGAAGCTGGAATGGAATCTAAGATGGATGACATGGAAGCTAAGATCGATGAAAAAATGGAAAGCATGAAGAATGATCTAAAAGAAGACATGGAAGGTTTGACAAAGTTGATATAAGAAATGTTTCCTAATGGTGAAGAGATAGTAGAGGAAACTCATGATGAGAAAAAAATAAATGTTAATCGTGATTTCATAAACTCTAATGTTGGAAGGAAGAACCACCATTTTCCAAAAATGGATATGAGGAAGTTTGATGGAAAGAATCCTGTAACATGGATACTACAAATGGAGCAATATTTTGATCTCAATAATGTGCAAAACACACAAAAGGTACGCATTGAAACTTTACATTTAGAACAAAACATATCTGTATGGTATCGATGGCTTTGCTCCCATAAAATAATTGTCACTTGGTCAATTTTTCGAAGGAAATGTTGGCACATTATGAGGATACAAAGAGCAACACCTTCTTTAGCCAATTGATAAATCTCAAACAAAAGTGTTCAGTGGGGAAGCACATTGAGGACTTCCAAAAATTGAATATAAGGGTAACTGATATTCCAGAGGAACACATGATTTGTCTCTTCATAGGAACTTTAAAGGATAACATCCAACATGAAGTTCGTGTTTTGGAACCTAATTCATTGGAGAAGGCATTCAGGTTGCCAAGAAAATTTGAATGTAAAATTATGGAGACAAGGAAGCCTACCACTCACTTCTATAAAGAGGGAAGTGTTGCTACTCCTAGATTTCCACAACCTACAAGGTTGACACCACAAAAATTGGAAGAAAAAAGAGAAAAAGGGCTTTGCTACAGTTGTGATAGAAAATACACTAAAGATCATAAGTGTGCTGAGAAGAAATTATTTTACATAGATTGTGAAGAGGAAGAAGAAAATGAACAAGAATTTTCAAAAGAAGAGGGTATACACCAGGAACCAACCCTAGAAGAGGAAGAAATGAGTCTGACCATATCATGTAATGCATTGGCAGGAATTACCACTCCTCAAACTCTTAATATAGAAGGACATATCAAGAAGAAAAAGGTAATAGTGTTGATTGATTCAGGTAGTACCCATAATTTTATTCATTGTAAGGTAGCCAAGGAATTGAATTGTTTCCTATACCCGGCACCAGAATGTCAAGTGATGGTTGCAAATGGAGGAACTATAAATTGCTCTGGAAAATGCCATAATATCAAGCTAACCATGGGGGAATATGTATTGACTAGTCCAATGCTTTCCATTCCTATGGGAGGTGCTGATGTTGTTCTAGGAGTACAATGGTTACAATCTTTGGGGACGGTAGCTTTTAATTTTCAAGAAATTTTCTTGAAATTTTTTTCAGAAGGAAAGGAAGTCGAATTATGGGGTATTACGGGGAAGCCAGGAAGGATAATAAGCTCTAATGTCATGACAAAGCTTCTAAAGAAAGAACAGCGAGGCGTAATTGCACAATTATGCTCACTAGAAGTTCCAACATCAAAATCATCTATTTCTGCAGATCTCCAACAAGTCTTGGACAATGATTCCAAGGTGTTTGAAACTCCCAAAGGACTCCCACCTATTCGTGATCATGATCATGCTATTCATTTGATTCCAGGAAGTGTTCCTCCAAACATCAGGCCTTATAGATATCCTTACTTCCAAAGAGCGAAATTGAACGTATGATTGCAGAAATGTTAGAGGCGGGTATAATTCAACCTAGTCAAAGTTCTTTCTCTGCTCCTGTAGTATTGGTACACAAGAAGGATGGATCATGGCGAATGTGTCTGGATTATAGGGAGCTTAATAAGCTCACCATTAAAGATAAATTTCCCATTCCTTTGATTGATGAATTATTGGATGAATTACATGGAGCAATTTATTTTACCAAGTTGGATCTTCGTTCAGGATATCATCCAAGTAGAATGAAGACTGAAGATATTCCGAAAACAGCATTTTGAACTCATGAGGGTCATTATGAATTTTTGTTCATGCCTTTTGGCCTTACCAATTCACCTTCTACATTTCAAGGGTTGATGAATTCCATTTTCAAACCCTTCCTCAGAAAATTTGTGCTCGTATTTTTTGATGATATACTAATCTACAGCAAGTCTTGGAAGGATCATGTTCAACATGTTGACAGGGTGCTCAAACTGTTGCAGGAGAAACAATTATATGCAAAAACATCCAAATTTTTCTTTGGAGTACAAGAGGTGGAATATCTAGGTCATATTGTATCTCACGAGGGTGTTAAGGTAGACCCTAAAAAAATTAAATCCATTAAGGAATAGAAATTCCCCACAACCATAAAGCAGTTGCGAGGATTTCTCAGGTTAACAGGGTATTATCGCAAGTTTGTTCAAAATTATGGGAGAATAGCAGCACCTCTAACAACATTATTGAAGAAAGATGTTTTTTCATGGAATCCTGAAGAAACTAAGGCCGTTGAACATCTTAAAGAGGAAATATGCCTAACACCAGTCTTAGCTACACGAGACTTCACAAAAACCTTTATTGTGGAATGTGATGCCTCAGGAAATGGAATTGGTGTTGTTTTAATGCAAGAAGGTAGACCCATTGCTTTTGAAAGTCCTCCAATCAAAGGAAAGTATTTACAGAAATCTATTTATGAGAATGAAATGTTAGCAATAATCCATGCACTAAAGAAATGGCGAACTTACCTAATGGGAAGACACTTCAAGGTAAAAACTAGTCATGATAGTCTTAAACACTTTTTGGAAAAAAGACTATCTTCAGAAGAGAAAAAAAAATGGGTCACAAAGATGTTGGGTTATGACTTTGAAATAATCTACAAAAAAGGGAAGCTAAATGTTGTTTCAGATGTACTCTCAAGAAATAATGAAGAGGTCGAAGCATTTCTTTGTGCCATTTATATTATCCAACCAGATTGGATAACCAAAGCAAGGGATGAATGGAAGAAGGACGAAGAATTGTGGACACTCATTCAAAAGTTGCAGCAAGATCTTAGTACATCTGATACATTTAGTTGGAAAAATGATTCCTTATGGTACAAAGATCGCTTATATCTTTGTAATAATTC
Source organism: Pinus albicaulis (assembly GCA_034641835.2). Classification (NCBI taxonomy): domain Eukaryota; kingdom Viridiplantae; phylum Streptophyta; class Pinopsida; order Pinales; family Pinaceae; genus Pinus; species Pinus albicaulis. The sequence goes on from CM076577.1 coordinate 1,069,582,647, forward strand.
CCAACTAAAACAAAATATTCTTTTGGAATTGCACACTTCTCCTTTAGGAGGAAACTCAATATTTTTAAAAACTTACCACAAGGTGACGAAATAGTTTTTTTGGGATGGCCTTAAATCTGATATTCAAAATTTTGTGGTGGAATGTTTGGTTTTCCATCAGAATAAAATTGAGAAAATTAAGACCCCGGGTCTTCTACAACCTTTATCCATTCCAAGTCAACATTGGTAGGATATTTCAATGGATTTTATCACAGGTTTACCTAAATCCGAAGGAAAGAGTGTCGTCATGGTGGTAGTTGATAGACTTACCAAGTATGCACACTTTTGTGCATTATCTCATCCATTTAAAGCAAGTGCAATTGCTACTACATTTAAGGACACAATTTAAAAGCTACCTGGAAACCCAAAGGTTATTTTGAGCGACAGAGATCCCATTTTTATTGAAAATTTTTGGACGAAGTTATTTTCTTGTTTGGGTACTCAATTAGCTCATAGTTCATCTTATCATCCTCAATTCGATGGTCAAATTGAGATAGTAAATAAATGTTTGGAAGGATATCTTCATTTTTTTGTATATGATAAAAAAATACAATGGGTCAAGTGGTTACCTCTCACTAAATGGTGGTATAACACTTCCTTCCATACTGCAGCAAAAATGACCCCATTTATGGCACTTTATGGATATCATCCACTGTCCAACACATCATATTTAAGAGAAAATTCGAAGGTTCAAGAAGTGGAAGATCACATAGAGCATCAACAAGAATTTCTCCAACTCTTAAAGGATAACCTGAATTTGGCATAAAATCGAATGAAACAACATGAAAATCAACATCACAACAAGAGAATTTTTGACGTAGGAGACTGGGTATTTTTATGGCTACAACCATGCAAACAAATGTCCCTCAAGAAAGCTAATAAGGATAATAAATTATTGCCAAAGTACTATGGTCCTTACAAGGTGTTACAAAAGATTGGTACTATGGCATACAAATTGGAGCTTCCTGCTTCTTCACGAGTGCATCCAGTTTTCCATGTTTCATGCTTAAAGAAGGTTATAGGTGAAAATCTTCCAATTCAAACAACATTTCCAGAACTTGATGAGGAAGGAAAAATAATATTGGAACCTAAAGAAGTCACGAAAACAAGAAATGGAAAACTACGAAATCGATCAATTTCAGAGTATCTCATCAAGCGGAAGAACTTACCCACTAAAGATTCATGGGAGGATGAGAATTTTATACAGAAGCACCCAGAGCTACTCAAGCATTGAGGACAGCACTTTTTTGAAGGAGAGGGGCATGTTAGGTCCCTATATTACTATTATAGTCCCTTATTGTTGTTAGTGTAACCCTCTTATTGTTATTATTGTACCCCTGTAACCCCCACATTGTTATTATTGTGCCCTTAAATTATTATTGTTAGGTTAGCTAGAATTACATTGTGGCCCCATGGACTCCTATATATAGAAAGGAGGTTTTTTAATTTGTATCATCCAAGAATTGTTCATTCATGTAATATATTGGAGGTTTCCCTTCAAAGTGGCTTATTTCTAAGGCGTTTATATCTATTTTCTTCTATTTTTGGAGTTGGTTTCACAACAATCCACCATATTCCAAAGATCGATATGAGGAAGTTTGATGGCAAGGATCCCGTAACATGGATACAACAAATTGAAAAATATTTCTATCTCCATAATTTTCAAAAGACACAAAAGGTACACATTGCAACTTTGTATTTCGAGCAAAATACATTGTATAGTATCAATGGCTTTGCTCTCGTAAACAAAGAGAAACACTTGGAAAAAATTTACAGAGGAAATTATAGCACATTATGAGGATATAAAGAGAAACACCTTCTTTATCCAATTGATGAATCTCAAACAAAAGGTTTCAATGGTGGAGAACATTAAGGACTTCCAAAAGTTGAATATAAGGGTAACTGATATTCTAGAGGAACACATGATTGATGTATTCATGATGACTTTAAAGGGGAAAATCCAACATGAGGTTCACCTTTGGGAATCGGATTCATTAGATAAGGCATTCAGGTTGGAAATAAAAATTGAAAGTAAAATTATGGTGACAAGGAAACCTACCACTCACATCGATAAATATGGAAGTGTTGCTACTCCTATACTTCCATAACCTACAAGGTTGACACCACAACAATTGGAAGAAAAAAGAGCAAAAGGGCTTTGCTATAGATGTGATAGTGAATACAGTAAAGGTCATAAGTGTGCTAAGAAGAAATTATTTTATATAGATTGTGAAGAGGAGGAAGAAAATGAACAAGAAACTTCAAAAGAAGAGGATATACACTAGGAAACAAACCTAGAGAAATAAGAAATGAGTCCGACCATATCCTGTAATGCATTGGCAGGAATTACCACTCCTCAAAATCTCAAGATAGAGGGACATATCAAGAAGAAAAAGGTAATAGTTTTGATTGATTCGAGTAGTACCCATAATTTTATTCATTCTAAGGTAGCCAAGGAATTAAATTTCTTCCTATACCCAACACCAGAGTGTCAGGTGATGGTTGCAAATGGAGAATCTATAAATTTCTCTGGAAAGTGCCATAATATCAAGCTAACCATGGGGGAATATGTATTGAATAGTATAATGCTTTCCATTCAAATGGGAGGTGTTGAAGTTGTACTAGGAGTACAATGGCTACAATATTTTGGGATGGTAGCTTTTAATTTTCAAGAACTATTCTTCATTTTTTTTTCAGAAGGAAAGGAAGTTGAATTACGAGGTATCGTAGGGAAGTTGGGAAAGATAATAAGCTCTAATTTCATGACAAAGCTTCTGAATAAATACCAACGAGGCGTAATTACATAATTATTCTCACTAGAAGTTCCAACATCAAAATCATCTATTTCTCCAAATATCCAAAAATTCTTGGACAATAATTCCAAGGTGTTTGAAACTCCCAAAGGAATCCCACCTATTCATGATCATGATCATCCTATTCATTTTATTCCAGGAATTTTTCCTCCAAACATTAGGCCTTATGGATGTCCCTATGTCCAAAAGAGCGAAATTGAATGTATGATTGCAGAAATGTTAGAGGCTGGTATAATCAACCTAGTCAAAGTTCTTTCTCTGCTCCAATAGTATTGGTGCTCAAGAAGGATGGATCATGGCACATGTGTCCGCATTAAATGGAGCTTAATAATCTCACTATTAAAGATCAATTTCGCATTCCTGTGATTGGTGAATTATTGGATGAATTACATGGAGAAATTTATTTAATGAAGTTGGATCTTTGTTCAGGATATCATCAAAGTAGAATGAAGACAAAAGATGTTCCAAAAAAAACATTTCAAATTCATGAAGGTCATCGTGAATTTTTGGTCATGCCTTTTGGCCTTACCAATGCAACTTCTACATCTCAAGGGTTGATGAATTCGATTTTCAAACCCTTCCTTACAAAATTTGTGTTAGTATTTTTTGATGATATACTAATATACAAATGGTCTTGGGAGGATCATGTCAACATGTTGAAAGGGTGCTCAAACTATTGGAGGAGAAACAATTATATGAAAAAACCTCCAAATGATTCTTTGGAGTACAAGAGGTGGAATATCTGTGTCATATTGTATCTTAGGAGGTGTTAAGTTAGACCCTAATAAAATTAAATCCATTAAGGAATGAAAATTCCCCACAACCATAAAGTATTTGTGAGGATTTCTCGAGTTAAAAGGGTATTATCACAAGTTATACCCTTATAACAACATTATTGAATAAAGATTCATTTTCATGGACTCCTGAAGTAACTAAGGACTTTGAACATCTTAAAGAGGCAATGTGCCAAGCACCAGTCTTAGCTACGCCAGACTTCACAAAAACCTTTATTGTGGAATGTGATGCCTCAGGAAATGGAAATGGTGATGTTTTAATGAAAGAAGGAAGGCCCATTGCTTTTGAAAGGCGTCCAATAAAAGGAAAGTATTTACAAAAATCTATTTATGAGAAGGAAATGTTGGAAATAATACATGCTCTAAAGAAATGGTGACCTTACCTAATGGGAAGACACTTCAAGGTAAAAAATGATCATGATAGTCTAAAATACTTTTTGGAAAAAAGAATATCTTCAAAAGAGAAACACAATTGGGTCACAAAGATGTTGGGTTATGAATTTGAAATCATCTACAAAAAAGATAATGTAAATGTTGTTGCAGATGCACTCTCAAGAAACGATGAGGAGGTGGAAGCATTGCTTTTTTTCATTTCTATTATCCAACCATATTGGATAATCGAAGCAAGAGAGGAATGGAAGAATGTCGAAGAAGTGTGGAAACTCATTAAAAAGTTGTAGCAAGATCCCAGTACATTTAATACATCTAGTTGGAAAAATGATTCCTTATGGTACAAATATCACTTATATCTTTGTCAGAATTCCCAAATAAAACAAAATATTCTTTTGGAATTTCACACCTCTCCCATAGGAGAACACTCATGATTTTTAAAAACTTACCACAGGGTGAAGAAAGAATTTTTTTTGGGATGGCCTTAAATATGATATTCAAAAGTTTGTGGAGAAATGTTTGTTTTTCCACCAAAATAAAGTTCAGACAATTAAGACCGTGGGTCTGCAACAACCTTTATCCATTCCAAGTCAACATTGGGAGAAGTTTCAATGGATTTTATCACAAGTTTACATAAGTCCGAAGGAAAGAGTGTCATCATGGTGGTAGTTGATAGGCTTACCAAGTATGAACACTTTTGTGCATTATCTCATCCATTTAAAGAAAGTACAATTGCTACTGCATTTATGGAAACAATCCAAAAGCTACATGGAAACCCAAATATTATTGTAAGTGATAGAGATCCCATTTTCACTGGAAATTTTTGGATGGAATTATTTTCCTGTTTGGGTACTCAACTAGCTCATAGGTCATCTCATTATCCTCAATCCGATGGTAAAACTGAGATAGTGAACAAATGTATGGAAGAATACCTTTGTTGTTTTTTATTTGATAAACAAACACAATGGGTTGAGTGGTTACCTCCAGCTTAATGGTGGTATAACACTTCCGTCCATACTGCAGCAAAAATGACCCCATTTATGGCACTTTATGGATATCATCCACCGTCCATCACATCATCTTTAAGAGAAAATTTTAAGTTTCAAGCAGTGGAATATCCCATCGAGAATCAACAACAAGTTCTCCAACTCTTAAGGGATAACCTAAACTTGACACAAAATCAAATGAAACAATAGGAAGATCAACAACGCAGCAAGAGAATTTTTGATGTAGGAGACTACGTATTTTTACGGCTACAACCATACAAACAAATGTCCCTCAATCAAGTTAAGAAGGATAATAAATTATCGCCAAAGTACTATGGTCCTTACAAGGTGTTGCAAAAGATTGGTACTATGGCATACAAATTGGAACTTCCTACTTCTTCCCGAGTACACCCAGTTTTCCATGTTTCATGCTTAAATAAGGTTATAGGTGACAGACTTCTAGTTCAAATAATTCTTCCAGAACTTGTCGAGGAAGGAAAAATCATATGGAACCTGAAGAAATCACAGAAACAAGAACTCGATAGCTATGATCAATTTAAAAGTATCTCATCAAGTGGGAGAACTTACCCACTGAAGATTCCACATGGGATGGTGAGAATTTTATACAAAAGCATTCAAAACTACTCAAGCATTGTAGAAAACACTTTTTTTAAGGAGAAGGGCATGTTAGGTCCCTATATTAATAGTTTAGTCCCTTATTTTTTTTAGTGTAACCCCCTTGTTGTTATTGGTGTACCGTTTTAGTCCCCATATTGTTATTATTGTGCCCCATAAAATCCCACTATTGTTATTGTTGTGCCCTTACATTATTATTGTTATGTCAGCTAGGATTATATTGTGACTTGTTGGGGCCTTTGTTTTGAACAACACAATTTTGAGTTGCGGAAGGCCAGGAGTGGAAAGAATAGGAAGAGGAGAACAATTAAGGAAGGAAAGGAGCCATTGTGGTTGCAGAGAACCTGCAGACAGATGGCGGAGCACAAGAAGGAAACAACACATATGGCAAGAACAGGGGACTATGAACAATTAGATGGACTAACAGAAGCAGAGTCAACTATGGAAAAGAGACAGGAAGCAGTGGAGCACAAGGGAACAACTGAGAGAAGAAGGGGCAAAGATTGACAATGTCAGTTGGAAAGAGTAGATAAGTAGGGAAAGAGCGTCTGAAACAAGGTTATGAGTATTGAGGGAGCTTTGTGGGGCTTGTACGTACTGTTTTGGGTCATGTTGAAATCTATGGAGTATGTTATGTAATGTTTCGTTGAATTAAAAGAAACAGTTTGATGTTGTGTTGTGGGATATGATATGTGTGAAAGTAGTTAGTAGATGTATGTTTAACTATTTTAAATATTTTTTGATGTTTGTATTGTTTATGTGATATTCTCGAATGGGAAAAGTAGGAATATAGTGCAAAATGTTGGAACAATAATGAAAATCATCATAATAAAGAAAGAGGCCAATATGGAGATGTTTCATATGTTATAACAACAACAAAATATGGATAAGAAATGGCCCATAAGATACATAACAAGAAAGTACAAGCCTCCAATGGACAAAATCCTCAAGATGAGGTGCTACAACTATATAGAAAAGCTCGAAGACCCTTACATTGTTATTTTATTAGCTCTGCTATAGAAAATTATTATACATCAGATCTAGGGCTGATATGTGCCTCAAAAGATAGATCTATATCAGATCTAAGTACTATACAAGCTCCTTTAAAGAACCCTTTAAGGGTTTTTAGCAAAACACCAAGCACAAGTTCTAGATCTGAGATCTAAGACTACAGATCTACTGCAAAATACAAATCTAGAAAGTGTGGCTGATCTGATTTGATCAATACAATGGCCTCCTCTAATATATCCTCTATGTGAAAGGCAAATCCCCTTCACTAGAAAATCAACTCTCCAAATGGTGTGATAAACCGCCCTACAACTTCACCTACAGAAATAACACAGATCTGGAAGAAAACTATGCTGTAGGGATAGATATATGGTTGGCATGATGCCAAGATCTGAAAATATGCTCAATGGCCTTCAATACTATCCTCCCAATGGAAAGGAATCCTCCTCCACTGAAAATAAGAAATGATATTTCCTAGATCTAGATATCTAATCACCACTTGCTGCAACTTGAAAAAACAACCAAACCCTCAACAGAATTTGTGTTGTAGTTGAAAGAAGAAGCTTGGACTTAAGCCTGATAGTGGAAAATGTAGTACAATCTCTCCCAAGAGGCCTCTCAAGGAAGGAGGTGGGATTCCCAATCAGGAATACCCTGTGCTAAACAACACTCTATCTCAGCTAAAAAATAAGAGAAATATATATGTCTAAACAGACCATATATTCATAAATATAATAAGCCCATACATAATGAATATGGTTTCCATCCTCTTCCTTAAATATAATATGAGCTTGCAAACCCTAAGCCCCATCCAAAAATATCACTACCCTCACACAAAGCATATCCATCTAAAATTGTGTTGTCCCTCATTGATGACCACTCCTCCGTGACAACGTTGTTGATTTGGTCAAGGTTCACCCAATCAAAGTGATCCAGCCCCTTTCACACCAATGTTTCTTTAATTAAGTTTCCAAGATTTTTATTTTTCACATTTGGCATTGATTTATTCATTATTAAGGAGAATTATGGACCTCCTTTGCCCTATTATTCTTTAAACAAAGAAATAAAACAAAATTGAATATTCCAACTAGCTCATGGCTAATTGGGAATATTACAGTCCTCCCTTCCTAAATGTTGCTTGTCCTCAAGAAACTGACAAGGTGAGTGCTGAAACTCTTCTATTCCTCCATTGGTGACACCAACATGTGATAATATTCCCTCGTAAGCTAAGTGTTCACCAATCCATCCATCCATGAATTTATACTCCAAATTTCTTATGAGATGAAAATAATCCATCCCATAAGGAGACAATAGTTCAAATGAAAAAAACATGGTTTTCCCAATGTCCTCCCTGAAACATGTAGCATAATGAACACGGAGAATATCTCTCACATAGGGCACATACATACCTCCCATCCTCCCTCCAAAAATTCCCATAAAAATTATAAGTACATCATCAATGTATGGGATCAAAATTAAATACATACAAACATAAATTTGTGCATATGTAAATGGGTCATAGTCCCACATGTGGAACCAACGCAATGAATCTCCTGACTACATCAGATCATGATGTGGTAAGTGGTTTTCCCACCACTTACTTGCTATCCAAGACATCTCACCATGGCTGAAAGTGTGAGATATATTTGGTGCCTTAGGAATGCACCCACAATGATGCAATATCTTCCTTTTTCCTCTAAGGGAGTCGCAATGTTCATAAATTTTTTTGGCGCAAAGTTGGCCATGAAGTTTATATGGAATAATGCTCCTCCTTGGAGCTATGGCCTGCATATACATGGTAAAATAATGCATATGTTCATGAAATAAAACATTAGGTACATAAGCATGTTCTTCACCAAAATTTCTAATCAAACATATGAAGTGGTGCATTAATACATCTCCTCTCATTCCAAAAGAGGAAAGAGGTGGCTGAATTAACTCCTTCATAGAGTTATGTTGCTCTCCCAACTTCACATAGTTCATGCATCTTTGAAAATTTAGATTTAGTTCTTCTTCAAAGCCCTTATAAGTGTAGCTTTCCATGATAGTGTTGTAGGCCTTCATGGAATAAGTATGGCTGAAAGAGAAATTTTCATAGGCCCTTTGTAGCAACTTCTCCTTGAGCTTGGAGGCTCTAGATAAGAAGATCCTACCATGATAGTAGATGACTCCTTCTTGGACTGAATATCCCTCTTCATGTAGATGGTCATCAAGTATCATGCATGTGAAAAGATCCTTGGAATAATCCACCAACAGTTGGGATTTCCAATATGGATCAATCTCCCATAGTGACATTGCTGATGATCTATCACAAAGAACAAATTTCATATGGCTACTCTCCTCCTTGACATCTCCCATGCCAAAGGTACATGTCGGAAGGTCATTCCTTCCAAGATTCTCCTCCCACAGCGCAGAATCTAAAATGAGAGTGGGTAATGATGATGTTGGGAGAATATCTACCTCCTCCTTGAGCCTACCCAAGACTCCCACCATTGTATCATTACCTTCTAATGCTCCCATCCCTCCTAGATCTATGCTTGGAGAATCATGTTGTGAGATATCTCTCACCAAATCTGAATCAAGTGGCCTTCCAGGTGGTTTGCCACTATATAATAGTGTCCCATGCAGCAATCTCATAATCATAATAGATGGGATTGTTAGGTCCTTTCTTCCACTATGCAAATCCAACTTTGTTTCTTGTGTGGAAGTTTTATGATAATGGGGTACCACTCTAAATGATGCAAGAGTGCCTCTAATTGGAGAAATTTCTCCATCCTCACCTCCAAGTGGTGGTGTATCATCTCCTGCTATTCCAGCGCTATGACCCCTCCCTTGTTCTTCTTTTTCCTCCTCATCATCATTTGAGAAGACCTCTATGTAATGTGATTTTCCAGATGCACATCTAAGTCTAGGAGCCCAAGCTTCTGGGCATGTGAAGCAAAGCTTCCTCCTCCTCAAATCTTTCTAGACATCATCATCAAGAGGTTTTTTGTATTGGCTCTCCTTTGAAGGAGGAGCCTTCTCTTCTTTTCCCTTTGGTGGAAAAGAGGGCTTATGTTGAAATGTTGCTTTTGATTTTGGCAAGGCATCTTGAAGGTCTCTAGCCCTTTCAATGGCATTTTATAGGGTAGTGACCCATGAAGAGGTTCATCTAATCCATCAATGAACATATACACCCTTCTTGTTGCAGATAAATTAGGAACCATAACATAAAGTCTTAAAAATTTAGAGATATAAGTTTTTGCATTACCTGGTTGTTTTATCTTTGCAAGCCCCATGAATGGTGCTTCGGGATCTCTTCTGTAAAATCTTTTCATCAGCCTTCTAGTGAACTCTGAATATGTAGTTGCATTGGCATGACCCAATGTAGACAAGCCATGGAACCACCAGTCATGTGCTTCTCCCTCAAGGTGCAACACTACAATATTAATGGCCTCCATTTCTGGAACCTTGTTCAATTGAAAGTAGATGTCAAGTTTCACTAATCATGATTTGGTAGTGCACTTGGATGACCCATCAAAATTGGGTAAAAATAATCTGCCCACAATATGGTGTCGATCATGGTTTTGAATGAATCCACCACTTATATGATGCTGTCTTGGTCTTCTATTGTCCTTGATTGGACAAAACTCATGAAAAAACAAGTGATGCTTTAATCCCAGAGTTTGAGATTCATACTCCATAAAATAGTCTTCAAGGGATTCTTTCTCTTGAAACCCCTCATTTCCCACAGCCAAAAATGTAGGCATAGTAGAGTAATGGGAAACTTGTGGTTGATGCACTGGTTGATCATTCCAGTGGTGATATATTCCAGAGCCTTCACCATGATGAAATCCTTTAGGGGATTCCTTGTATCTATCCATCCTCATTTCTTTTATCTCTCTAGCAATATCTTGCATGGCTCTAAGAAGGATCTTAGGGAACTCCTTCTCTTTATATTCTCCTCCAGATAAAGGGATTTTACCCTTGTCTTCCTTGTCATTTGTATAATCAAATTTCGATGTATTATTCTTTGATACCTCCTCTCTCTATCAGTAATAGGCTCTCCTTCTTCAGATGACATATTGGCCTTTAGAATGCACAGGCTATGCCAAGATTATGCTCTGATACCACTGTAATATTCCCAAATGGGAAAAGTAGGAATATAGTGAAAAATGTTGGAAGACCCTTACAGCATTATTTTATTAGCTTTACTGCAAAAAATTATTATACATCAGATCTAGGGCTGATATGTGCCTCAAAAAATATATCTATATCAAATTTGAGCACTATACAAGCTCCTTTAAAGAACCCCTTAAGGGTTTTCATCAAAACACTGAGTACAAGTTGTAGATCTAAGATCTAAGACTGTAGATCTATTACAAAATATAGATATGGAAAGTGTGGTTGTTCTTATTTGATCAATACAATAGCCTCCTCCAATAGATCCTCTAAGTGAAAGGAAAATCCCCTTCACTAGAAAATCATCTCTCCAAATGGTTTGCTAAACCACCCTGCAACTCCACCTACAAAAATAACGCAGATCTGGAAGAAAATTGTGATGTAGGGATAGATATATGGTTGGCTTGATGCAAAGATATGAAAATATTCTCAATTTCCTTCAATATTGTCCTCCCAATGGAAAGGAAGCCTCCTCCACTGAAAATAAGCAATGAGATGGCCTAGATCTAGAGATCTAATCACCACTTGCTGCAACCTACAAAAAAAAACAAACCCTCAATAGGATCTGTGCTGTAGTTGAAAGAAGAATTTTGGCCTTAAGCCTGATAGTGGAAAATGTAGTACAAACTCTCCCAAGAGGCATCTCAAGGAAAGAGGTGGGATTCCTGATCAGGAACACCCTGTGCTAAACAACACTCTATCTCAGCTAAACATCAAGAGAAACATATATGTCTAAACAAAACACATTCAGAATATAGTAAAATCATAAATAATGAATATGGCTACCATCCTCTTCCTTAAATAGAATATGAGCTTACAAACCCTAAGCCCCATCCAAAAATATCACTACATTCACATGAAGCATCTCCATCTAAAATTGTGTTGTCCATCATTGATGACCACACCTCCATGACAATGTTGTTGATTTGGTCAAGGTTCACCCAATCAAAGTGATCCAGCCCCTTTCACACCAAGGTTGCTTTAATTAAGCTTCCAAGATTTGTATTTTTTCACATTTGGCATTGATTTATTCATTATTAAGGAGAATTATCGACCTCCTTTTCCCTCTTATTATTTAAACAAAGAAATTAAAAGAAATTGAATATTCCAACTGGCTCATGGCTAATTGGGAATATTACAGTTTATGGCTAAATGATAACTTTTCTCTTAAGCCACATATGATTAATATGCTATGTGTAATGTCATGTATGAATTGCTGTTAGTGATCTCCCTTTGGTATTAATGGTATATCTTTCAATCTCCGTAAGGTCACGACATGCCTCAGGTGAGACTCCTTGCTCCCTTGGGAAAGGTGAAAATGTTGGCATTGACCTAGACTACAGTGGAATATTTTTTGCTCTGAGCCTAAATCTGGGTCTTGCCCAGAGACCTCCTTTTTCTCCAACAAATGGTTCTGTTTCCGGGACCTAAAAAATTAACTAGAAGGTAGATCATGGTATCGAGGATCTATCAGAGAGAATTGTGTAACTAGTGGGACAATCATGTAGATTAGTTCAGATCATAACAAGCATAGCTTCGACAGTAGAATGAAACGACTGTCAAGGACCAAGTTTTGTTTTCTGACTCGACGAGTGATTTGTATGAAATTTTCTAGGGAAAATTACCTGAAGAGCTCCATAACTAGTTGCGTTGACTCCAGATCAAGTCACTTCCTAGAGGATTGCATCGATCCCATCGCAATTGGACGCATACAGACCTGAAAAAATTACACCAGTTAGATACAAACTTAACCCGAGCAGTATATTTATGGGTACATACTACTTTGAAGGGGTACATTGTAGAGTTTTTTGCCGAATACTATCAATATTTCATAAAATCAGAAGATATATTTAAATATGGGTTGCGGGGAAAGTTGTTGAAAGAAGTCTCGTTGTGGATTAAATATTTAATGGTGGAAGAGGGGCTAATTTTGTTCCAAAGACCCGCGATGGAGGCTTAAACCTTTAGTATTGGGGGAAGGATCTAAAGGAAAGATTATAAAAACAAGGGAAAAAGGGGAATAGGGATATGGATGCCAGAACATACAGTAGGTTGAGAGAGCTGAGAGCACACTGGAGGGCATATATCGCTAATAAGTGGTGGGAAAGGGCGATACAAGAGTTTGAGAAGCAAGAAAGGCATAGACAGAGAAAGGAAGAGGCGAAAAATATGACAAAAGGGAGAGAAAGACAAGTGGGACTCAAAGGAATGGACGGGTCCGTCAAAGAAGTTAGGCAAGTTCATAGGAGCCCATCTCGAAGAGAGAAGGGAAAAAGGTCCAGTGAAGAGGAGGATGTGCACCACAAGGAGGAGTCCGATGTGGAGTTGCATGTTGTGATGGAGCAATTGTTCCAAGAGAGGCCAACAACCATAATGCAAGGTAATCCTATTCCCCAAGTTTCAAGTAGCACTAGTCCTAACCTTCCCCAGGTACTTTACCATCCACGTGATAAGTTTTTGATAAAATTGTGAGCGTCTAGCAATTTGTGTAGTATTCAGTATACAATACAGAAAAACTAGCAGTATTACTAGCAGGAGGATCTCTTAGCCAGGAAGTAAAGGTTTCATATTAGTACCACCGACGCAAGTGAATATGACAAGATCATTTACCAGTTATCCGAAATTTTTCGAAAAAGGTAATGATGATGTGGAGCAGCATTGGTATCGGTGTGAAGCAATTTGGAGGGCTCGACAGACACCATATGCAGTTAAGTTAATCGAATTTCAAACTACACTAAGGGAAAGAGCTTTATGCTAGTTCATCAAATGGTCGAAGGTGCACTAGAACCCAACAATAGATGATGTTAAGAGAGAATTTCTACATGAATTCAAGCTACCTTAGACTAATCAGTAAGGCTTGTTCGAACTATGGGAAATTAAATAGAGGGAAGGAGAAACAACCCGGGATCTGATGCGAATGTTTAAAGATGCAATTGGGAAACTAATTTACCCAATTGATATAAACCACCAACGAGACTAGTGCATTAAAGCACTTATACCCTTGAAAAGAACACCTTTGACCCAAAAAAATATTGATACCCTTCAAGATGCACTGGAGCAAGAAATAAAAATAGAAGCAATGGATGGATACCTGCAAGAGTTTAGAGGGGGATTAGTTGTGAAAGAACCATCCATATTGGTACTACAACATCAAATATCCAGTTTCACAGAGAAGATAAAAGATATTCAGCTGGTGCGACCCGCACGACCCAATGTGTGTTGTACACATTTTTTTTTGGAAGTAAATGTAGTGACGGAATGCCCAAGGTCGTGAGGAGCCAATGTTGGGACTTCGGCGACCGGAGCACAGGGGGCCCTACCTGTAGGAGGAGTTGCGTAAGTAAATACTCAAGGGCTATACCAACCACAAACCCATTTCCCTGGATTTCCTAATCAATAGAATCAGACAGCAACAAAATGATGCAAAATATGCAAAGGTATTGGTCATCCTCCATGTTTGTGCCCCATCCTGTAAAAGTATTCAAATGTTCTAAACAACATCTATTGTGAGTTTTGCGCTTCAAAAACCCATCATACAGAATAATGCAGAGCTCTAGATGCATTAGCAAATCGACTGGATAGATCATCCTATAGATTAAATGAGACTCCAAGAGGACGAGGATGAGGAGGAAAGTGAGGCAGCAGAATTGGAGGGAGAGAATCTGTAAGATGTTATAATTGTGATCGGGAAGGCCACGTAGCGAGGGAGTGTCCGCTACCAATATGACCATGGTGTTCCCAATGCAGAGTGAATTCACATGCTACTAAGGATTGTTCGGAGCTAATCAAGAGATGGGAAGAAAGAACCAAGAAACGAGGAGCCAACCTAGTTAATGTAGAGCCAAGGGTAGTAGAGACACAACCTCTGCCAAGTGTAGCTATAATAACCTGAGGAGGGAAGAAAATAGGGGAGGATACATGAGAAATGGACCTGGTAAATTTAGTCATACCTGCATCCGCAAAGAAGATTTTCAATTTGGAGTGATAGAAGAAATCCCTTAAAAAATCACTGGAAACATTCTCAAAACTAGAGGGTCACAATGGTATGGAGTTGATGCAACCATCCAATGATGGAGAAAATATGATTACGACATGGACACTTTTATAAGAATGGTTCTGACTGTTACTAAAGATTGTAGATAATGGACAAATGCTGGAGCATTTGAAGCAAAATCTAAATATGGTAGTCCAAGGAGGAAGAGAGCAAGAGGACTCAAGTAACACTAATCTCTATGAAAAGTAGATAAGAAGAGTAAAAAGAAACAAGAGGAGAATGGGAAAATAATTTCGCATAAATTCTCAAGTTGCGAGATTCCAGATAAGGGACACAATGTAAGATCTTGGATCATATGTCAATATTTTTCCTAGAAGGATGTGGGAAGCATTGGGAAAGCCAAAATTGTCATACTCACATATACAACTAATAATGGAAAACCAATAATGCATTGTACCTGCAGGGAGGTTGGAAGAAGTTGAAGTTGATGTTGCAGGAGTAAAAACTTATATGGATGTTGAAGTGATAAATATTATGGGGGACAAGAATCCCTATCCAGCCCTATCGGGGATAGACTGGGCCTTTGAAAATTATTCAGTTATTGATTTGAAAAAGGATCTTATGATATTTCAAGATGGTGAAGTCCGAGTGGTCCAACCACTAGATCCATATCAGGGACCCAGGTACATAGAAACTATCAAAAATAGAGAAGACACAGAAATTATTGATGAACTCTACCAAATGACAACAAGAAGAACATCAAGTTGGAGGAGTGTTCAGAGCTCCGACGTGGGATCGAAATTTTCCTGGGATGATTGGAAGCAAGGAGGATACAAAATCAACACCAGAAGATGCACCACTATTCGCGGACTCATTAACGAATCGACACAGAGGTAAGGGGTTACCCAACTCTTAAAAATATGCAAACTGGGAACACATTCATTAACAAAGTTGAAGAAAAGGTGCCAAAAGAGCATAGAATTCCTCCCATGTATGT
Organism: Pinus albicaulis; assembly: GCA_034641835.2. Taxonomy (NCBI): domain Eukaryota; kingdom Viridiplantae; phylum Streptophyta; class Pinopsida; order Pinales; family Pinaceae; genus Pinus; species Pinus albicaulis. The sequence continues at coordinate 1,069,598,465 of CM076577.1, forward strand.
AGCGTTACAATCCACTTCAGGAGATGGTGGGAAAACCATCATAACTCTCTCAGTAGGTGGGAGGATGTAACTAAAGCATTAAGAACAAGAGTTCAGGAGGCTTCAGGACCGCAAGTAGAGGAAAAGTACAGAGGAGATTCAGATCCTCAAGTACACATAAATATATTTGAATGTAAGTGGAAAAGGAAAAAATACCTGAAATCCTTGTGGGTACATAACTTCATACATTCATTATACATCATCCTACAAGCATGGTACCTGATAGAGGAAAATAAGAGAGAGAGACAGACACCTGGGAAACAATTGCAGAAATATTTATCCAGAGTTTTTCTTTCAAGGGAGATACGGAGTAGGTTATGGAGACCCTACAAGCAATCAAAAGAACATTGTTTTTCCCAGAGCTTAAGGAAACTGAAGAGATGTTTATGTCATATAAAAAGGCCAAGTATAACTATCAAGAAGCAATAACATGCAAAAATATAGACCAAGAGATAGATGATGATTATTTGGAAAATATTCGACATTTATCTTTTGAAGAGAAGGAAGGAGAACGAGAAATATAGGAGGAACCTACCACTGAAGGACTACACCTATTACCCTTAAATACAAATAAACATAACATTGGGAGCGAAGAAAATCCCAAGATTGCATCTATAGGATATTATTGGGATACAAAGGCCACAATTTTTTTTTTTGATCTGCTACAAGAATATGAAGATCTATTCCCATATTTAGTAGTAGAATTAAAAGGGATAAAAGGAGATTTGGGGTAGATGCGCATATACTGAAACCTGATGCCAGGCCAGTAAAACATAGACCTTACCGCCTGAACCCAAGGGTGAAAGAAAAGGTCAAAGTAGAAATAGACAAGATGTTGAATGTAGGATTGATCTTTCCAGTTGAGGAGGAAGAATGGGTCAACCCAATAGTAATACACTGAGTAAAAAGGAGAAATTAGAAATTAGAGTGTGTGTATACTACAGGAGTCTAAATAACACATGTATCCACCATCCTTTTTAGTGACGAAGTTTTGGATAACGTGGCAGGAAATGAAGCATACTAATTCACGGATGGTTTCTCGGGATATCAATGAGTACGAATAACATAAGAGGATAAGAGAAAAACCACTTTCACAATGGAATGGGGATCATATGCTTATCACGCCATGCCCTTTGGGTTAAATAATGCACCAACTGTATTTTCAAGGATAGTGATAGAAGCTTTTAGAGACTATATTCACAAGTTTATAGACGTATACATGGACGATTGGACGGTGTATAGTTTGTTGAAAAACCACGCAAGTCTTTTAAGTATAATGTTTGACTAGTATAGAAAGTTTCAAATTTCATTAAATCTGAAAAATTGCATATTTACAGTACCATTTGGAACATTATTTGGATATGTTGTCTGTAAACATGGAGTATATGTGGACCCAATAAAGGTGGCGGTAATTGTAAATATGGATGCCCTAGATAATGTTAAGCAGTTGAGATCAATACTTGGAGACACATGATACTACAGGAGGTTTATCCACAACTATGCTAGGATCACAACACCACTAGAAAAGTTGTTGTGGAAAACAAAACAATTCATATGGAATGATGAATCCACCAAGGCATTTAACACACTCAAGGAGAAGTTAGCAAGTGCACCTATTTTAACTCATTCGAACTGGGATAAACAGTTCCATGTACACATTCACGCTTCAAGTATTTCTTTGGGATTCATGCTAGCATAGCCAAGAGAAACCACCATAGACCACCCGGTGTACTTCGCAAGTAGAAAGTTAGCAATGGAAAAAAATAACTACACAACAATAGAGAGGGAAGCTCTTGCGATGGTCTATTCTTTACAGAAATTCTGCCACTACTTGTTGGGAGGGGCTTTCAAATTCTTCACAGGTCACTCGGCACTAAAATATTTAGTGAACAAGCCTATTTTGGAGGGCATAATTTCTAGGTGGCTTCTACTATTCCAAGAATTTACTTTCGAAGTAATAGTAAAGCCTGGGAAGCTAAATGTTGGTCCCGATCATCTATAAAGATTCGAAAATGGAGAAAACAAAGGACCACTTGACAATCAACTACTGGATGTAGATATTTTCTAGGTAGGAGCCATCCCTGATTATCTAGAACAAATAGAAATATAATTAGCTACAGCACAATTCCTGAAACAATACACAACAACTCAGAGAAGGCATTTAGTTGTTAAAGCACCTCAGTACCAACTCATAGTGGGGCATTTGTACAAAATGGGTTTGGATAAAGTACTACGAAGGTGTGTATTAGATCACGAGAGAGAAGATATCTTGTGGGAATGTCACAATGGAGTTGTGGGAGGCCATGTGGGTTCAAAACCTATCGCGCAAAAAATATTACAAGCAGGATTATGGTGGCCAACAATGCACAAAGATAGCAAAGAATATGTGAAGAAGTGTGACCTCTGTCAAAGAACATGGATATCTTCATATCACGATGAGCTACCCCTACAACCCATAAGGGATATGAAAGCATTTGAAAAGTGGGCAATCGAATTTGTAGGGCCTATTACACCGGTTGTGCGAAACACATAAGCAAGATACATAATCACCGCAACCAAGTACCTGACTAGGTCGGCAGAGATGACACCAGTGAAGGACTATACAACAGATACATTGACCAGATTTATCTTTGAATATATTATTAGCAGATTTGGTTGTCCAAGGAGCCTAACAAGTGATCAAGGAACACATTTTATTAATGCTACAGTCAAATCACTACTAGAAAATTTCATGATACAACACCATAAGAGCAGCCCGTACCACCCACAGGTGAACGTAATTGTCGAAGCCTTCAACAAAATCTTGGAGAAATGGTTAACTAAGATATGAAATGCTAGCCATGATGACTGGGACGAAATAATACCAGCCACGTTATGGGCATACAAGACTACCATAAAGAGGTTACATAACCAGACTGTTTCAGTTGGTGTATGGGAAGGAAGTAGTGGTACCAGCCGAGTTTATTATCCCAAGTCTCTTAATTTCTACAAAAACACAAATGGTGGAAGAAGAATCCATCGTTACACATATTCATGAATTGCAGGAACTAGAAGAAGATATATTTCTAGCGGATTTCCATCAATTGGTGCAAAAACAAGGACATAAAGCCTGTCATGACCAGCACATCAAGCGAAAAACATTTAATATTGGTATAAAAGTACTGTTGTATGATAGAAAATTCCAAAAATTCCTGGGAAAACAACAAATTCACTGGGTGGGCCCATACTACTTCATAGAGATCCACGACTCAGGATCAGTCAAGCTAGCACAACTGGATGGAGAGATACTTCAAGGATGGCTTAGCGGCGCACTCCTGAAGCCCTATCATGAGTAAGCAACAATTTTTTTTTATTTCCAATAACTGTCACACCTGAGAGCAGTCAGTCTATTAGATTCAATAACTCTCTCACAACCAAGATGAGCCATAGAATAGATTATGTTTAGTTCATAAAATAATTCAATTCCAACCAATAGAGTAGGAGGTGTAATATCATAAGTCGCATGTAGCACTACAAGGAAAAGACCCTCTAGTGAAGGTTATAAAGGAGGTTTTTATTGTTATAAAATTGGCCAAAATTGTCAAAAAAAAATTTGCTACAACATTCGTTTATGGTTACGGAGGTTTTGGCAGAGCTTTTAATGGAAATTCAACACAACTAAAAAGACATGGGCGACCGAAGGTTATTACGGATGTTTTTTCATCGGTGCACTACTCTGGCTTTAACGCACTGGTGAGTACATGTAGAAGGTGCCCCAGGGCAGTCAAAGGAGAATGCATCAGGCCATTAAGGTATAAAACTGCATCGGACGTACTGTTGGTCATACAACACACAGGGCCGTTCTAATTGGTCTTGGGATTTGTGCGGTGCCCATAGGCCGTATCAACGCACTAGTGCGTAGACTTATAGAAACACACCGGTGCACAATATCAAATAAATGTACTGAGATTTATAATTGGTATCAGTATTCATGCGGTGCCCATAGGTCGTACAAATGCATCGGTGCGTATAGACACATAAACGCACCGGTGCGCAGTATCACACAACCGCACCGATATTTATAATTGGTATCAATATTCATGTGGTGCCCATAGGTTGTACAAATTCGTCGGTGCGTATAGACACATAAACACACCAGTGCCCCGTATCACACAAACGCACTGAGATTTATAATTGGTATTGGTATTTGTGCAATGCCCAGAGGTCGTAGAAATGCACTGGTGTACAGTAACTGACACACACAGGTTTTCATTTTTTATTGTTTAGAAACATTGACCTATGACAGTGTAATTATTGTGATTTTTTAAAATTCATTATTCATCAAAAGTCGACACATCTTATAACAATATTCATATTAATTAAATTTTTATTAATGCATTTAAATGTGATGTTTGGATTAATTTGTTATATCATATCATAATTATTGTGATTTTTTAAAATTCATTATACATCAAAAGTCGACACATATATATCTTATAAAAACATTCATATGAATTAAATTTTTATTAGTGCATTTAAATGTGATGTTTGGATTAATTTGTTATATCATATCATCAAATTTCACATCTCTTCATTGTAATATTTAATCATCCATAAATTTAATCAGTGGTGTTATATTTCACAGTGACAATGGAGAACGCAATAGAATAAATTAAAACATATGTTATTATTATTATATAGATATATAGATGAATAAGACAGTCTTTGAATTAAAAAATGGGACAATTATTGATATCCCTTTGTCTTTCAATTGGGACACTATGTCCATTACATTAAACAAAATGTCTGATTTCACAGGATAATATTTCAAAAAATACAATGCCTTGCTTTGATATCCAAACATAGTGATCATCATTTTTCGCTGGAACTGTTGTCACTGCTAGAGCTACTTCATGACTTGGGTTATTTTCAGGAATGTTTTGTTCACAGTGTTGATTGTTTTCTTCTTCTTCACCTTCCATCTACAAACATAAAAATAAACTATAATGAGTGTCTATACATTGGTGAGAATAATGAAAATTGCAATATTAAATAATATACATCAATGTAAATCGAAAATAAATGGCGTACCATTGCAACAATTAACTCATAAACTATACACATTCTTTCAAAACCATGTAACATGCCATCTTTCAAGATTTCATCTGTTGGCGCAGTTCCATACTTTGTTTCCTGCAAGTTTTATACCCCATAACAAATTATATATTTAATATAAAATATTTTTTTGTTCTATTAATTATTGATGGAGCTAAGTAAAACAAGATCGATAGATGCTTACAAATTCCACAATTAAGTTCTGATATGCCAAAATATACTCACAACCCATATTTAACCCAATTTCAATCAATTCCTCTAATGGTTCTTCTTTGTATGTTAGCACTTGTTTGAAGACATTCAATGATGATTTTTGTAAAATAACTTAAAAAATACAAAAATGAAATCTAGTTAAGTTGTTATAAGGAAGTAACAATTACTCACAAACTTAGATATCAACCCTTTTCTTCCTTGTCGTCCTATTTTATGTCTTGAATGGATTCCATTTTCTTTTCTTTTCTGCAAGAAAATACTTGAAAATTAAAATTTAATGCTAAATTGTTTATTTATTGTACCTAATGATAAAAAAAATCAATGATTACATATTACATTTGAAGCACATTGTTGTTGAGATGGCTGCTCCTGCGATGCAATTTTTTCCATTTCTTTGACCATCTCCTTGTACACCTTTTTGTACATTCCTTCTGGCATATTTCTGATATCAACTCGTTCATCTTTTTAGATTTTCAAAATCTTCCTGAAAATGTAACATGACAATAAACTATTTAATGTGTATATTGATATATAAAAAGTAAATATAACAAAAGTGATAATTATAAATAATTCTAGACAAACATTTAAAGGAATATTACTTTTTCATTCCTTGTTTTTTTTGTATGTTTTTGCTATTAAAATTCTGACATGTCTCATTGACCAATTCTCTGAAAACTCTTCCTGTAGTTTAGATAAAATTTGGTTCTTGGAATCATTGGATTGGTTTTTGTATTGTAAGTGGAAAGAACGTCTATACATTCATTCCACTAGATCCCTCAAACTTTTGTAAAATATTTCCCCCCTTTCGTTAACCTTCAACACCACTCTAGATGAGATAAGGAGCAATTCATTTTCATTTCATGTTCTATTTTTTTTTCTTTTTGTAGAACAACATTCCTTTTCTGAGTTGTTGGTCCCTATAGAACACTAAACAGATGTGAATTAATAGACTATTTGACACATGTTATCTAATAATTTTAATTATATTATTAATGAAAATTTAAAAAAGGAACTCATATTGGATCGATAGTATTTTTTTCATTCACCTGATTCATCCTTTTGCAATTTTTCCATCAAACTTTTACGCTCTTCTAGTCCTAGATTAGAAAAAATCTTATCGAGCTTCATCATTTTCTGGTTCTGTATGATACACAATAAACAATACATATTAGTTAAACTTACATATAGTTCAAAAATAATATTTTTTTGTAAATAATTTACAAATAACTTGCCTTTTTTGCTTTTCTTGATGTGATATCAGTATTTTTGTTACTTGAGCTCTTGTAAGTCATTTCTTTATCAATCTCAAATCTATACCATATCATTCATTAATATATTTATAAATAAATTGTCAACTTTTCAAGTAAAAAAAAAAAAAAATCTCAAGAAACAGGTACGCCATTCATGGTGTACGCACCAACGCTGGTGCGTGGGGCTCTTAGAAACACATCGCACAAACAGTATAATAGAACGTATGGTTCTCTATGTCAACAAGGGGCACCGGTGTGTTTCATGTCAACCACTTCACTAATTAACCACGATAAAACAATAAAAATCGTCCAGTGTTAGTTTTTGTAGCATAAACCGGTGTCATATTTTACATATGGCACACTGATAAAAAAAAATTATTTTTATTTTTTATCACATTAATTTTGCGGTGTTTTTGTATAATATAGAGCACCTGTGTGCTAGGTTATGCCAGGTGCACCGATGAAAAAAATATATATATTTTTTTAAATTCACACAAGGGCCGACATGGATTGGGATCCGACTATGAAAATCGTCCTGTCATTGGATGTCTTAGGTCTATATTTAACAATACAAACCCTATAAATCTAAACTAAAAAGCCCTAATTCTAAAATCACAGACAGAGGGAGAAGAAAGAGCAGAAACAAAAATAATGTAGGGTTTGTATTTTTTTAAAGCATTTTATTTTTTTGCGAAACAAAACATTTGCAGTGCGCCATAATGAAATAGCGCACCGCCTGCATATTTTACAAATGGCGCACTCAAAAAAAATATTTTTTTTCTTTAATCTTTTATCAAAATACTTTCATGGTGTGCTTGGATAATAGAGCGCACAGGTGCACTCAGTTACGCAGGGCATACCGATGAAAAAAAATATAATTTAATTTACGCAAGGGCCGACATGGATTGGGATCCGACTATGCAAGTCGTCCCATGGGTTGGATGTCTTAGGCTTATATTTAACAATACAAACCCTATAAATATGAATTGAAAAGCCCTAATTTTGAAATCACAAAAAGAGGGAGAAGAAAGGGAAGAAATAAAAAGAATGTAGGGTTTGTTTCTAAAATGGATTTTTTTGTGCGAAACAACATGTTCGCGGTGCACCATAGTGAAATAGTGCACTGGTGCCATATGTTACATATGGCGCAACGTATATATATATATATATATATATATATATATATATATATATATATATATATATATATATATATATATATATATATATATATATATCACTGTACTTTTGTGGTGCGCTAGTATAACGGAGCACATCAGTGCGCTATGCTATGCAAGACCCACCGAGGAAAAAAAACCTGTTTTTTTTTTTTTAAATTCATGCAAAGGCCGACATGGATTGGAATCTGAATATGCAATCCGTCCTATGGGTTGGATGTCTTACGACCATACAAACACTATAAATCTAAATTGAAAAGCCCTAATTCTGAAATTACAGAAAGAGGGAGAAGAAAGGGCAGAAACAAAAAGAATCTAGGTTTTGTTTCTAAAAATGGATTTTTTTTTTTAATTTTGTTTCTGAAAACTACAGAAAATGTTAAAAAAAAAATAAATTTTGATTTTGTTCTTTTACTGCATAAAAAAAACTGCAGAAAAAGTTTAAAAAAACCAATAAACTTTGATTTTTTTCTTTTACTGCATAAAAAAAACTACAAAAAAAGTAAAAAAACAATAAAATTTATTCACATCGTTTGAAATTCTATGCTACAGGGTTTGAATCACCAGAGGTTTGGAATTTTGATTGTCTGAATACTTCTGTTCGAACGTATTTCCCTGCTCCACAGTGCTCTCGTGCTCTTTTTGCTCCTGGTATGTCTCCTGCAAAACTCTGGCTGAAATTTTTTGCAAAAATAGTGAAATAATGAAAAGTGTTTAGTATTTAAAGAAATGTTTTATGAAATTAGATTTTTGAAAATATTTTTCCACCCATTTTTCAATTTACCGCTTTTTTTTCACTTAAAGAAAATAGAGTTGCTTTTTTTTTTATTTGTGATTATTCGTCACAGGTGCGTCCCTTAATCAAACTGCACTAGTGCGTCTGGGTATAAAACAACACCGGTACGCATTACCAAAAACTGACCGGTGCAGTGATCTGTACATTAGACACCGAAATTACATTTAGGTGTGTGCACGAAAATTTATTGTTTTTTTTCTCAAATGCAGGGAGAAAATATCATAATTACATCGAATGGACAATTCTTCAAAATCCAGCTCGTTCCCTAATATTTCTTAAAGTCCATCGTAGAGTTCTCCCTATTCATCTCGAGACATAATATTTACTTCAAATTTTATTTCTATTTTCACTATCTAATTGAATTTATGTTTTTTATCCATGAAGTCAATCATGCACAACTTAATTAAATTTATAATGTATACAAATTTGTAGGTTCATGCATTTCAACATTGATTTTAGATGCACAAAATATTCAAACTGCTCCAAAACGTCGGAAGTTCTTATCAGGAGCTACATACTGCAAGGCGCATTTGGTAGATAAAAATGGACAGCTGCTTCACGCTGCCAATTGTAACAATATTGCGTCTTCTGGCCACAATCCAGGGACAATGATGGTAATAATTATAATTGTTTTGTATATATATTGATTAATATGTAATTACTTCAACGTCAAGCCAATTTATAATCATGCAATATTGTCAACGTGGTTACTAATTGATATCATATATTTTGTACTAATCATGTTCAATTTTTTTTTTAAATTGTTAGGATTCTAGTGATGATGAACGACCTACCTACCATCTTCTGTTTCACCCCACAACAATGTCAAATTGAGAGAAGACTGAATTAAGAGAAAAAATTAGAGAGGAACGATACCAAGAATGGTTGAATCAACCACCGATTCAATTTCCTGCTACGTCCAGAATCACCAATTAGGAATGACTACAACAATAGTAGTTCTTCACAAGCTAGCAATGGAGGCAATCAAATAGAGGTTGGTATGGATGATTACTTAAGGGATACAACTGCCATGGAGACAATGTTGTTAGATGCATTCCAAAACGATGATCAGCTAGGGGATAATGCTCATATCACTGACACCTTTTTCGAAAGCCTTATATTTTCTTCCACCACCCCTCTCTTTGGACCTAGTGGTCAGTCAAAGTCTACCCAGTTGGGGAGAACGATGTTATTGTACAACTTGAAAGCAAATTTTGGCTTGTCAAATGCATGTTTCTCAAAATTTTTGAGGTAAGTTACCATAAAGTACTCCCTTATATAAATTTGAAATATAATCAGTACACTACAATGAACATTATAAATGGTAAATTTTATGAACGTTAATAATTATATCGACATTAATGTACATTTATTAATATATTTTTCCATGATCACCAACTATAGGTTATTCAATCTCGGATGCGGGTGATTTATAGGGGAGGCCATAAGGCGGGCTTATGAGCTGGCAAGTGGCACAGCCACATGACCACCCATAGGTCTCAGTGGCAAGCATTTAATTGCTCCAACTGCTCCCACAATTGCACATTAACTCCGCTCAATTTTTGATGCCATCTCTAGTCCTTCAAAATGAATTCGCCTGGTCGTCTCCCTCCCTCACCTCTACCGTTGAGCTGCAATTTCCCCCCTGGAGCCTCAGAGCCGAGCTCCCAAACGCCTACAGGGTGGAGCTGTAGTCTCCTCTGTTGTATTGAGGTGGTTCCCAGCCTACACTTCTCTTAGAGTCTTCTTTGCAGTTTAAATTTCATCTCTGCAGACAGATGATCCTTGGATTTTGGGTCCTCGTCTCCACTTGTCTCTCACCCTACTGCTATCTCGGTTCAAAGCAGTCATCCTCCCCACCGTTCCATCATGCCCTATCTGTGCCATCGAATGCGTTGTCGTTGAGGCAGCAGTAGAGGCAGAGCCGCTCATCCATCACCTTCTTACCACTCTGATACTTCCCCCTCTTCTCTGGAGCACTATCATGGACGTTATCCAGCCACTCGCAGTGGGTGTGGTTGTGCTAGAAATTCAGGCAGGTCCCGATCTCCGCCACTGCATCCTCCCTCCACTACCTTCTCCCTGTCACTGCCTCAGTTGGAGACAACTGCGTCTCTGCAACCCACCCACTCTGCTCAATTCCATTTTTTGTGCACTTTGGACCACCGACGCATAACTGCAACCATCACCATCTCCTTCAAAGAGGAACCCACTAGTGTGGCTTGCCTTCGACCCAGAAAATTGCAGAATTCTTCAAACCAAGGAGCTCCATCCATAGCATAGAAGAGTGGCCCAACTTCCAGCAACATAAGTAAAGGTACCGATAGCAGCAGCGAAGATTGGACGGGTGGTAAATATGCCCCTGGCAAAGATCGTGACACCACGGAGTCCCGGAACGCTGCGGATGCCACCTATGACAAGCTTGCAGACGACAATGATGAGTATAGGTATCTTACTGTGGAAGAGACACCTCCTTCTCCAAATGACACCTAAGTACTCAAGTTCTTTCTAGATTCTAGTTTCTGGTTCCAAGTTTTTTGGGCCTTTTTATATGGTTTCTGGTTTTAAGGTATGTATGATGACTGCAAACATTTATCTTTTTTCCATGTGTGATGTTGGTTACCTCTTTGTGGGCAACAATAAAACAACCAAATGGACTAGTTTCCCCTTTGAGGGCAATCCCTATTTTTTTATTTTGGAGAATTATGCCTTCAGAATAGGCTAGAACTACAAAGGCCCGAGCCTCCATGTATTTTATGTTACATTAATAGAGATTAGCCTTATTTAGAAAGAAAAAAAATATAGATTTTTCAAAGATAAGGTTCTTCCGAGTGATAATGTCTTGCTTGGTAGCTGTGAAGAGGCAAAGAAATTGTTGAAAATGTTCGGTGTTGAGTGCATATCATATCATGCATCTCCAAATGATTGTATTCTATATAGAGGATAATATGCAAAAAAAGATATGTGTCCAAAATGTGGGCATGACAGGTATGATAAATAAAAAAAGAAGGTTAAATAACATATTGGTCCTTCTTTTAAGATATTGAGGAAAATTCCTATAATCCCAAGGATTCAAAGGCTCTTTCGTTGCAAAGAATTAACTATGTTGCAGGGATGGCATGCCTCACATAGAAGTGAGTTGGGAGTTATGAAAATCCCAATTGATTCAATAGCCATGAAGCACATAGAGGATATATGGCCCGAAAAATTCAAGGATGAAGTACGAAGTCTATGACTCAGCATAGCCATGGATGGCGTCAACCCATATTCCCTCCAGAACACCAACTATTATGTTTGGCCTGTAGTAGTGATCAATAACAATATCCCCCCATGGTTTTCCGTGAAGAATGAACATCTTATGTTGGCTCTCATAGTCCCTGGTAGAAGGAAAGTGAATAATATGGATGTCTACTTACAACCATGGTAGATGAATTGAAGGAATTATGGGATGGGATAAATGTATACGATGTATCAAGACCCATCGTAGTAGAGAGGAGTTTTATGTTGTATGGCATATGTGCTTACACGACACATGATTATCCAGGTTTAGGAGTTTGCTCTAGTAAATTACATGTTTAATTTATTGATTTGTTGATATACATAACAACATTATTTCACATATTAGTTATTTAATTCATTGTAATAGTTGTTCTAATATTCATGATATTATTTAACGTGCCATGCATATTAATTAATGTATACAAATATAATCTCACAGGTCTTGTAAAAAAGGGTATTTTGGATGTAAATGTTGTGGACCTTCTTTGAAAGCTAGATGGTCCAAGGAACATATCAAAGCTAGATGTAAATAACTCATTCTATCACATACACATTTATCTGCAAGCTGCACATTAAATGAACATATTTAGCATGACCTAACAATATACACATCATGATGATCACCAACATGTAAATAAAGTACAACTGCAACATGAACATAAAAATATATGGACCATATATATATATATATATATATATATATATATAACTAAATAATGTTAAAACTATACAACTGTAATATAAATGTCAAGGATCAGTTGGTGGTAGTACAACATCAATATCAATACAAGTGGAGGCCTACTAAGTCAATGGTGCAGCCTCGATGGTTGATGGTCCAGCCTGCTCATGATCATGAGTACTGATGGATGCTACAGGCTACTGACTGGACGTGGCCGACGGTCCAGCCTCATCTCCATGATGACTGCTGCTAGATGCTAGTGGAGGCTCATACCCATTTGGCGTGGCGTGAGGTGAATGATCATGAGATGATGTGTCACTGCTTGCGGACAGTCCATCATGTTTTATGGCTCGACCATGCCTATAACGTGCAACAATCCTCCTTATTCACGTAATAGTTGTCGTAGCTCCCACGACATGCCACATCAGGCTGTACATGTCACGCAACATGCTTCTCCACATCTGTAATAGCATATCATCGACCTTTATGTCTCTGTAATGAGTGGTCCTGATGCCCGCCTCAGTAATCAATGAACTAATTTGGTCTCCCAACTCCATCCTGTATCTAGCATCAAGTCGACCGCACCTACCAAAAGGCAGCAATGATGCACCAGCAGGAGCAGGTCTCTCTGCACTGACGTCCTGATCATGATCCTTGGCATCTAGCATGCCTAGATCGTCATCATGATCCACACTTGGATCATGTGGTGGTGTCAGCATCTCCTCGCCATCAAAAGAGCCAATGTCTGCAAAATATATACAAGTACACAAAAATAATTAGACAATTTCATTACACAATTTAATGAAAATAAGTTAAAGAACATGCTAGAATAAATTTAAATAAAATATTAATATTACCTCTATCAATTGGCGGCTCATCAACTGTGAAGAGGATGTTGCCACACCCTTGCCAATCCAAACTTGCATAAGGATAGGGGACCATAATGAAGAGATGCTCATCAACACTAGCTAGCAACTCCAGTGCATCATGCGATATCCTCGCTAGAAATAGAGTCTCGTCCCTCTTGGGAATCATCTGCCCCCACATGTGCAAACGTGCCTAAAAAATTGACCTACGAGGCTGCCGAAGAAAATTAAGCTTCATCTCTGGAAACCCCTCAAAAAATAAACAAAAAAGCTCTGAATAAAAAGGGAAGTTGACCCTCCCTTGTGCATGAGCATGACATCTATTTAAGGCTATACAGAACTGCTGCAAAAAAATGGTAGACCACCTAACAAGTCATGGCTCCTGTACTAAAAAATCAACATAATATAGAAGCGAGCAACTAATGCATTGTCCATCATTGTTGTTGTGAAAAATGGTCAAAATGATAAGTGAGAGACACTGCACCTCCTCACTTCCAAATTCACCAATACATAACTGACCTCTAGCAACCTAAAACTCTATAGGAGACAATACATTTGCTCCAATGTATCTCTGGGAGTAAACTAACTGACTCCCTGCTACACAGCCAGCTGGAACCTCCACCCCTCTCCTCGATAGCCCTGTAATGAAATATATATCCTCCTGAGTGGGTGTATACCACTGATTGATACCAACTCGAAAATCTTGTTGGTGGGAATTCCACCTTCGGATAATATGTCTCAAAAACAAACTATTGCCCTTTAGGGAAGTAGCCTCTTCATAGAACTTGAGGAGGTCTACCTGCCTTAGGAGCCCTTGCATAGCTACTGTAATAGGGTGAGGGTACACATCTCTCTCCCTCTCTCGTGCCTCCCATAGGCGAACCATGTTATACTGCTCCGCTTGTTGTTGTTGTTGTTCCCCCCTTCTCTCCTTTCACGTATCTAAATGATTGACATATTAAACACAATTTTTTTATTAAATGATACATGTATTTAGAAATATACATACATACATATACATATACATATATATATATATATATATATATATATATATATATATATATTGAAAAATAAATAAATAAACAGTCAATGCGCCAAAAACACAGTCACGCACCGGTCCCGATGCGTCTATCTATGGAGTGCACCATTGTCAGTGCACCAAATAATATTTAGCGCTCCAGGGGCAGTGCTCCAGAAAAATTTTTACCGCAAAATTGACAATGCGCGGTGTCAGGAGGGCAGTGCACTGACTAAACTCTACGCCCCGAGGCATATAGTTAAGTCAGCGGACCGACCTCCTGCCATCATGACATAGTGAATGGTGCAATATTTTACAAGGCCGCATTGTTGACGCAGGTGAAATACAGAAATTTGTGTGCTAAAAAAAATAGCCATCCCGGGGTGACTATTTTGGTCAATGCACCGCGTCGTCGTTATTCCACTAGGTCAAGTGTGCGGCTGGGTATCTGATCGCATTGCACTTTTAAAAAAAATTAAAATAATATGGTGTGCCTTCGGTACCACCCCGGAACCGGTGTGGATGTCATTACCAAGCTGAACCCTTGACCCTATTGAAATGCGGTATGCGATGCGCTGACAACATTACCTACCCCAGGGCCGATAATTCAGTCAACACACTGTTTTGCCGCTATTCCACATTGTCAACGGTGCAAACTAGTAAAGGAATGCACCACACTTTAAAAAAAAATAAAAATAACATGATGCGCCTATCGGTACCGCCCCGGAACCAGTGCAGATACTGTTAGCACCAGTTGTGGTGCGGCCTATAAATTTACAGACATCACCGTAAACCGGTGCGAGCCGTATGGCTCGAGCGCATCGCGCGACAATATTTTTTTCTTTTAAATGGTTAATTTTAAGGTTATTTGAAATTCTAATCTTCTAAAAGGCTTAATTATGGAAAAATAAGAAAAATACCTGTACATTTTTCCATCGAGGAGGTATATTAGCTGTAGAATTTGCAAAAGAAAATTTGTCCACTGTTTTGCAAAATTCAAGCTGGAGATTGATGGGCAATGCATAGCAACAGTGCGTGCAATGAGTGCAATGGGAGCACCAATGTCAGGGCAGCTCAAACAAGGATAAATTGCGCCGGTGCTTGAGAGCTCTGTAGCACTGAAAAAAGTGAAAAATACAATTTTTTGGCCGTAAATTTTTTTTTTATTTAACACTGTTCCGGTGCATAGGGTTTTTATGGCCGCACCAGTGCATTTTCTTCATCCCACACCAAGGGGTTTCTTTTTTCACACACTTTTTATGACACACCGGTGCGGAAGTGTTGTAAAGAACATGTGTGCTACAATAATATAATGTAGCGGACGGGTGTGTACTGAGCGCACAGTGCCCGGTGTGCCACTGTTTTGTGTGGTTTCTTAGCCATATTTTTTTTTATTTAACCTTGTTCTAGTGCGCGGGGTTTTATGGGTGTACCGGTTTTTTTTCTTCATCCCGCACCGGTCGGTTTCTTTTTTTGCGTGCTTTTTATGAGGCACTAGTGCAGAGGCGTTGTAAAGAACTGATGTGCTACAGTAATACAATGCACTAGGTGGGAGTGTACAGAGCGCACGATTTCATATGTGCCAATGTTTTGTGCGGTTTTTTGGCTTTAATTTTTTTTTATTTAACCTTGTTCTGGTGCGCGGGGTTTTATGGGAGCACCGGTGCGTTTGCTTCATTCCACACCAGGCGATTTCTGTTTATGCGCAATTTTTATGAGGCACTGGTGTGTAGAAGTGTTGTAACGAACCAGTGCGGTACAGTAATACAACGCCCCAGGCGAGTGTGTACGAAGCGCACTGTGTCCAGTGTGCCAATGTTTTGTGTGGTTTTTTGGACGTAATTTTTTTTATTTAACCTTGTTCTTGTGCGCAGGGTTTTATGGGCACACCAGTGCATTTGCTTCATTCCGCACCAGGAAATTTCTATTTTCACGCGCTTTTTATGAGGCACCGGTGTGGAAGTGTTGTAAATAACCAGTGCGCTACATAAATACAACGCACCGGGTGGGTGTGTACGGAGCACAATGTCTGGTGTGCCAATGTTTTTTGTGCACTGATGCTTTCTCTTATTGAATGCACCGGTGTATTTTACAATGATAAGCGCACCAGAAGAAATACATACGCAAAAGCCTCCGCCCGCCATCCTCCTCTAGTAACCTCCGCTAGAAATGGATGTCTGGGGTACTTTTATAAAGGGTTCCTAAAAAACATCCGCTAGAGGGTCTTTTCCTTGTAGTGTAGCGCAAGGTAAATTGTCACCCTGTTGTGGTATGGGGACCATATCGCAACCAATTGTGGTCGGGGGGGGGGGGGGTTCACAGTGTTACAATGACCTTACGACCAAGCGTATCAGCCATAATTCAATCATAATGAGCCATCATATAGATTTCAGTCCATAGGATCAGCCAAGATTTGAAAAATAATTGCCATAATTAGTAACCCCATGCCATAATAAAGTTTCCACATTAAGAAGTAATTATTAGCCATCACGTCTGCCCAAATTTCAAAGCCACCGTCAGCAACATTAGAGTCCACCTCACCCGATTAAATAATCACATGATTACAGCCATGGGGAGCGACAAGAAAAATTAATTAGCTATGGTGTTGCATCAACATCTATCGTGCCAATAATCCTACTTAATCTACATGGAAGAGGGAAACAACAAAATGTCGGAGAATTCTGAATTACAAGAGAAAGAAACTACTATAATGGTTAGCCCGACTTCAACAAAAAGAACTTAGAATAGTAGACCAGTAGTATTACTGATATACTACAGGAGAAGGAATATGACAAAGACAAATTTTTTAGTGATCGAGCCAAAGATTGATGAAATAATTCAGAAGTTAGAACCATTGGTCAAAAAGTATGATAAATCGACCCTCATAGACACATACTTCACTAATTCATTCCAATTCCCAACATTAAAGAGAGAGTTTTATATCAAGAATCATGTGAAGGAATGGGGAAGTGAAGTAGCAAGGGTGCATCCGGACTTTAAAGACATCCAAAGGTCCAAAATTATGCATGTAAGAAGCTTACCAATGTTTGAAACGGGAGGAGCAGCGATGCAGTGTACAAAGTTTCTCATCAACAGAATTCATAACGGGTCATTGTGGCTTGGGAGAGAAATTATGATCCATGTAGAAGATATACACACGCTTACTGAACTATCAATAGTAGGGAATTATGTGTCAACGAATTTCCAAAATATGTCCAAAAGAGCAAAGAAGATGGGAGACTGTGATTATTACAGGAAATAAGAGACAAGAAGAGGGGGAAAGGGGGCAAAAATCGATCCTATCAATGTCCCCTCGGTGAAATTTGAATTTTATCTGATCACAGGCAAGACAATGAGGCACTATACCAAAGGAGAATGTACCCTCGATACAATTTCAGTTGCAGAGCATTGTACATAGGGAGCGGAGTTGAATTGGTGTGATTTCCTGTTACAAGAGCTCTTCGAGGCATGTGAAGATAATTTTAAGAGGGCCACAAGATTCATATACCAATATTTGATTATGGCTTTAGTGATGTGGAAGTGGAGTCCAACAGGAAGGTGCCAACTTGCGGAGATCACTGAAGATCAACCAATGTCCCTAAGGTTCACCCCATGGAGAGTATCTGGTGATCCAAGTAGAAAGGAAATAAATGAAGAAGCCTTCACATAATGGTATCGAAAAATGGTAGATGTGGTTAAAACACAACAAAGGGTCCCCAGGAATCTTCTGGACAATTATTTCCCTCAAGTATGGTTTGGGGTGTCTCACAACCGTACCTGGATTTGGCCTGATTGTGTTGCAGTCGATATATTTACCAATAAGCCACTAAAATTGCAGATAACGGAGGAAGATTTCCACTTATAGGTCTCTTCATGGCTAGGAGCAGCTATAGAAATCAGAAATGGAGAGCTGATATATTTTTTTGACGCTATGCTTCCTCACCCACTACCCAGAGAAACGTCAGCCGAGACAACTTAGAGGGTTTCACAATTGTAGCTGAAACCATTGATAGACAAGCTCGATACCCAGCTGCAAGCTTTTAATAAGGTAATGGGAACTTTTGGAGCAAAAAATTCAATATTTCCATCATTTTCCGAGTTTCAAACACATAATTTTGGATCTCCATTGACAACAACCCCTATCCTCGCCGCATTACCCTTCACCACATTCCACTCACATCCATAGCCAACCATCACTCCATTCTGTAAAAACAAGCCAACTAGGCCTCCCATCCTAGCACCAAAATGGAAAAGAGCCCGAACCATGAAATTTGATAAAGTAGTGGACCTCACAAGTGAGGATTAGGCACAACCAATAGTCACTGGAATTATAATTCAAGAAGGACTAGAGGTAGGCACTCAAACTACCTATATATTACCACAATTCAACCCATCATCATCACATTAGGGGAATTTTGAGGTCTAAAATGAGCCTCCTAAGGAAAATGTACAATCAAAATTCACTTTATGAGAACCAATCACATTTAAGGGATGACATCATCCCTAATGGTCAAGGTGGCATTGCTTGAGTTAAAGGTACTTACTTGTCACACTCCCAATGGTGGATAAAAACTCATGGTTAACCATGGTAGTGTTGTAAGTACTGTTAAAGTAAAAGTAAAGTACTCATAATAAATGTCATTTCTCACTTTTTGAATAAAAATATATTATTATCATTTCATATTTCTTGAAAGAAACAATGCATATCCCTATACATTTATTATATTATATTATATTATTTTTATATAGTATATTAATTACATGTTATTATACAATTTAAATAATATAAATTTTAATTAATAGCATATAATATAATTAAGAATTTATAAATTTATATTTATATTTTATTTTAAGTTATTTAAATACAAAGGACAAATGCATTAGTTGTTCAATGATAATGACTTTTTCTTGAAAAACTCATTCTTATTTATAGTCACATCAATACAATTTTTTTATTAATTTTATTTTGGTACAACTTTTGAATTGAATTTAACTATGGTTACATGGATTGTGGTGCAAAAAGTGAATTGCAAATCCATAAATATTATTTTATTAGTTTAGATATTATTTTATTATTTCCTTAAGAGGCCCATTTTAGACCTCAAAATTTCCCTAATGCACACTATACCATTTTCGTCACCACCCAATGCACAAAATTCATCACCACATACATTGTTTGCATCCAAACACTATTCAACACATACTCCATCCACTCCCGTGACCATCTCTGATGCAATACCAACAGGCACCTTAATGGCCATTGACGCCGAGGCGGAGGTTAACTCGGGTACAACAAAAGTAACCGAGATTAACTTAACCAAATTATGGTCGGGTACCATTTTATATCTATTAATCCATACCGGGTCACCCATTTTTGATATATCGCTCACTAAGACCTCACTTAACCCGTTTCAACAGTCCATGCTATTGCTACAACCATTCGTACCCAAACCACCATCCACTAATCATCACATTTCGGGATCACAAGCCGTCTCGCCAAGTCAACCCACATCTCCCCAAGGCCACTCAGAATGTTCTATTTCTAGTGGGAAACCACTCAAAGAATAGAATCCAAGCCCAGAAATGACGAGCAGTGGCGATATGCAGAATTGGGGGCCCGGGAAACTCTTAAATTTTATACAAACAACAACATGATGGGAAGAGAACATACACAATGATCTTCTACAGAGGTATGAACGACAACAACAACAAAAATTCATCGCGCTTACTGATGAGCACAATCAACTCCAGCATGAGAGGGATAGCCTTTAGCAGCAGCTTGATCAAGTCACAGTGAATATCAAGGAACTATGGCCAACAATCACCAATGTAGACAAGAGTGCACCTAGAGACATATTAGCATGCTTGATGGTTGAATGATCCATACATGTAAGGGTAGCATGTGCCAACTTGGGCAATACAAATCAGGAATTAAGGGAAGCACTTGCAGCAAGACCGGCACTTCTAGACCCTTCTATGGTATATGCAGAAAAGGTAGCACATAGGAAAAAGAAGATGCAGGATATGAAGGAAACGTTGGGACTGATGGTCACATAGGCATACAACCTACTGAAGCAACTCAACGAGTGCTCGAAATCGCTTACTACGAAGGCACAACCCATCTCTGAACAACTGAAGAAGCTTGTTCTTGATATCAGAGGAATAACATATCCAATCAGCTGACCCAACTCTATGATCAAGCTGACGCACTATAGCTATAGTTTTAGACAATTGAAGAGAGCTCAGTAAGAAAAAAAAAATCTCCTCAGGGACCTAAGACAACTAGTAAAACAAAAAGCATAAGTTATTTAGTAGCTGGCATCTGAAGCAGACCTAAAATTCAGAGAGGTGTTTAATGGTCTGCCACAGGTAATGGACGCAACTCATGCTGAAAAGGTTGTCATTGAGACAGAGCCCATGATGAAAGCATGGCAAGAGGCAATAATTGAGTTCACGCAACTCAGGAAAAAGGCTATAAGAAAGGTTCCAGAGTTGGGGCCTTTGTTAAAGGAGGAGTAATCAGAATAGGAGAAGCTGGAAAGGGAGACAGCCGAGGAAACTCAGCCACCAACAGAATTCGATGGTCAACCAAGGACTGCAATAGGGGAAAAATATTGACTGGGGATGAGTCAATAACATGTGGTCAGGGCCTGTTGGGGCCTTATTTTTTTTTAAAACACAATTTTGAGTTGTAGAAGGCTAGGTGCGGAAAGAAAAAGTAGTGGAGCACAATTAATAAAGGCAAGGAGCCATTGTGGTTATGGAGAACCTGCAGATAGATGGCGAAGCATAAGCAGGCAACAACACAGATGGCAGGAATGGGGGACAATGAACAAATAGATTGACTCCCAGAAGCAGAGTCAATTGCAAAAAAGAGGTGGGAAGCATTGGAGCACAAGGGAAAAACTAAGCGAGAAGGGGAAAAGACTGACAGTGTCAGTTGGCAGGAACAGATAAGCAGGGAAAGAGTGAGTCCGAAAGAAGGTTTTGAGTATTGAGGGAGTTCTACGGGGCTTGTATGTAATGTGTTGGGTCATGTTGAACTCTACGGAGTATGTTATGTAATGTTTGGCTGAATTAATAGAAACAAACTGATGTTGTGTTGTGGGATATGAGATGTGTGACAATATTTGATAGATGTATGTTCATATATTTTAAATATTTTTTGATGTTCATATTTTTTATGGCTAAATGATAACTTGTCTCTTAAACCACATATGATGAATATGCTCTATGTAATGTCAAGTATTAATCGTTGTTAGTGATCTCTCTTTGGAATTAATGGTCTAGATTTCAATCTCCGTAAGGTCACAACATGCGTCGAGTGAGACTCCTTGCTCTCTTGGGAAAAGTGAAAATGTCGGCGTTGTCCTAGACTATAGCAGAATATTGTTGGCTTTCAGCCTGAACCTGGTTCTTTCCCAGAGACCTCCTTTTTCACCAACATGACCCCATGGACTCCTATATATAGAAAGGAGGTTTTTTCATTTGAATCATCCAATAATTTTTCATTTATGTAATGTAAAGGATGTTTCCCCCTCGAAGTGGCTGATTTCTATGTCGATCATATCTCTTTTCTTCTATTTTGGGAGCTAATTTCATAACAATATCTTGGTGGTAGAGCCAACCTAATCATGGATACCCTAGAATAGCACATCTTTGTCATGTCCTCTTCTTTATAATATTTCAAGTCATACCCCAAGAGGATTCCACACTTTATCCAGTGTGATTTCCACTACCTATCAACCTATTTCTACATGGCGAGCTTTGGTTTCCTCATTCAATAAGCATCCTTTTCTTGGCCTATCATTTGATTTCACTTGGTGTTTTTCCTTTTCTTGGAGGAACTACTACAATCAATGGTTTTATTTTCCAGCCTCTCTTCCTTCATATGATTTGAGTGGTTTTGTCATACTGGAACTAGTGGCTACCTTTTATACTGCTCATTCCTCAAAGATGATATTCCTTAGAGTCCTTATGCTCATTAAACCCTAAACGACACCGAGCTTTTTTTTTATTTGTTTACATCCTCGTTAATAAGTGATAACGTCGATTTCATTTTGGTCCTCTTTTCATGACACATTAAACTTATGAAAATCCTGAGCTTCTTTTGCTATATTTTCATGATCATAACATATAAATTGAAATGCCAAATTATTTCTATATTTTCTTTCTTGTTATGTAAGTTTAAATTCGGTGAGTTATCTCTTTTCCATTCTCAAAGATCGTTAAACTGTGAGAAGGGGACGAGTGTACTTTTATCTCTTTTTTAGCCTCATTAAAACTTATGAAAAAATAACCTATTGAGAATAATTTTCTTCTCTTTCATGCTCATTAGACAATGAAGGATATTAAAAAGAGAGAATGGGAATAAAAGCTTTATTTCTAATAGTTATCAAAATGGAAATGAAATTCAGGTCACCCTTGAACATGGAACGTTTCTACATCATTATCCTACAATTGGGTTTTATCTTTCCTAGGAGTCATACCATACATATGAATCTGTCTACTCCTTCGGATGGTTACTTTTCAAGTCACTACGAAGCATGCTTCAATTCCTCTTATGTTTTTGTGTGATATCATGTGGTGCTCATTAGTCACATTGTAAGTAACTTTTATGTTGTGCCATTATGTGTTCAAGGGAAGTCTCAACTTGTTTCGGCCATCTGTACTTTCTTGTTGACCTTTCTGAGTCGGCCATCCCAATGCCCATTGTACTTCATTGCTTCATGACTTCATCTGTTCACTACATCATCTTTGGTTTTTCTGTGTCGATTGATGGGGGATACATCAAGGCCCTCCTTGGACAGATATTTTTTTGTCTACTTCAACCCATTATACAAGAGCTTGATCTAGAAATTAGTAGTACCTTGGAGCTTCTATACCTCAGTGGTAGGTTTCCTTGTGACTGAAAGTGGGTTTACATAATTGACACTTGATCGGTTTATTTTTTGAGTGCTCGATGTCATATCATCTATTCACACTTAGTGGACTATACTAGGTACCTTGGGGTACATTTTCATCATTGGAGTGTCCCCTCACATCTTTTAACGGCACACCTCATTACCAGTAATTAGATAGTTTCAACCATGCTCGACATCAGCTCATCTATTCACATGTCATAGATTCATACCATCGG
Source organism: Pinus albicaulis (assembly GCA_034641835.2). Taxonomy (NCBI): domain Eukaryota; kingdom Viridiplantae; phylum Streptophyta; class Pinopsida; order Pinales; family Pinaceae; genus Pinus; species Pinus albicaulis. The sequence goes on from CM076577.1 coordinate 1,069,622,019, forward strand.
GGTTATGTCGAAGACGTTGGGTTAGGGACATCTCACTCTTATATGGAACCCTTCCCAGGTTTTGTTTGATTAATGTACCATTTATGTACTTTTCGTAGTACTATGGGAAACCTACTATATGTTATGTTTCCATAGTTATATTTATGTATACAATGACATAGATCCACATTGTATTTGTTGGTGGCTATTATCTTTCTTATGTATCACATGGATCCACTATGTATTGTTTGTGGCCATGTCCTAGAATTTTATTTCATGGATCCACAATGTATTTTTAGTGGCCACATTTAGTATATCTTTATGACCAAGCATGAGTATGCTTCCCTCGGGGATGTTATTAGCATATATGATATTTCAACACTTTCTTTCTTTCGATTGGTTTCTTGGATTTATCTCCTTCCTCCCATTTTGACCTTTGAGATTTATTGTAATACATTTTGATCATCAGATAATATTTTTATGTCATGCATTAAGGGGAATTTTTTATCGGCCTATTTTTCTTCCTAGAGTCAATACTCATTAGTCCTTTTACTATTGACCACTTGCTTGAGTTTTGACCCTTCCTTTTACCTAGTGTTGTCCACAACCACTAGGACCTAGTGTCTGATAAAGAAATTCTAGTCCTCCAGCCATATGGAGTATCCTATCCTCATAGTGGTTGGATTCAAATTTTCCTAGTTCAATCTGTGCGACCCTGGTTTATGTTCCAGAGGATTACTTTACTTAGGATATTAATTCGAAGCCACATGTTATATTATCTCTTTGAATTGTCTTGGGTGCATTGTTAGAGAAGCTTCCTAAATTCTCTTCTCCCCAAGCATCTACATTCATCCTTCTTGGAATCCCTCTGAGTCTTTATATACTGGTCCATCCTTAGGGGCAAGGCGAGAGAGTTTTGGAGATTTATAGATTCATGTTGTTATTTTGATTTTGTGAGAGATTGTGATACATTTTTTTCTCAAGGTTATATAGCTTAGAGAAGGGGATACTCTATCAGAATCTAGAGAATAATATCCATATGATGGTATAATACATTTTTTACGCATTTTATTTCATGATTAATAGAAGTGAAGGTTCCTTTCCATCATATATTTGTTTATGATCAGTTATTCATGTTCATGTTTATTTGTTTTGAGTTGACATTCCTCCATGGAAGGTCATTTGTGTGCATTTTTTTGTGGTTCTTGAGTGCAAGGTTTAGATATATTTTAGAGGACAAGATATCTTGGTTGGAGCAATAATTCTCTACATTGGATCCAACACTCACCATCAACCTGTGTGGGTCTTGGGTACCAAACTCAAACCCCAGATAGGGAATTCTATGCATGGATGATTGATTTGATTGTATGGTTTGGGGATTTTTTTGTTTTATCACTTCTTCCCATATACTCCTCTATCTATTAGTCTTGTTACAACCAAGACTATAAAGAAATAGATCCTATTGGTTGTGTATAAATTTCCATAGCATTGTTGGTCTTGCAAGTTTCCTTGCTCGCTAAGTCTATTGAAGATGTTATCGACTCTTTTTTGGGTTCGAGGTTGTTTCCATGTCGTTGGGGGCCAATATTTTTTTGATGTGTTTTCGTGGGGATACGTTTGGAATCTATTTATTTATTTTTATTTACTCCCTATGGCTATTTCGTTGCAATGGTAGGCATGGGTGGACTTCTGGGCCTTGTGGCCCAGTTTTTCTTTTTGCATGGTGGCTTCTCCTTGTGCTGGTGTAGTTGACGGGTCTTTCCATTTTTTACTTTAGCTTTGGGGCTATTTCCATAAAATTTTGAGGCCTTGGTGCCTTTTCTTCCCTTTTCAATTCCTCTTATATTTTTGGCCTAAATTTTATTTGTCCCTTTAGGATTTTTATTTGTTGCCTTTGTGTTCTAAGTTGGGATTTTGCAGACATTATTTTTATTTTTGGCTACCTATTGTTGGGATTATTATGGTGCTACCCTTGGGGCTTTTGGTTGGGCTTGCGTACCCCATTTATTTCTTATTATTTTGATCAAGTATCTGATCAAGATTGCATACACACATGGTGTGTCTATAAAATGTAATTTTTATTTCTTTTAATAAAAATTAGGAATTTTTTCTTTGGAAAAAAAAAACACATGCCATGTGGGAACCACATGGGGCAGGAAAGGAGAGATGATTTTTTAGTCTAAAAAGGCTTTGAAAGGTCATAATTTGAAATGAAAGAGTCTGGTTGGGACCAAATGATATCATTGGAATAGTATTTTCGGGACGAATACGATGATGGCATCCAAATTGAGTTTTTGGATCTCATAAGAATTTAAAAAAAAAGTATTACCCCATTTATCTAACCATGTCAGGGAAGTTTGGTTAGCATAGTGAACACACTCCCAAGGGTAAAGGGGGTGTCTTTACAACAAGATCAAGTGATCCTCTACATAACTGCTTGGGTAAAATTATGAATTTATGAGGGTTTTGAAATCTTCCCACTTAGTCATTAGAGGATCTCCCTCCAAACTACAGGCCTCCATGTGGCTTTCCCCCAGGTTAGGGCATGACACTCTAATTTCACTCGAGCGAAAAAATTATTTTGTTCTTCCTCTATACGATGGACACTAAAATAAAATTCTAATTCATAGAATGAGTGATTTATCTTCTTATAAATGTAGAGAACTACTGAGAGGGAGGGGGTGAATCAGTAGTGATAACCTTTATATTAATTTTTTTTGGTTATATTATCAAATAGATAAACACATGAAAAATATTAGCAAATATGAATTTAAAAGAGACATAACCTCAACACATAAAAACCATGAAAATGATCAACACAAGAATGCACAATAAGGAACATTTATTTTTGGTGGAAACCCTCAAGGGGAGAAAAAATACCATGTTGTTGTTGTGCTACTCTGAATATGCATTAATAAAATCTTATTTTGCATCAATTTATATAGCCTCCACTATCAAGGAGCTACCACCCCTGTGATCAATATTGTCGGCACCCACTAGCTAGGAAGTCTATACTCAAACAACTCTACAAGCTACCACCTTCTAGAAACAACCACTCCCATCAGGCCTCACTCGACTACCACTAGAAAATCCACCATTACAGATGGAGATTCTACTCCCAATATATTTTTTTCCTGGAAACCACCAGCAAGGAGCCACCACCCCTACCTTTTTCAACAACCACTGAATGAACACACCCACCTCCTCAAACTCTTAAATCCACACTTTCATTCATTTTCAAATTGGAATCCAAGCTCATTAAATCAACAATATGTATAACACAATGATGATATATCAAAAACAAAAAATATCCATATCAAGTTCTCTCTCTCTCCCCCCCCCCCCCCCCCTCTCTCTCTATATATATATATGACAATAACTTCTACCACTTCTTCTTTTCTTTGAACACTACTATCTGCATAACAAAATTTGGGACCTGCACAAAAAAATATGATATAAACGTGCATCTACATCTACCATGAACTACTCTCAATACATCCAACCATAGACTGAAGTGAGAAGAAAATAAAGACATAGCATCTACTATGATGGCCTTCAACCTTTGCAACTTCTCATCAAATATGATATATGATTCTTACATACAACACTCTAAAATTATGTGTGAAGAGATACAACTATATCAATTCTCTCTTAATTCTCTCTCAATGGCATGCTCTCACACTCATAAAAGAACCAACCAAATAACCTCATAGAATTCTCTTATTTATAATTTTATGAGATCATTAAATCAAGAAATGTTGCAAGTGATGGAGTGATCAACAACTATTTTCATACACTTGAATTGATTCAGATTCATCTCCTTCATTTGATTTTTCCACTAACTTCACCTAATGAGATATATTCTTCACTTTAACCATCTTCTACAAGGTAGTTAACATTTTTTCAACCTTCTAATGAAAATTCCCGAACAAGACAATTGAAAAAACCAATAAAATACCTGAGATGTGCGAGGAATGCAGAGAAATTTTTGTCTTAGGCCACAATCGCATGGAAATAACTATAAATCCTCGGCTATAGCCAATATATTTACATTGAATCCGAGTGGATGAGATCCTATAGCCGCATTGATGTACATTGTCTCCCAGTGGCTGTGGTAAAGCATAAGGTAAATTCAACTCCTTTCAGCCCAAACTTCTGCCAAACTATTTGATCAACTTCTCCAGCATCTATAAGACCTTTGCAACCCATACCAAGTCACTGATAAGCATGACAAGGCCTCCAAACATGTGCAATCTCCCTTGAAAGTATCAGGTCACCTCCATCTAGTAGGTAAGGTAAAGGAGTGAACATGAGACAACATGGAAGTTTTCTGCAAGCCCGTTAACACCAAGATTAACTTTTGTAATCACCATGACAACATGACATACACTAGGAATGCATCAATACAAGCATAAGTCATGATATCCATCAGGTGACATCAATTGCAATGCCAACATGCCAAAGTATCTTTAGAGTTTACTTCTCACCTTAGTATGACTTAATGTCAACCTTCACTTCCATTTTGAATAGGAACTATGAATGATTCATGACACTCAAACTGGGTTGATATTTTACAGGTTCTTTATTTGGATCCTTCTTTGTTTCTTCGCAATCTCCTAATCTCCTATCTTATCAAATATCTGTGCTAGAGCCCCCGTCTTCTTTAAATATCCTGATATTATTAGTTAGGGCCACAATGAGGAGGTTCACATTACATTTTACATCTTCAATTTTTTCTTCTAGCCACAAACATCTCCTCTAGGGGATCATGAAGTATATTCATAGATTCATTAGCCATGACTGGGATTTTGTGACTTTCGTCTTAACCAATTTAAATCCCCCTATAATTCCCCACAATATAGCTAAATAATCATGCTTTGATACCAATATGATCCATAAACTACCATTGATATTCCATTGGACACTTCGTCACAAAAAATCTAATAAAGTTTCACTTCAAATGTTAAAATCTATATTATGTAGAATATTTTTCCTTATACTTTTGGATTTATTAAGTTACAAGTTTATACATGTAATATGTAAAATGTAGAAAATAAAGAACAAAAAAAAATACAAGCACTCTTAACCATAAATACACAAGATATATCCTAAGAAATTGTTTCAGGAGAAGAACCAAGTGGAAGGTGAAGTTGCTCTGCTCTCTTTCTCTAAATGGAAAATGAATGCAAATACAAAGAAGTGAGACTTGTGGCTTGCGGGTTACTACAGTGCACAAATACTCTATGTTTTCTCCCTCCCTATCCACTCCTGACTACTTTCTCATCTACGGAACAAAATGCACTTGAATATAATGGAACCCCTTTTCCTCCTAGTGGCTTGGTTATAACAAAACCCGATAACCTACTAGTGGTTAGGTTTAACTCCTTTTGCTCTTAACTAGAGTTTCAATAATGAATCTTCTAGAGTGTTCTTCATCATGATCACATGGCCATCACACTTTCCATAAATAATGGTGACTTACATGGAATCCTCTCAAATTATGGTGGTAAAAACAAGAAGGTCAACTTTCAAGTGGCATAACTTTTGCATACATACCCTAATTGAGGTGATTCTTATGTCGATGTAAATATATCTATTCGTAGAATATATTTTTTAGATGTGGCACTCAAGCAAAAAAAAATTACCCCAAAAAAACATCATTCGATGCCTCAAACTACGCCCAAAATTTTTTAGACCCCAATTTTCCGAACTGGATCCTGTTGGTAAAAATGGTCATGTGAGATAATTCCCCTGCTTTTTCCACTCTAAGAACATTGAAATGGGGGAAAAAAATATAATGATCAAATTCATAATGTGTGTGTGTGTGTGGATTAGTCTATATTATGGAAGTCTTTTGTGATATTCTTGCAATATTCTTTTTAATTAGCTATGCTCATTTTGTGCTCTGTATCATAACAATGTCTATTAACAACACCTCTTTTTGAAATTAGTTCTGTAACATATAAGATGTTCAAATCATTGTTGACATTGATTATTAAATGAAGACAAAATTAGAAAATCCCTATAATTCAAACTAAACCCAACTATCCTAAGCAAAGCGAAAACCCAAAATTAAGTGAAATTAGAAAATATTGATCCTAACAATAATTTTAGGATCAATATTTTCCATCAAAATATAATAAATAAAATTGAAACTACTTAACTTATTTATTAACCCATTTTGCAAACACTAATATAATATATAAAAATATATCATTTATTATTTAAATAACACTTATACATCCCAAACTTTACATTTCATAAAAAAATAATTGAAATTAAAATATTAAAACAAATTAAACCATAACATAATTTTTTTTTGGGTTATTTTTATTTATTTTTATATATAAATAAAATCCATGAAATACAAATCTATAAATATTGAATTTTTAAAATTATATATACACCTTCTTTTTTCCACATCATTTCTCCTTACCTTCACATCTATTTTTATATTTCTTCCATAATTACATCACTCTTAAATCAACTATTACATGCTTCAAGTAAAGAGTTATTACTATTGCACTTTTAATTATTGTTTAAATAGATAGTGGTTTCCATGTCACATAACCAATTTGGGTTCTTTTATCTTTCACCAATGGCATAATTTGACCTTTATCTCCACAACTTCCCTTGCCGAGATATATTTTTCTATCTCCACCACTTTTAGATAGGATGAGTGTCCAAGGATCTTTGATACCAATTTGGGTTGGGCTCTTCACCTTTAGTCAATGACATAATTTGACATTTATCTCCACTACTTCCCTTAGAATGGATATGTTTCCAAACATCTTTGTTTCAACTTTCCATTCCCGGGATAATTTGACATTTATCTCCGCATAAACTCAACCTCCCTTAGATGGGATGGGTATCCAAGCATCTCCACAATCTCCCTTAGATTAGATGGTTGTCTAGGGGGCTTTTCTTTCAAAATCAAAAAGTTTTGCATTGAAAAGCACATGGAATCGTACCTTTGTCATAATAATAATAAAGAAAAAAATAAATAAAGATTTGGGTTCGATATGCGCTTATTATAAGAACATTAAGTCGTTGAAATAACAAGGGCAAGGACTAATAAAGTCATTTAAATAATAATTTAGTATTTTCAATCCTTCCCCACACATGAAATCTTGTTGTATACAACTGTAAGGAAAAGTTGACACTAAAACATAAGCAAAATTATCATTATTAGATTTGAACCTTTTATGATTGGCTGAAAGTACCATAAAAGTAGACTTGGTTCATTTGGTGGGTGGCTATATATTCTCGTGGCAATGCGTTGAATTCAAAACTTATAAGTTGCCCAATTATATCAAGGTCTTATTATAGCATATTTTGATAAGATCTTAACAGAGTATTAATTATACTTTTGTACCAAAAAGCTCTCCCAAATTTTAATAAATTTAATGTTTAGCATCTTTAATGTCAAACAAAATTATCAACGTTACATCATATCCCAAATCAAAACAAACTTTACAGAGGTATCACTGTAATATCACAATTCATTCCGAAGTGCAATATATTATTACTAATTTTCAATGGGCACTAGGCTTTGCCATGGCCCCCATTTTTCACAAGAGAGTTTGCTGTGAGAACACTATCAAAGTTATGACACATGATTCTCTTTCACTAACAATGTACTACTGTATCAAAGTTATGACACGTGATTCCCTTTCAATAACAATGTTCCATCCAATTTACTCTAAACAAGTCACATTCTACTTTATTATTCTGTGTCATGATTTCATACTTTAAGATCTTCATATTTCATGCTGAAATGTAATATAATGATAATTTTTAAATGGGCAAAGGGCTTTGTGATGGCACCCATTGCTTACAGAGTTTTCGCTGCTAAAATACTATACTCTTTTTCAATAACAACTAAAAGTTTTATGTAATTTATTTTGAAATTCATATGTTAGGAAACAGTTTCACTGTTGTTTTATGATTTTATTTAATATAATTGCTAGTGAAATGTAATATAATTTTTACTTACTTTTAGTAATTTGATTTTTTTTTTTTAACTTTTAAATTAATTTATGATAATCATCAAATTAATTATTGTATGAAGCGATAAATTTTAAAATAATTATGATTTTAAAATTAAAAAATATAACTTTATTATTATTAATATTATCAAAAGAAATAATATATAAGTTAAATATATATTTATTAAAAAAATATAAAACAAGATTCGTATTTATAAAAAAAAATCTTCACCTTATCTTGGATATTCTTAACTTATAAGTAGGTATTTTACAATATCACACGTCAATATCATGACTTATCAATACCACATGTTCAAAAAAAACTTATCAATACCACAAACCCAAAAAAAATATAAGTCATTTTATGTGGGACTTGTTCATATAACATTTTTTTAATTTATCAATTTAATAAAAAGAGAAAAAATGATATAACTACAAGATAAATGTTCACCAATACCATACCTTATCAATACCAGATGTCTAGAAAATTCACTCATTTCATTTAGCACTGGTCTATATGACATTTTTTTAATTAATCGATTTAATTAAAAGATTAAAAAAACATTATTACTTTTGAAATAAATCTCAACCTTTGATTTATGTATACTACTAAAAATATTCTAGAATATTATATGGAAGTTAAATCTCTACAATCCACCTAATAATAATTATGGATAGTTAAGATTTTAATATCATTGATAATCAAATTAATATTTTGGAAACATGATTCCAAAATAAACAAGTGTATGAATTATACTAAGATGCATTATGCTCAGCCTAGAATTCACATGTTTATTTTTTTAAATAAGAGTAAAAATTTCTTTAAATTTAAACATAATGTCTGCTATAATCAAAATAAAAACAAATAAACAGATATGGTTAGTTTTAATTGAAGATATTATAAAACATAGTACCACTCTAACTATGTTTGCTTTATTGGTTGTTTATATTACAACCCAATACAAAGAAGATATGTAAAAATATTTCACCCTGAGTTATAAATAAAAGTTTTCATGTTCATATGAAATAAGATAATTTTATATATTTTTTTTAAAGTAATTAAAACAAAAGCGAGATAAAGTTCATATTATTTATATTTTCATATTTCAATTAGATATATAAATAAACTATTAAATATCTATGTTAACTAATTTATTTTAATGTTAAATTTAGAAAAAATATAAACATATATGTATATATATGAACCACAAGAAAATATTTCAATATATAAAATTGAGTAATATTGAAATGTATTCAAACATATATTGATAAATAAAAAACAAACAACTTTAATGTTAACAATAATCTATAAATAAAATACCTTAATCAGGGGTTAACTAAATTGTTTCAATATCCACTATTTATAATAATAATAATAATAAAATGTCTATATTGTATAAAATAGTTGAAAAATTAAATTGTTATTGTTATAACATTTCAAATATCATTATTTTACATTTTGACTTTTTATTAATCATTAATTTTGAATGGAGCAAATATTTGTTGGAATTGCATGTTTAAGTCATTTTATTCCATTTAACATTTTCAAGGGAATACACACACATATAGAAACAGATTCATCTTAATCATCATCTATCAAGCCATTAGAGAAACACAATTTTTGGAGGTACAATTTTGTTTAGTTGTGCACTATGAAAATGGTTCTCACCTCAAAAGAATCTCTTTCTATCAAGACGTTAGAAAAATGCAATTTTTGGAGGTACAATTTTGTTTAGTTGTGCACTATGAAAATGGTTCTCACCTCAAAAGATTTTATCCTTCTCTTGGTAGATCTTTGATTAAGATAGATCTTTACTAGTACTTTCACATATTTAAGTTATTTTATTCTATGTAAGATTTTCAAGGGAATACACCTATAGAAAGAGATTCATCTTAATCATTATCTATCAAGACGTTAGAGAAATGTAATTTTTTGAAGTACAATTTTTTTCAATTGTACACTATAAAAATGGTTTTCATCTCAAAAGATTTTATCCTTCTCTTAGTAAATCTTTAATTAAAATAAATCTATACTATTACTTTCACACTCTAGTCCTATGATTACCTAACTATGACATCGCTATGTTCATCATCCAGCAAAATAAATTTACTAGTATAAATTACATAATTTGAACTTACACTTCCAACTTATCTTTTGAAAATTGGAAGATGCAGAAACTAAAAACAGTTAAGACTCCGCTGCATTTCACTTTCACACTCTGAATGTCATGATTACCCAGTTGTGACATCACCATGCTTGTCATCTGGCAAGACAATTTACCGCTCCCATCATGTGGCCAACAACGTATAGTCTGCCATGAAGTTTACAATCTCCTCACCTCCCCCCCCCTCTGCACCTTCCCCTCATTATCTGCACATGGTTTATAGTCTGCACTTTCCCCTCATTATCTGCACATGGTTTACAACTCACCATTTAATGTCACTGCTTCACGACCCGTGTCACTCTAGTTTTCAGTGTGACTCACCATTTAATGTCACTGCTTCACGACCCGTGTCACTCTAGTTTTCAGTGTGAGTCGCTGGAGACAAAATCCCCACCGCAATTGATGGCTTTACGCGACCCCACTCCCACGTTAATTGAAATAAGTGTATGTAGGTCAATATATATATCAATGTCGTATCGTGAGTTTGGCGTATCTTATGGAAACGGTTTCTACCTGGTGTTAGATTTTTTTTTTATACACACTTTTTAGTTTAGGTAGGGTTAGCTTCTTTATTAGAGAGAAGATGGATCAACTCACACTGAAATATTATTTATAAAAATATTATGATTTCATAAAAATCATGTAAAACGTAAGCTTTTTAAAATAATTTAATTCTCTCGAAATGACTTCCATTATCAACATCTCCCATGAAGTTTGAACCAAACCAACCTGCACAGATTTGAATATGCGGTTGGGATTTTGTAGGGTTTCGAGGTTCGACAAACGACCATAGGCCGTGAAAGGCATTGGAATTCAACGTCACCAGGCTCAGCTCTGCGAAATTCCATATGACTTCTCGTCAAAAACAAAAAATAATTTATTGGTCTCTTCGTGTTTTTCTACATACGACATGCTTGACCAGAGAAAAAATCAAGAAATTGGTACGCTCTGCAACAGTTCACAATCGACACATGTCAACTTTACTGTATAAAATTGCCAGAGTAGGGTCAGAGTAGGGTCTCTTCGTAGTTGCTGCTCTCTTTTGTTTTTATATGGATTATGAAGAGAATAAGAAAGAGATCTCCCCAGCACCAAATCCAAATCTTTGTACTGTAAAATGCCACAGAAAGAAATCCTTTCACAAAAATAATGTCCGATCCAAATATATTCCATTGTTTTTTGAAGGACAAGACTGAAGGTATCCCATCTGTGATTTGCATCACATTGACAAATGTTCAATTCAATTTCAATTATAGGAACATGATCGACTGTTTTAATGTGAATACAAAAAACTGTTTTAATGTGAACACAAAAATCCATATTCTCACAGTGCAGGTAATATAGGTATTAATTAAAATTAGAAGGATTTATAAATCACGTCAATGTTAATATATTATTATATATTGATATCAGAGAAATCAAAATATACTAATGATAATTGCTATTCAATAATATCATTAACATATTATTCAATAATAGTATTAGCATATTATATTAGTATTAGCATATTAAGATAATAGAAATTAAATTTAAAAACTATCGTAATATTGTAATTTAATGATAAGATTCATAAATGTTTATAAAGATAAATTGGATTATTTCACATAAATTTAATCCAATGATAAGATTCATAAATGTTTATAAAGATAAATTGGATTATTTCACATAAATTTAATCCATTTTTTCAATTACTCATAGATTTGAGATTTCATGCAAGTAAATGGTTAAGAATAGAGGAAGAAAATAGAGTTTTAAGTGAGAAATTAATGACCATAAAACGAGTAGAAAAGGTAAGGAAAAAAGATAAAATTTTATTATGTATTATATAAATATGCTTATTTCTTGCTGTATTTTAATGATTTCATGCAAGTAAATGGTTAAGAATAGAGGAAGAAAATAGAGTTTTAAGTGAGAAATTAATGACCATAAAACGAGTAGAAAAGGTAAGGAAAAAAGATAAAATCTTATTATGTATTATATAAATATGCTTATTGCTTGCTGTATTTTAATTTAGAGATTGTTATATTAAGTTTTTTTATTGGTTTGTTTGTTGTATTTTAATTTAGAGAGTGTTATATTAAATTTTCACAATATTGTTAAATGGTTGAACTCTTATTCACTGAAATAAGAAATTATTTAATATGGATTTCTATATTGCTTATAGAGTGGAGAAAGGAAACACATGTCTTGATATTGTGATTAGTTGAGGAAAGATCTATTATTTTGAAGGTGATTGGATATTTTTGAAATAACTTATATAAATATAAATGGTGAAGTTTTGAATGATTTAGGATTGAATGAATGAAAAATATAATTTTAAGTATTAAGTTTATTAAATTTAGACTTATTTTTGTTTATTATCATTTTTTTAAGAAATTTTGATGTACAATTATGAATTTTATAAACACTTTAAATTTTCAAATTTTATCCTTATACTTTTTATAAGGATCATAAAACTACTGAAATTTAGGAAGTTGGGCATTTTTCTAAATTCCAAAACACAATGGCTTTGAATAAGACATCACACATATGTTTTATTGACTAAGATGTGGTTTAAGAATCTAATTATTTTGAAATTAATTAATGTAATTGATGAGCATTGGCATGGGTAGTCTAACTATAATTTAGTAATGCTAATTTTGATGAAGAGATCTTCGGATTATCCATAGTATGATCAAACAATGGTCAAGGTTTTGAATCCCAACAGAGATCCATCTTTCGGAAAAACCGATGCAGAGGACTAGGTTTATATATAGTGAAGGATAAGAAAAAGAGCTATTTTTATTTATAATTTAAGTTTTATTATCTTGTTATAATTATTTTTAATAATTTAATCTTATTTTTATTTTTATTTGCTATAATAATCATTATTATTAATAAATCATATTGTAAGTGATCTAAACTAATTCAATTTTTATTTTTTAATTAATAAAATTCTTATAATATCATATTCATTTTCTTAATAATAATTATTTATTTAATAAAAAAAATTAAATTTTTTAATTTTTTAATTTTTTTTTTTCTTGCTTAATTATAAGTGATTAATCTGAGTTGGTGTTCCCTCTGAAAGTCAGCCGAAGAATCTACTCACCACCTCTTCCTTCTTTTCCCTTTTAACTCCAGTCTATGGGCAGAAACCTTAAGATTGGTTAATATTCCTTTCAGTTAGCATGGTGAAGACTTTCTTTAGGCTTGGAACCAATGGTGGCAGGAGGCTCCAAATGATAAATTCAGATCTATCCCTCTTCTTATTGCATGGGGAACGTGGATTTCCCGTAACAAGGCTATCTTCAATGAGCAGTCCTTTCCTATTGCCAGATTGGCAGTAGAGGGAGCTGCCATCTATGACGGCATTCCTTCTCCTTCTGGTCCAGGCCCTCCTCGAAACATTTAGCCTAAAGTAATAAATGACTCATTTCCATGGGCTTTTTTCGACGGGGCCTCTGGTTTAAATGGTTCTTGTGGGGCTGGCTTAATTATTCATCTTTCACATGATAACTCTCTTTGTGCTTCAGTGGACATTGGGCAAGGGTCCAATAATTTTGCTGAACTTAAAGCCCTCCATTTTCTTCTTTGCTGGTTGATTCCAAAACACTTGAGACAGATTCAGATTTTTGGTGATTCTAGGAATGTTGTGAATTGGTTTAATGGGACACAACAGTGCAGGAATTATATTTTGTTGCCTTTTCTTAAGGAGATCCATCATCTTAAATGTTTCTTCTCTGAGATATTTGTTTGTCACATTTACAGGGAAAGGAACCAGGAAGAAGACCGATTATCTAAAGAAGGTGCTCAGCAAGATTTGGGGTCCTGGACAGTAACTGAGATGGTGAATGGAGTTGTTCATGTTAAGGAACAGTCGGCTTTTGTTTAGACTCTGCTATTTTTATTATGTTATGTACATATTTTCTCTCAAAAAACTCAAAAACTGCTATCTTATTTGAGTCCAGAACTGTTTTCCTTATGTAAGGAGGTTCTGGGCTCCATCTTTGTTTATATTATGATGTTCTTTTGGGGACTGGGATAGTTTCTACTGCCAATTCCTCTTGCTGATATATAGAAGCCTTGGGCTTTGTCAGTGCATTCATATCCTTCTGCTCTCATCTCTTTTTTCGGTTATCCGAGAGATGATGAGCTAAAGGAGATGCATTGGCACCTTGTGAGGTACTTTTTTGTTTTTTTCTGGCTGCTTTGCACCACCACAGGTCTTGTAAAGCAGCTATGTCACCATCCCCCTTTGAAAGAAGGGAATGGCTCTGCTTTGAAATTCTCTGCATATGCTCTGAGACTATCTATATATAATAGAAAGTTCGATTTTTTTTTTCCTATGAAATTTTTTTTTTATAAGTGATTAATTTTTTTATTTTTTATAATAACTTACTTAAATTAATTTAATTAATAATATAAGGATTAAATCCTCATTTTAAATTTAAGGGAAGAAGTTAAATTAAAAAACCCTAAATATGAGAATTCTACAAAATTGAAAAATATTAAATAATTAATAAAATTAATATAATAAAAATAAATAATAGCTTCATTTAATTAACATTCATTATTTCAAACAAATAAATGTAAAAAAAATTAGCTATTATTTATAATTATTATAAGTTAATTCTATTAATAATTATGGATTCTATCAACATTTAATCCTAACTAATCTAATGTTCAAAATTATCATTAAATATAATTTATTTCTATTTTTATTATTTTTCAAAAAACTTTAGATACTAATAATAATTATTAATTAATTAATTTTTATTAATAGAAAATAAAAATTAATTAATAAGGATAATTATTAAAAGTAAATAATCTAATTAGATGCTCGCAAAGAAAAAACCCAAAAAAATCTATATGGAGGAGAAGAAAACCTATGATACAATACTTGGGAAGAAGACGAGCTCTAGGAGCACATATGTCGAATTAGAGGCCGCCAATTGTCACTGATCTCGAATCCTCCATCCCTATTAATGTTATGTGGGTGTTTCATAATTTCAAGTGCTTCTCTATTTTTTCTCCTATGATAGTGTTCCTCCTTGGCAATGATCTTAGCATCCTCCAGATGTAAGTGATGTTTAGTTTTTGGGGAGTGCTCGGCAAGGGCCGACGTGTGAGATCGCTCATGTTTAATGTTGGCACCATGCTCCTTAAGACGCTTTTGAAGAGAGCACCCAGTTTCACCAATGTAACTCTTTCTGCATGAACAATCATTCTTGTAAACACCTTTAAGTTGTTCATGACTAATACTATCCTTAACTGACCTCATTTTTTGCCTAATGGTTCTTGCTGCTGAAAATTGCACAAAAAATGTCATTTCTTCTCAACACCTTGGTGATCTTATCTATAACACCCTTAATGTATGGTAGAAAAACTCTACCACCACTCTCTAGAGGTCCTTGTTGCTTCTTCGACATGACCGAACCTTCACCTCTTTTTATGGCCTTTCTGATTTCTCTCTCTATATCCTATATCCATGAAAACATATTTCAAGTGAGAAATATCATCTCTTAGATGCTCCTCATCGGGTATCCTCATAGCTCTTACAACTAGAGTATTAAGGACACCAAATTTCTGAGCCGGATGATGATAAGACTTGGCATGAAGGTAGCTGTCAGTATGGGTTTTCTTCCTAAACACCTGATGCCCCAATTTTCCATCATCCTTTCTGGTAACAAGGACATCCAAGAAAGGAATGCTCTTGTTTTCTCATATTTAGGGTTTTTTAGTTTAAATTCTTCCCTTAAATTTAAAATTAAAATTAGGATTTAATCGTTATATTATTAATTAAATTAATTTGAGTTATTATAAAAAATAAAAAAAAATAATCACTTATAATTGAGCAAGAAAAAAATTTAAATAATTTAAAAAATTTAAAAATTTAAAAAACTTAAAAATGTAATTTTTTTATTAAATAAATAATTATTATTAAGAAAATGAATATGATATTATAAGAATTTTATTAATTATAAAAAATATAAAAAAATATAAAAAATTGAATAACTTTAGATCACTTACAATATGATTTATTAATAATAATAATTATTATAGAAAATAAAAATAAGAATAGGATTAAATTATTAAAAATAATTATAACGAGATAATAAAACTTAAATTATAAATAAAAATATTTTTTATTCTGTCATCTCTTCCTCTTATCCTTCACTATATATAAACCTATTCCTTTGCATCCTTCTTTCATTTTTCATTCAACATCTCGTCCTGAAGATGGATCTTCGTTGGGATTCGAAACGTCGACCATTATTTGATCATACTCTGGATAAGCCAAAGATCTCTTCATCGAAAAATAACCATAGAAGCTTGAAAAAAATAATGCTAATTTTGTGAAATTTGGAGTAACTCCACTCTAAGCTCCTTTGGAGATAGGATGAAATTTAGATTTTCAAAGTGTGAAATTTGAGTTCTAAGATACAAAATCCAATTATGAATGTTCTAAAAGTATAAAATTGGATTATAAAGTGTGAAATTAGAGCATGAAAATGCAAATATCAAATCTAATTTTATAATTTTAGACTATGATATTCGCACGTGACCAAAATTTTCAATTTTAAAATTTTAATTTTACAACTAATTTTGATCTAGATTAAACAATTATACAATTTGTCATCTATTATGGTATTATTTGGGTAGAAAATTTGGAAGAGCCATCTTGCAAGGCCAATTTTATTATAGGTCTCATTTATGGAAATTGAGTTTTGGAACCTTATGGACTCATTTATTGGGGTTAGAATGGAAATTGAGGTTTAGAACCTTATGGACTCATTTATTGGGGTTATAGTGTCCTAGGGTTATGGCCATCCCCTCAACAATATTCTACACATTGAGAAATTTCCAATGGTATAAAAATTACTTTAATCAGAACTCATACGAGAAAGTTTTGTCTCCCAAAGCTGACCAACTTTATTGACCACCATGATAAGAGTGAATGCCACATTAGTACCCATTACATATGCATGTGAGGCTAATTACATGAGGAATTTTAATAATATTCTAGAAGGTCCAAAACCTTATCACTAATAGGAATTCATAATCCTAACCCTAGATATCTATCAAGCTATATTAAATATCAAGTCATTAGGAGGAGAATGTATTCCATTTATTTAGGATTGTACTTATTCCATAATTGAGCAAAAGATATAGGACTGGTATTTTGAAAGGATAATATTGAAGGAGGATGATTTGTAGTAGGTGTTTAGGCCATGTTGATAGTGCAGTGAAAAATGAAACACTATAGTGAGTTCTGCTTTCTTTGTATATATATTTTTACAATGGAAGTCAAGAGAGAATAGCATAGGCTTCACCTTCTAGCTGGGTCTTCTCTTGTATTGGGTTTACTAGAGTAAATCTTGTGTTCATTTGTGTGGAGGGTGTGTATAAGTGTTTGTTCTTTCACTTTCATATTTTAATTATTTCATAAATTCAAACAAATTGAATAATTAATTAATTTGGCATCTGCTCAAAACTAGTTTGCATAGTCTGAGATTTTTAGAGTATTATATCATTTATTGTGATGAATTTTTCCAATGAAAGACACATAAAAGTTTATAGATCAAATTTCCAATCACATTTATTCTATATCTTTCAAATTTTTAAAATAGGTTACACATTATTTACAGTTACTCATTATTAATGTCTTTTAACTATAATTTTTGTAGTTATATAGATCTTCTCATCATCAAAATAGATCAATATCTTAGGATTTTCCAATAAAAATTCCATATCTACACTTTTAAATAGCATTAAAGACAATGTTTCAAAACATTCTAAAACTATTTATATTGGACACAACTCTATAATTGGAGTTGATGTTATTATCTTTCTTATAAATCCCATAACAAATTTTGACAAAAACATTCAGCATAATGAAATATAACACATGATACATGACATTCATATAGATTGGATTTGTATCATTGAAGTTTGTTAAGCTTTAGATATTTAGTTCTTATATTTCTATTGTTATATTAGCATTATCATAATCAGTTAGTTAAGCCATTTATTTTTAATTGTATTTTTTGTCTCTTATATATTCCTTGGAGACCTAGTTTTATATATGATCTAATCTCATCTTGTGCAATTGTTATCTTGTAAAAGGAGATTGTGTCTTCAAAGAGGCTTCTCATTCCTTTTTTTTGTCATTCTTAAGGAGATGACACTTATCTTATATTTTATGATATTTGGGTGTTTTATGTATACCTTTTGTGTCAAATAATATGATGCTTGTGTTTGTTTCCTTCAAATGACCCATATTGGTATATTTTCTATAAATATTTTTCTAGGAATTTTCAGGGAACAAAATTATTGATAGAATAAGTAGACATAGAAAAGTATATGTGGTAAAGGTTCTAGTTCTATATACTCACATAAATATAGGATATGAGAAGTAAGGTTTTCTACTAGTCTAAAAACTAGTATCAAATATGTGTTATTGGTGAACTAGTAATATTTGAAACTAGGAAGGTACAAACTAAATGTCAATAGTTGCATTGAATATAAGATAGTTTATAGTATTTTAGATCCAAATTTTTTAAGTATATTTGAAGAAACCAACATGTTGTAGTTCATGAAAATTCTCTCTCTTATGAGGGATAAAAAAAATGTTTTTGAGGAAAGTTAACATACTATTCTCTTGACACCTTGAAATTTGGTGAAGCTATGGCATTATTGAGAATACATATCAAGCTACTTTAAGTCAAATTTTTAAACTAATATCATTTGAAATTTTAGAGAGATATCAAGAGAAAGGTCACCCAATAAGACAATCAACAAACTAGGTTTTTTAAAGGTATGTTAGTTGGAAATTAACATGTTTTTTCTTGAAAAAACTATTTTTGATATAATTAAAAATTGTGATATAAAGATAAAAGAGGAATTATTTTATTTTCTGGTTCTACAAAAAAATTCTCACTTACTAAACCTATAGGGAACTCATCCATGACTCTTGAAGAATGTGAAGGCTTAGGAAAGTAGGTATCCTAATTGAGGAGTCAATTTAATGACATGGGTGATAATGCGTCAAGAGGGGTTGATTGGGTATATTCACAATAAAAAGATAAAAAATGAAATTGAAGATGGAATGAAAACATTTATATATCAAAAGATGGAATGATAAAAAATTCCATGGAAATCATGCTTTAATTATTGAACCCTAGCCAAACATGGAGACGATTTTAACAAATTTGGAGAACAAGTAAAATTAGTACCAAAATCATAGTCATTCTAATATTATTCAAATTTCGACCAAAGAACTAGTTAATTCCCATTAATAAATTTGATATAAAATTCCCATAACATAAATAATCTGAATAAAACAATTATGTGATATACACTAAATACCAATTTTATAAAAAAAATAACTCTTCACCTTATATTTATAAACTAACTAATCAATTTATTTGGTGCTAGTAACTTTGTAAATTAAAAAAAATATATATCGTATTGTACTAATTATAACTCTTCATCCTTACACTATAATTTAAGAAACATATTTTTTTTATTTCTTCAATTAAAATGAAAAGTAAACCAAAGCAACATTTGTATTCACCTATCATCTCAATATTATACATGGAATTTCCAATGGAAACTTTGACTGTAACCCTGGTGGTTAGCCTATCATGACTCACGCTATAGTGGCTAGCCTATAACCTTGTGAGTGATAAGTCGATGAATGTAGGGTTTGGAGTTGTTAAACAAACGCCTGGTAAACATACATAAGGAGAAGCTAAACACACATAAACAGAAATATAAGCATGATTTATATTTCCATTAACCATATATGTGTATATATAATACATTAGGTGACGCTTGGTTTCCCATTCCAAGTGCTCTCTTGGACTCCATTTGTCCATTCACCTACCACACCTACCCATTGAGGATTAGGTGTCCAACATTCCCCCCCTTAATCCAAAGGGGTATGTGTGAGTCCAAGAAGAGAGCTGTAATGCAAATCTGCAAAGTATGCATGGCAACACTTAGGCTAAATCAACTCTATGAAATGTTGGCATAAAGAGGTGGTTTAAGGATGACCACCAACACTGGAACGCATAGTGCAGTTCCCAGAACTCTTCCAAATCTAGCAAGAAGCTAAGGGCTTCTGCTAGAGGAAGTGTCCCTTATATTTGAAGAAGGATAACTTCAACCTAGAATAAGGGAGGTCTAAAATAAATGATGGTTTAAGGATGACCACCAACACTGGAATACTTAATGAAATTCCAGAAACTCTACCAAAACTGGCAAGAAGCTGAAGTCTTATGCTAGAGGAAGTGTCCCGAATTATTTTTAAGAGGAATAATATCAACCTCGCATAGATGGTTTAAGGTTTTTCACCAACCAAAGGAATTCTCATGGGCATCCATGTCTCTGGCTACAACTCTGAATCTGGAATGACAAGTTATGGCTCAGGCTCGCTTGATGTGTTGTGTCTCTAGCTACAACTCTGAATCTAGAATGAGAGATTGTGGATCAGGCTTGCTTGATGTGGTTGCGAAGCTTGTAGATGACCACCATTTTCCCCCCTGTCAGGTACAAGTTGAGATGATCGTGAAAAATCAACTACAATATTGTTTAATATTCGAGAATAAGTTCTGACATGCGACTTAAAAATCTTCTTGGCTGTTGATGCCCATTGCCAAGAAGCGATTCATCCAAGATGAATCTTTGTTCTTGCAAGAGGCTTGTTTCTGAAGCATATGTGTGAAGAATGGGTGTGTCAACCACAGTGTTTGCATGGGTGAAGATCAAAAAAATGATCTATCATATCACCAAATCGATCACAGTGTTGGAATTTTTCAATTTGTTGTTGCTACTTTAGAAGAGGAGTAGGCTTTGGGATAGATGAATGTGAACTATGATGAAGAAATATGGCACTCTGAAATTGAAGGGGCTTGGAGTAGTCTGGAATGTGAAAGGAAAACTCATTTTCATATCCAAGATTTTTTTTGTGCTTGTTATGGACAAGCTCTTCCCAAGGTCTGATGATGGGCTTGGGAAGTAAAGCATGAGCTTCTTCATCTGCATACAAATATGCTTTTGAACTAGGCACTGAATGTGAATTGACTGCAACATTATTGACTTGCTACTTCTAGAAGTGTGTTTTGATTTTATGAACAGAAACAAGTTCAGAATGATGACTATGCTTTTGTAACTTCTCTTGTTGTAGTTGAGATTCAAGATGCAAAAACTCAATCTATTCTTGTGCATTTTGTAGACAGGTTTAATTTCAAAGAGAGCACTTTTTCTGACCTCATCAATAGTGGAATGGATTAAGGTATTCAATGCTTCTAATGCATCATCAAGTCGGGTATTTTTTTTTTAACAAATGATAAACTAATGAGGGAAAATATATATACCCACTTGTACTTTCAACACATTAAAGGATAAGAGAATATTTTAGGTCTACGAGAAGCCTACCACACAATGAATGCAGTCACTAGTGAAAATTTTGATTTCAAAAAAAAAAATGGAAATGTGTTAACCTGACAATTTGATTTCCCTCCACAATATAATGTCAAATTTGCACACTATATTTTGACTAGCATGTTGAGATATGGAATTTCATAAGTCAAATTCTAAGAATATCTCATCATATGAACCTCTACTTTTGTGAATATATGGACAACTTACATACCACGTATGTTGCTTGAATAAATTTTAATGGAGCCACGACTCACTGATAGATATAAAGATACTTCCAAAAGTTCAACACTTCAATTACTGTGAACCATAACACATATATAAATATATACCGCAGCAGTCGACACAGGAGACCCATACTTTCCAGGAGAATTCAATTTGCAGGAGAATGCGCAGTCATAAACCAACCATTTCAAAACACAGATGATCCATTTCACATTAAGATGAAATTACCATTGCACCATTCAATCAATGCATCAAATGACAAAGTCGTTGTTGAAGAAGCTTCACGATGAGCTTGAGCTTGAACGTGTAATTATGATGAAGCTTATGGTACACGACTATTATGTGGCTCTTCCACCCTTAGGCTCCGTCCTCCTATTTTGCTTGGCCTTCCTCACCCTTCTCTGGAGGATTTCACTTTTTTGGTCTATGCCTTTAGGTTAAATTGAAATTGTAAGGTACCCAAATTCATGGAAGCATGCCCAAATTTTTAAGACAGAGAGATTCATGGAAGTTGGAAGCTGAATCGATTCATAGATTGAAAATTTTAAATCGATTCCATTCGGATCAGGCAGAAGACAATGTCCTAGATGGCACTTGGGAACATGAGAGTGTCTATGGTGAGGAGGAGGGTGCAAGGGATGAGAAGCTAACTGTTAGCCGGGGGGGGGGGGCGTGAATAGGTGAGAAGTGGTGGAGGAGGGAGTGTTGGCGATGGGGGAGTAGCATAGGCTACGGTTTGGAGGTGGAAGGGAGCGCGAGGAGAGTAGGGTGAGGGGGTGCTAGGGACGGGAAGTGGAGGGGATGGGCATAGGTGGGAGGTGAGGGTCCGAGAGTGTAGATAGCAGAGGGGAAGGTGGGTTGGCACAGCGACCGAGGGACCGAGCGATGGGAAATAGTGTTATGCGAGAGGTGTTGTGGAGGAGGAGCCCGAGCAGTAGGGATAATAGTGGTGAGAGAGAAATGTGCACAGTGGGGAGGAGGTCAACCGACAATGTGGGAACAGTGGGCACGATGGGCAGCACTGTGAGCATTACAAAAAATCTATTTATATAGAACAAACCTCCAATGATCAATATCATGAGCCGGTGCAGGTGTGAGGGTGGGACGACAGTGAGAGCTGAGGCTGCTATGGTGGTTTGAAAGGAGGGCCGAGCAGCGTATGAGGTGTTGTGAGACTGCACTCAACACTGAGAGATTGAGGCCGAGCGCAGCAATGGGAGGCTGGTATATGGGCCAGTGTGGTATAATGCATAATGACTGTCAAGCAACGAGTGTTGCAGAGGTAATAATGCTGACGGTAAAGAAAACGGTAGTAGTTCAACATAGAAAATGCATGCTCTAATTGCAGATCTGAATGGAAAAACCAACATACAACGAATTAATGGAACGTTATGGGCAGTGAGAAGGAATCGCATAAACCAACTCTCTTAGGAGAGGCAGGGCAGGTGTACGCCTACTTTGATACCATAATCGATGATGCTTGGATTTTAACACTGGTCACAAGTAATAAAAAATGTGGGTTTGATGCAATACACAATACTGCAAAAAAATGTTGTATCTTGGTGATGTAGTCAGTTCCCAAGGCGAGCTCGTGGGAGGATGATTCCAGTTGGAGTTACTTGCAACAATTGTGTAAAGAGTCACAAGTGAAATGCAATGGGAAGAGCGTATGTAGTGCATTGTGTATTATGCAGCAGATTAGGCACTAGGGAGCAAAAAATTTGGCGATTTTTCAGGAAGAACCAGCGCTATTCAAGGTAGTGAAGAGCGCAACTCTATGTTTCACAATGAGGAATAAGAAGGCCACTTATCATGGCTCTGATACCATGTTAAACACACGCATGGTAAACATACATAGAGAGAAACTAAACAGACATAAACAGAAAGATAAGCGTGAGTTATATTTTCATGAACCATAGATGTGTATATATAATACAGTAGGTGACCCTTAGTTCCCATTCCAAGTGGTGTCTTGGACTCCATTTGTCCATTCACCTTCCACACCTACCCATTAAGGATTAGGTGTCCAACAGGATTAAATGTCGGTTTTAGACTTCAAGCATGGAACATGGAGTGCATAGAGGGCATCATCGATGGAGGAATACTGTTGGAATTAATTTCCAACTGCCCAAGAGACAGGGCGGCAACACTGTCCGCGGGGGTCGATGAGGCAGAGCCCGCAGAGCTATATACCCCATCGGAACGGCTGATGTCATATACAGCCGGGCCCACACCAATGCAAGCACAGAACAATCCGTGGGGGTCAATGAAGGTTTGTGGATGGAGTTGTGAACCCCATCGAACTGCTGACATCACTACAGCGGGGTCCACATTTGATGGTTAAAAAGATTGCGGGGTTAATGTTATTAAACCATCGCATACGTTTTAAAACAATGGTTGTTGTATTGTAATACATAGTTTTATGTTTTAGTTTTAAATTTTATTTGTTTTTTTTTAATATATGTGAATTATATATTAAAAAGGGCCCGTGAGGCAAAGGAGTGTTGTTGTATTGCAATACACAGTAAATTATTACACAGGAATTTTTTTTTGAAAGCACAGCAATGCGGGAAGAGAAAAATCAGCAGTGCCAGCAAACCAATTTGTGATCAATGCGTTCCAGCGGTGCACTGCGAGAAATTTATGCTGCCATAAATGAAATGCGAGCGGTGAATTTTGTGGTTGAACGCAATGAATGACATTAAACGGAATTTAGAAAGATATTTTGGGATATTTTTTTGTTTTGTAATATGTAGAGACAATCGTTACGTTAATTGTAATGTTTTTTATGCACGACGTGTATTGTAAAACACGGTGAGTAGAATTTTTATACCAGTGTATGTTTTTGAAAAATAGAGTATTCCGGTGAATGTTTTTAGTGAAATAGAGTTTTATTTGTGCCTTTGTGTGTGTGATCTGGTGTAATCCCTCCAAGAGAGGAAGATTTGTTACAACAGAGTTTTTTTTTATATTGAATATAATTTTTTACGAGTTGAAAACCTAAATGCGTGAGAGTGAAATTTTTAAATAGTTTCTCTGTGTTTAAGGAAGGCAATTTTATTGTTTTGGAATTCAGCAAAATTCCAACATGGTATCGGAGCCAATCCAGGCTATTTGAAGGTCAAATAAGCTGAAAGGAAGGAGTTCTTTATTTGCAGCAGCCTCTCCAGCAGTGTGAAGGTTCAGACAAGAAGAATTCGAAGGTATTTCTCTATATAGTTTTGTGTTACTGTTGCAGTACAGTTGGTTAGTTTTAAACACACAGTCAAGTGTTTTTATCATATTTAGGAGTGCAGAATGGCTGGCTCCAGCACAGGTATGAGTTTGGGAAGTGTCCATCTCCCACAATTCAATGGAAAGAATTATGATTACTGGTCAATAACTATGAGGGCTTTATTTACCTCACAAGAATTATGGGAATTAGTTGAGGATGGCTTTGAAGAGCCAGCAAATGAAGTAGAGTTTCTTCTTTTAACTCAGGCAGAAAGGGAGTCACTGAAGAACAATAAGAAGAAATATGCCAAGGCTCTTTTCTTTTTGTATCAAGCAGTGCATGAGAGTGTGTTTCCAAGGATAGCAGCAGCCAAGAAATCCAGTGAAGCATGGGAAACTCTCAAGACGGCTTATCAAGGCATGGAAAGAGTGAAGACAGCAAAACTTCAGTTGCTGAGGAGAGATTTTGAGACTCTCTCTATGAAGGAGTCAGACACTATTGACTCATTCTTCACTCATGTGATTGGAATGGTCACACAAATCAGATCTCATGGAGAGACTCTTGAAGACAAGAGGATTGTGGAAAAACTCTTGAGAAGTTTACCCTCAAGATTCGATGTGATTGTCACCACCATAGAAGAGACAAGGGATCTCACAAAGTTTTCAGTGGATGAATTACATGCATCACTGATTACCCATGAACAGAGATTGGGTAGGAGTGAAAACTCATCTCTTGAGCATGCCTTTAAGACCCAGATGTCTTTCGGAAGAGGAAGACGGCAAGGCAGAAGAGGAAGAGGCAGAAACCAAAACAGAGGTGGAAGGAATAGTCCAGCAAATGCTCAAGGAAGGGGCAGCAATCCAAATCAGCATCAAGGCCAAGGCAGCAGCCAACAGAATGGTCAGCAGAATGCACAAGGACAAAGGTATGATAAGTCCAATGTCCAATGTTATAATTGTAAGAAATATGGTCATTATGCTAATGAATGTAGAAAGAAGAAGCAGAATGATATGAGAAGTGAAACTAGTGCAAATTTCACAAAGGAAAATAGCGGCCAAAGTAATTTGTTTTTAGCTTGTAATATGGCTGAAGAAAAGAGTGAAGACTTATGGTTTCTAGACTCCGGTTGCAGTAACCATATGACAGGAAACTTAGCAATGTTTTCTATGTTAGATGAAAGTGTGCAGTCACAAGTCACACTAGGAACTGATAGCAAAGTTTCTGTTATGGGAAAAGGAGATGTAAATGTTTTAACAAGATTAGGTGCAAAGAAAACCATAGCGGATGTTTATTATGTTCCAGGAATGAAGTGTAACCTCTTAAGTGTTGGACAGCTTGTCCATAAGGGGTATAATGTTTTCTTTGATAATGATGTTTGTACCATCATGGATAAACCACCCAGCAAAGCATGTATTGCTGAAGTGAAGATGACAAGGAACATGATGTTCCCTCTCAGAATGAGAGCAGACTTGAAGAATGGTGAAGAGAAAGCAGCAGTTGCACAGGAGACTTACCAAAGCGAACCAAAAGATGATAATTGGTTATGGCACTTGAGATTTGGACATCTCAACTTTGGAGGTCTTAATTTGTTGATAAGAAAAGGAATGGTAAGTGGTTTACCATTGATATAGAAACCGGACAGCCTTTGTGAAGGTTGTATTCTTGGGAAACAACACAGAGAAAGTTTTCCTTCCGGGAAAAGCATAAGGGCAAAAGCACCCTTAGAGATTGTCCACTCGGATGTGTGTGGACCGATGCAAACTCCATCACTTGCAAGCAGCCACTATGTCTTAACATTCATAGATGATTTTACAAGAAAAACTTGGGTTTACTTTTTGAAAAACAAAAGTGAAGTGTTTGAAAAATTCCGCAATTTCAAAGCACTTGTTGAGAATCAAAGTGGGCTGCATATCAAAGTCTTAAGGACTGATAGAGGAGGTGAGTATATATCTAAATATTTTCTACGTTTTTGTAGAGAAAATGGTATTCAAAAGCATTTTACAACTAGATATACTCCGCAGCAAAATGGAGTGGCCGAAAGGAAGAACCGAACCATAATGGACATGGCGAGGAGTATGCTTAAGGCAAAGCATTTGCCTAATGATTATTGGGCTGAAGCTTTACATTTTGCAGCGTATATTTTGAACAGGTGTCCTACAAAAGCGGTTATGAACAAAGTGCTGGAAGAGGCATGGAGTGGCACAAAGCAAGGTGTCACACACATTAAGGTTTTTGGATGTGTGGCTTATGCACACATTCCGGATCAGCTAAGGAAGAATTTGGATAGCAAGGGGGAGAAATGTATTTTCATTGGATACAGTGAGGAATCCAAGGCCTACAGGTTATATAACCCATCCAGCAAGAAGTTTATTGTGAGCAGGGACGTTCAGTTCATTGAAGAGGAAGCTTGGGATGGAAGCATAGAGAAAACAGTGAATGTTAAACACTGTTTATCTCATGATGAGAATGATGAAGAGTTGGCTTAAATACATCCCCAAATAGCAACACCAACAAGAGGGCAGCAAAGTACACCCTTGAGGAGAAATGAAAGTGCTTCTCCAAGCACACCACAAGGAGGAAATTCAAGTGCTTCTTCAAGTACTTGTACACCTACTGAAAGAGGTAAGAAATTCAGAAGTTTGAAAGATATTTATGAACAAGATATAGCTAATGAAGGTATCAATTCTTTGTTTGCTTTATATTGTCATGTTGATGATCCTATTCATTTCGAAGAAACTATCAAGGATGAGAAATGGATAGAAGCTATGGATGAGGAAATAAATGCCATAGAGAGGAACAAAACTTGGGATTTGGTAGAGCTCCCAAAAGGTAAAGATGTAATTGGTGTTAAATGGGTCTACAAGACCAAGAGTAATGCTGAAGGCAAGATAGAGAGACACAAGGCAAGGCTTGTTGTCAAAGGCTATAAGCAGAAGCATGGCATAGATTATGAGGAAACTTTCGCACCGGTTGCAAGAATGGAAACCGTGAGAGCAGTGTTGTCTATAGCAGCACAAAACAAATGGAAAGTTTACCAAATGGACGTGAAATCGGCATTCCTGAATGGAGTGTTAATGGAAGAGGTTTACATTGATCAACCTCTCGGCTATGAGAAGAAAGGCCAAGAGCACAAGGTATGCAAGTTGAAGAAGGCTCTTTATGGGCTGAAGCAAGCGCCAAGAGCGTGGTACAGTAGGATAGATTCATATCTACTGGAAAATGGTTTTGAGAAGTGTGAGGGAGAACCCACCCTCTACATCAAAGAACAAGATGGTAAAATTTTGATTGTAGTCTTGTATGTTGATGATGTTATTTTTACAGGTAATGATGATTGCCTTATTGAACATTTTAAAACAGTCATGAAGGAAGAATTTGAAATGAATGACATGGGTTTGTTGAGATACTTCTTGGGAATAGAAGTAGAACAAGATGAAAGTGGGATTTTCATCTCACAGGCAAAGTATGTTAATGAGGTGCTTGAAAGATTTAACATGCAGGAATGCAAAGCAGCAATCACTCCCACAGTGATGGGATTAAAGCTCAGCAGAGAGGACAGTAGCAAGGATTTTGATCCTAGTCTATACAAGAGCATAGTTGGCAGCCTTATGTATTTGACTGCAACTAGGCCGGACATAATGCATGCTGTTAGTTTGATTTCCAGGTTCATGGAAAAGCCAAAAGATGCACATTGGCAAGCAGCAAAAAGAATTTTGAGGTATGTTAAAGGTACAAAAAAGTTTGGTATTTTGTATACTACTTCAGAAAATTCAGATTTAGTTGGATACACAGACAATGATTGGGCTGGAAGTGTAGATGATCGGAAAAGCACTTCCGGTTATGTTTTTCACATGGGTTCAGGAGCCATTTCATGGGCTTCTAAGAAACAACCCATTGTAGCGTTGTCTACAGCAGAAGCAGAATATGTGGCAGCTACAGCAGCAGCGTGTCAAGCAGTTTGGATGAGAAAAATGTTGAGAAGCTTATGTCAAGAACAGGTAAAAGGGACAATGATATTTTGTGACAATAGCTCAGCTATTGCATTGTCTAAAAATTCTGTTTTTCATAAAAGAACAAAGCACATTGACACCAAGTTTCACTTCATACGGGAATTGGTTAGCAATGGTGAGATTATTTTGCAGCATTGTAGAACAGAGGATCAGTTTGCAGATATCCTCACAAAGCCACTTCAGCAGAAAAGCTTTGAATATTTCAGGAAATGCTTGGGTATGCAGGAAAACCCAGCAGTTGAAATTAAGGGGGAGTGTTGGAATTAATTTCCAACTGCCCAAGAGACAGGGCGGCAAGACTGTCCGCGGGGGTCGATGAGGCAGAGTCGGCAGAGCAGTATACCCCATCGGAACGGCTGATGTCATATACAGCCGAGCCCACACCAATGCATGCACAGAACAATCCGCGGGGGTCAATGAAGGTTTGTGGATGGAGCTGTGAACCCCATCGAACTGCTGACATCACCGCAGCGGGGTCCACATTTGACGGTTAAAAAGATTGCGGGGTTAATGTTATTAAACCATCGCATACGTTTTAAAACAATGATTGTTGTATTGTAATACACAGTTTTATGTTTTAGTTTTAAATTTTATTTGTTTGTTTTTAATATATGTGAATTATATATTAAAAATGGCCCGTGAGGCAAAGGAGTGCTGTTGTATTGCAATACACAGTAAATGTTATTACACAGGAATTTTTTTTGAAAGCACAGCAATGCGGGAAGAGAAAAATCAGCAGTGCCAGCAAACCAATTTGTGATCAATGCGTTCCAAGCGGTGCCTGCAGAAATTTATGATGCCATAAATGAAATCTGAAGCGGTGAATTTTGTGGTTGAACGTCAATGAATGACATTAAACAGGGCTGAGATATTTTGGGATATTTTTTTCTGTTTTGTAATATGTAGAGACAATCGTTCTGTTAATTGTAATGTTTTTTTTATGCACAGCAGTGTATTGTAAAACACAGTGAGCAGAATTTTTATACACAGCAGAGTGTATGTTTTTGAAAAACAGAGTATTCCAGCAGTGAATGTTTTTAGTGAAACAGAGTTTTATTTGTGCACTGTGACAGCAACAGTCACAATTGTAATCCCTCTAAGAGAGGAAGAATTGTTACAGCAGTTTTTTTTTATATTGAATATAAATTTTTCTGAGTTGAAAACTCTGTCTGTGAGTGAAATTTTTAAATAGTTTCTCTGTGTTAAGGAAAGGGATTTTTATTGTTTTGGAATTCTGAAAATTCCAACAAATACCATATGCAACTTTGTCTCAGAAGAGCCATGCATTATGGCGGAGGTTTGAGGAATAGAGTGTGGCGCCGAAGGGAGGAAGGATGAATGTTGTAAAAGGAAAATGCAGATCTTGCCTGCAATCATTCTATTTTTTAATAATTTATTCCATGAGTTAATTTTGAATTTGAATGAATTTAAAGCCGAATTAGTTGGAATTTGAATTCATATTGAATTTAGTAGATTTTTTTTTAATGAAATTATCTGAATTTCAAAATTTTATTTAAAATACTAAATTCATGCAGTGTATTAAAATATAATTAAAATGTAGATAAATGGATATTTTCTATAAGAGAAAATATTAGTTAATAATAAGCTAATTCGATTTCCAAAACTTGATGATGCTGAATATTTTTGAAAATTTCTCAATTCCAAATAAAATTATATTTTGCAACAATAATATTTTTGATCATATGAAAAAATAAATTTATTATGTATTGCTTGATTTCATTTTAATATTAAGAATAAAAACATAAATCTTCAATAATTAAGAATAAAATCAAATAAGTTAATTATTTTATCAATATTGAACTCTTATTTACCATTTTTAATTTTACATCTTATTTTTAATGGTCATATTTTATCTCTATTTATTCTTGATCTCATATTTTTGTATCATCGTATTAATTTTTTTGTTCCTAAAAATGGGTTTGGGATTCACGCCTCTTTGTATCATCATATTAAGGCTTTTGTTCCAAAAAATGGGTGAAGCATTCATTTGAAACATTGGACATCTCAATGAGAACACACAGTTATCCAAAAATCTCAACATCATCAAACTAACTATATAGTAGTACAACCACATTAAAAATATTAATGTGGTTGATATTGTAGAAGACTTCATAAATATAACAAAAAAAACTATTACAAGGCAAAGAATGCCTTACCAATGCACATATTTACCTGATTAACCATGTATAAAAATTTTATGGGCCAACTTTAACTTGAGAAAAAAAAGGAATTACACATCTTATTGTAAAATGGACCATTTTGCTAAACATCAATTACTTTTTTTTTCCCAAGAAAAAATCAAACTTTTTATAAATAGTTACAAAAAGTTACGTCGTATATGTCGTAGAATTCCATATGAGAGATTTCCCTGTCAAAAAAAGGTGAGGGCAGGTCAAAGACCCCAGTTAGACATTGCCAGAAACACTAGACTTATCTTTTTTGCCCTTTTTCTTTTGAACTTTTTGTCAGCCATCTAATGAAGAAGCAGTATGAATAATGGCCAACTCCATGATGGGGGGAATTTGGACGTCTTTTTTTGAGTCAAAAATTTTAGAAACATGTGCACGCTTGGTGCCAATCACCCCACAGTCATTTTTATGCTTGTCTTGTTGGGGATCCGCATCTGCAGGCGCATATATCTTCTCATCAATTTCCTTGTTCTCCTATGACTCGTGCTGGTTTTCTTGCTGATTTGTTGTTTCTATTTGATTCTGGTTAACTCTGTTTTCCTCTACCTCTTCATATGATAGTGACAAATCTAGAATTTTCCGACCTCTATTCTATTACGGTTTCTTGTATGTATTTTTCCGGGAAAGGGTACAGGTGCTTTGTAAATGTCCATTTTGGTGGCATACTCTACATCTAAATGTTCTGTTTTTGAAATATAATGTTTGAGCCCACTTGAGTTCTTTGTGAATTAAATTTATGCAATTTGAAAGTCCTTTTCTTAGGTCCATCTCTAGGTATATACGTGCAAATGTGAAAATCCCTATGTCCATTCTCTCTCGGTCCAACTTAATGAACCTTACTATAGAGTTCCCAATGTTTTCTAGGACCTAGTGGTGCCAAAAAGGTAATGGAAAGTTATGTAAACTCACCCAAGCATGCATTTTAGTAACCACCATGGTGTTTTCATCAAAGCTAGGGAACCATGGGAAGACGAAGAGGCCTGCCCTTCCCCAGAACCATGGCCCTCCAATAGTAGAAAAACTTTAGTCCTCCATATTTTCAAATTGAACCACGAAAAAACCTTTTGCACAAAGGTAAATATTGCAGTTCTGGGACCAATTTTGGTGAATCCATGTGTGTAACTCTTTAGGTTCTGGCTAGTACCCATTAAATCGGCATATAACAGCTCTTGTTTGTAATGCATCAAATAGTCCAATCACCTCTGGAATTTCCACTACCAGGTCCGGAATGTTCTCTGTTTTTTCTACAATGTATGGAACTAGAAGGGATAAATTAGGATTTTGTTCTTTTCCCTGTGTGGGGGTTTTCCCTCTCAAGATGTCCTTGAATGAGGGAATGCCTTTTCCTGTTGCTGTTGATCTGTTTGTTGTTGTTTACCTTGGGGCACCACCTCTGAACCTTAGGTTCAGGAAGATAGTGGCATTTTTTTGGATCTGGTATTAATGTAAATTTGATCTTTCCTGTAGTGCTCTACTTGAGAATATCAGGCTTTGTATCTGGGTCGGGATGCCTGTGGAAGATTGGATTTTGATTTTCAACTCATCAACTAAGTCAGAGTCGCACACCCATAGAATGAAAGTCTTCCCATTAATGAACTTGATGAAATTTTTGTAAGGGGCCTGCGAAGCAGAGCCACCATCACCAAGACCACAACAGGGCGGAAGAGTTTCGGATCTCCAAGGGGAGATAGCACAAAATGAGGCCATAGACAAATCAAGTTTCAATATACCCCTAGTCATCATCGACCGAAGGACATACACAACCACCCCCCATAGCAACAACAAAAAATAAAAAATAAGGGTCGCTCTCCACGCCGCCCTCCCTAATGTCAAAACCGCAACATCATAATGCAAAAACAAAAAAAATGGAGGCTATAAAAGGGGGATTACCGGAATTTCTACACTGAAAAATTGGGTTGTGTGAGCCACGAACAAGCACACAGTGGTAGGGGAGGCACTGCAATGTGAAGGGTCAAGCATTAGGGGCGAAAAACCTGCATCCATTAAGTGTTGGATACCATCGGCCATGTCCACAAAGAGAGCATCCTGATAAAGAAGACCCCACACCCATACAAATGGTCTTTCTATGTGTGCAATATCCATTGCGACGCCCAATGAGACCTTCAAAACCACATTCCACATTCTTTGCGCCATAGGTTGAGAAGGCGTCCAGATCAGGGGAAAAAGAGTTCGAGCTCTATCGGCCTCACTTTTTCTACTCTTGGAAACCTAGAAATCCATCATCACCCTTCTGTCATGGCACTCTGCCAGAATCGGGGTGCTTTTTTGTGTCAGTGGAGGAGAAGGTTGAAGCCAAAGGAGCTCCGGAAGTGGCTCCATTTCCACCGCCGCCCTACCTATATCCATCCAAAATTCCCCCTTTTGAGTCTGTGAAAGGTGGGAATAATGAGCCCCGTAGCAGAGCCCAGGTCCCTTATCTAGCCCACCCATTTCTATCGACTTCCTCTATAGCCAGAAATGCTAGACTTGAAGCTCGTTCTCCTCTTTGCTCCATATTTTTCTCATTCCCAGATTGTTGACTTAAATAACAATTACTTATATATAAACAAATGTTATAAAAAATAATGAGGAACTTATCATGGATGGACTTATTAGAATTGGAATAATCTCAATTCCCTAGGAAATCGGTGGGCAAAGAGCCATGTGGCAGGAATCTAAATTTTTAAATTTATTAAAAGTCAGTGCAACCTAACAAACTATGTAACACACTACAACCATTGATAAGAATTCATAGAAGCATATGTTGATCATATTCCCTTGAGAATCAATGTAGGTTGTCAATTAAAAAAAAAAAAAGTTAACAGATCGCCATCTACCTTAAGTTGAAATAAAAATCCTTCAGCAATTAAAATAAATAAATTATAAATTAACTTTAAATAAACTAATTACGTTGTAAGGTGTTATTTGAAAACAACTCCCCAAATCTACCACTGTGTACATTTGAGCACCATTTGATCAATTTTTAGATGATTGAAGTATTTTTCAGCCATTAGATCTCATCAACTCTCAACCACCTTCAACTGCATTTATTGTGAGCCGAGTCCTTTATTTCCAATGGATGCCTTACTTTCACCCATTATATCTCATCAACTGTCAACCACCTTCAACTGCCTGAACTATGAACCGAGTCCTTTAGTTCCATTTCCAATGTTTGTCTTACTTCCACCACACTGAAATGCTAAGTGTGTGAGCTTCTTGCTCTTAGTGGAAGAGATTTTGGGTTTTTATGGTTTTCAATTCGAGTTATGTGGTTTTGTCTTTCCATCAATGAAGGAAAATGCGCTTTTGAGAATTTCCCTAGAGGTTCTGGAAGTGATGGGTCATAACCTAGCCCTCAACGTCACAGAGAAAATTTTCCCAATCTCTATCTACAATCGCAGAGCAAGATACGAAACCCTGGAGTGGCGAGAAACGCAAGTCACTGAGAAGAGTTTATTGTATTTGGGAATGGGATCTCTCACAGTGAGGAGGGGCTTTCCATGGTCACTCGCTCATGCCCGACAACATAATCGAGGCTTATGAGTGAAAACATATCTCCACAAGTAATTTTGTAACTTTGTTTCTATTCCCAGGCCCAAGCCATCATCCTCCTACTCCTTGGTGGATATGAAAGCCTTAATATGTGACTACACTTTTTTTATGTTGAGATCGTTGTGGTGATTTTTTAAGCCATTTTTATTATAGGATCAACACACTCAATTTATTGTCCCAGATGTGAAATGCATGAAAATCCTATTTGTTATAGGAACAACACACTCAATTTATTGTCCCAGATGGTGAAATACATGGAAATCATGGATATGGTTATAAGGATTGTTATCAGGTTTCAATTTCATTGCCATTAGACATCATGCATGTATAATCGTCCAATATTCAACAATAACACTTGTAATCCTAAAAATGAGGGTGAGGGTGCTTCCTTTGGAGAAGGACTAATGGCAACCTCTCACACCTAGCAATTTCTGCCATCTCGCACCGATTACGTATTTGAGATATCTGTATCATTGTTTAGGATAAAATTTCTTCATCTCTTACAAGGAATAAAATGAGATGGTAAGCGTCCCCTTACCCCATTCCTTAATTTATTATTCATTCATTTTTTTTATCATTTAATCATGTCATAAAACACATGACATTTTGCAACATATGTTCTCTGTTTAAATGTATTCTTCTTTTCTGTTTTGTTGAATTGAATATATTAAATATTATTCATTCATTCTTTTTAGCATTTAATTATGTCATAAAACCTGTTGTTGTCCAAGTGTGAATGAATATTCAAACCCTTTCCCACATTAATTATCAATCCAGGTGCGTTGGTTATTGCAAGGCTAACGTGCACAGTATGTGCAGATACAATAGCACAATTTTGATATCAATCATGGATTCGATAATTTAAACAAAGAAAAAATAACTTCAACAGCAATAAAAGAATGACAGTAATAAATCGTAAAGATTTCAATGCATTCACATCAATAAAGATACCAACAATTACATCTATTGTTACGGAAATTACGAAATATGAAAAAAAGAAAATTGAATTAACAATGTACAAAAAGAATGCAGCACCTGATCAAGAGAGTGGGCCCAACTCTCTGATTAGGGTTGTGATGTACTCACAAAACTACAAGAGTAACACAAAGATAAGTTGCATTAACTTCATGAAATGTTCTATTACAGATCTTGATCTCTTGCACACTAACTCTCTATGCATTATCTCCCGTGTGTTTTATCCTTCCCTTCTCTCTGATTTGTGCCCTTTTAAATATACAAAAAACAAAGGGAAATAGACTGATTACAAAACCTCAATAAGCAAGATGAGATCTGAAATATCTTTCCATCATGATTCAGCTAGCACAAGTCGAATCTGGCAATTACAATTGGGGCAATTTTGGAAAACGGCCACAACAAAAAATCTGCAAATCTATCCTTCAAAGAACCCTAAGTTTCTCTCAATCAAGATTGAATTTTGGAAAAATCCTCACAAGGAAAAAATTTGGTCCGTTCTGCACAAAACCCATGTTTCAGATTTTCAATATTCTTCTTCATTTGCCCGAAACATTTAACACAAAACTGTCTCTTATTATCCCAGCAAATTTCTGAGTTGGAATATTTAATTATCAACTGAAGATCAAATCTGCAATTTGTAAGAGATCTTGGAGGCTAAAATAGTGATTTATGTTATAGAAAATTCATTACTAAACCAGCATTAGAAAAATCATGCATAATAATCATTAATTTATTAAAATAAAGGGGAACAAGTATTATTTATCCAAAAGAGCATAAATAATTATGAAATGGAATTATATAATAAATTATGATACATAATGTGATTAAATAACATTAGAAATGGATGTTAAGAAGTGATAATAATAATAATACAAATTAGTGGCCCAACATCTCCCCCAAACTTAACATGTTTCATGTCCTCATGCAACCCAATGCCTCACTATTAACCAAGTTGTAATACAATAATCAAAATGCTCACCCCAGCGCATGATATTGATGGAAGAGAAAGCTTCTTCCTCAAATGCTTCCTTAAAATATTTTTCATGTATACTTTCAACTGTATGTATATGAATTTGCAACAAAGTATGATACAAGTAAATACAAACTTCATTATTAACCAGATTTTGCTGAAATTTTGTGGGTAAATTTATACTATATCAATACTTCTCCAATCCGAAAATCAAATCAATGAAACAAACAGATTTCAATATATCAGCAAAATGGTTTTAGGTAATAATGCATGATTTTTTTTGAATTAACAAATTGGTTTATCTTGAAAATTTATGGGCTTAATGATGCATCTTTGTTGTCCAAAAATCAGAAGTATCCAATTGATAGTTTTAAGGAAATATACACAAATCAATTTTAGGATTGTATACCTTAAATGAGAAAGATATGAGAAATCATTCATCATGCATAGAAATCCTTCCCCCAAACTGGAGAATTAGCATGCCCTCATGCTACACTAGAAAACAAATTGGGGTGGTTTCTACAATCATGGTTGAAATCTTTGTTTGGTGTATAACAACATAGAATAAGGGAGATTTTGAGAATGAATAATGAAATCGATGGATGATAAAGAATATTAATGGCATGTTCATGATAATTAAAGTAACACTCCCCCAAACTAAAAGATTTTGTCTCTGAAAAATGGGAAGTGGTAAAGAAGGGGAAATAATAGTTGAAAAATATGAGTGAATTATGCTCAATGGTTTTTCATGACATTCTCCTAAACTTTTAATAAATCAAAACCTTATGCTATATTACCTTAAGTTTTACCTCCATAAAAAAAATGTGGAATGACATGTATGGATTGACATTTATTGAAGCCGAGATAGGCTGAGTTGATGCTAAAAGTGATGTGGAAGGTGGAAGCCATGCAAGCTGAAAAAAGTAATAAGAAAGTGCAACAGGGTTTCCTTACACCAAACTGATTAGTTTCCCTATCATCTATAAAAAAATATCATGCGTATCTTTAATCAGTAATTCATCACCTCAATAACCTCATTACATATAAAAGTGACATAATCATATTGTGAATGACATGGGATAATAATGGATAAGAAAGGGAAAAAATGCTAAACTTTGGTTGTTATGAGCACATAAATTATGAGAATTAGTTATCTCAGTCTTTACTTCTCAAGATCTGTCCAATAACCTGGGATTCAAAATCAAACTTAGGCCTCTTTATTCCACCTCAAAATAGTAGTGGTGTTGTTAAGCTATGAATAAATGGTGACTGATTTTGCAAAGAAACTATCTTTGGTTAAAGATATGATAATTGTATAATAAAGGAATGATGGATTAGATGACACAAAATGTCAAATATCAAATATCCTAAAAGTTTCATCCCTGACATGAAAAGTAAATATCTATAACTCAATATTAGATATAAACCATAACCACCATCATCTAAGAACTAATTAAATATTACCCCATGAACCATGAATTCTGGAAAACCTTGTATATGCAATAGTTAGCTCTATCGGAAATTAGTTTTGAGAAAACAAGGTAACCAAGTATATTATAGTATTAAATTAAATTCTATACCATAGGCATAGCCACTGCTGCCAGCAGGCGTCCATAGCCTCGACAGGGATGCCTTTTTAACCCATTGAGATGCCAGTGTCCCATCTATTAGAAATGAGTACAAAAGCCTTTCAATTTACTTAGATGTCAACTAAAGATCATTTTTCTGGCATGGTAACCAGTTAATAACAATTCCATTCATGAGAGCTAACAAAAGTGAAAAAGTTGGCTCGTGATGAGACCTCTTGTCCTTCAGTTTTATGACTGAAGGCCATTACCATGGCTTGGTGACCAGCAGTGGTAATGTCACCTTATTAGGACCTATGATCATGGTATGTTGGCTCGTGATGAGACCTCCTATCCTCTAGTTGACTATTTATGTTTAAAATTAAACTATGGTTATTGTTAATCAATAAAATATTACTTAATAGATGGGGTGGCAGGTCAGCTCCTTAAGAGCTAGGGATGGCGTAAAAAGTTGTGTAGTATCTATTTTCAACTTTGATAGTTTTTCTTATCAAAAAATAATAACCTTCAAATGACTGCTGATAAATATATTTTTCATTGTTGAGATTCGGGTTGAGGAATAATTCATTAGATAATGGCGGAAATATTTAAATACAATTTTGTGGTCATCATCATAAATTTTACAAGATCAGGGACTTGACCAATTAGGAATGTTGAAAGCTGGCATGATGAAATCATCTTTGCATAATTATTCCTTAGAAATAATATTATGTTTATAGATAAATAAAGATAACTTGATTACCCAAGAATTATGTCAAAGAGGGCCTAGACCATTAAAAGTATTTCCCGTTCACCAAAGAGAAAAACAAATCAGAAAGACCTACATATGTTTAATTCAACGTGAAATTAGCCAACAACAGTAGTTGTGACTGAGGTAACAACAACCATGACTTAGGTAATTTTTCGCTTAAGCCAAATAGATTGATTGTTATGCCAACTCAATAGGGTTGGGCGGTAGAAATTCATCCAATGTAGTAATTTCAAAATCACCCGTACTCTCCCTTAAGCCAGATAGAGTGGAAGAGATCATGTAGCAGGTCTCTATACTTGCAATTTCTACCGACGTTGCGGGCGGCGGTAATGCAAAGGTTCCCATAAGAGTGGAATCCTTTAAGAGTCCTACACCAATGTTCTAAAGTTCTATTTGGGGTATGTGAATGAACGGAATGCTTCCAGTTACATGTGAAGAAGAGGCAAAGAAGGATAGTTGATTAATGATTGTGATAGTACCTTTATGTAGAAAGGAAATCATACTAAAATATGTAGAAAAAATTACAGTCATTGCATATACCCATGGCCTTCCAAGTAAAATATTATAGTCAAGGGGTCCGTCAACAACCTCAACATCAATATTCAATGTTTTGTTGCCTAGTTCAACATGCAGGTTATTAATAATACCACAAGGTTTATATGTGCATCCATTAAATTAACAAGAAAAGGGGAAAAGGAATGATGGTAGGAAGGTGACATGAAGGAGGATTAGTCACTTTAAAAAATAATGAGTAATTAAGAGTGAATCATTCCTGACAAGACTTACCATAATAATCATCCTTATTACTAAATACGAGACCTCCCAAGTAAAGTATGTATGTCATCAGTCATAGTTGGTCATGTCATAAGTAAAATACCAATTAAATCTATGGAGTCAAACGAGGATGTACCTGGCGACTTACCTTGGCAGAGTAACAACACTGGAGGAGTAACAACACCAAATACTTGGAAAAATATCACCATGGA
The DNA here is from genome assembly GCA_034641835.2 of Pinus albicaulis. Classification (NCBI taxonomy): domain Eukaryota; kingdom Viridiplantae; phylum Streptophyta; class Pinopsida; order Pinales; family Pinaceae; genus Pinus; species Pinus albicaulis. Next base: position 1,069,662,054 of record CM076577.1, read on the forward strand.
GTAACATCAGCAGAGGAGTAATAGCACCGGCACTTAGAAAATTTCCTGGAGTAACAACGTCAGAAGAGTAACATTGATCATTGGATACTTAGAATTTTTTTTTGAGTAACAACACCCAAGGAGTAATAGCAGTGACAAAGTAACAACAATGATGGATTCACAGCACCATCAGAGTAACAACATCCAACACTTAGAAAAAAAAAATCGAGGTGTAACAACAATGGCAGATTCATAGCGCCGATGGAGTAACAGCAGTGGCGGATTCACAACACCATCGGAGTAACAACAGTGACATATTCACAGCACCCAACACTTAGAAAAAAAATTCGGAGTAACAACAGTGACAGATTCACAACACCGACGGAGTAACAACATCCAACACTTAGAAATTTTTTTTGGAGTAACAACAGTGGCGGATTCATAGCACCAACGGAGTAACAACAATGATGGATTCACATCACCAATGGAGTTATAGCACCCAACACTTCAAAAAAAATTCGGAGTAATAGCAGTGGCAGATTCATAGCGCCAACGAAGTAACAACAATGGCGGATTCACAACATTGACGAAGTAACAACATCAAGGAGTAGTAGCATCGCAGAGTAGCAACACCCAAGGAGTAACAACATCATGAGTAGCAACATCCGGAGTAACAACATCATGAAGTAGTAGCATCCGAGGAGTAACAACATCCTGAGTAGCAGCATTTATAGTAACAACTCTAAGGAGTAACAACATTACGGAGTAGCAACATCCAAGGAGTAACAACATCACGAGTATCAGCATCCGAAGTAACAACATCAGGGAGTAGTAGCATCCAAGGAGTAACAACATCAGGAGTAGCGACATCCAAGGAGTAACAACATCAGGGAGTAGTAGCATCATAGAGTAACAACATCTTGAGTAGCAGCATCCGAAGTAACAACATCACGAGTAGCAGCATTCGAAGTAACAACATCATGGAGTAGTAGCATCCAAGGAGTAACAACATCATGAGTAGTAGCATCCGGAGTGACAATATCACAGAGTAGTAGTATCCAAGGAGTAACAGCATCAAGGAGTAATAGCATCATGGAATAACATCATCGTGGAGTAGCAACATCCGAGGAGTAGCAGCATCCTAAGTAGCAACATCCAGAGTAACAACATCCAAGGAGTAACAACAACCAAGGAGTAAGAGCATTATGGAGTGGCAACATCCAAGGAGTAACAACATCACAAGTATTAGCATCCGAAGTAACAGCATCACGGAGTAGCAACATCCAAGGAGTAACAACATCACGAGTAGCAACATCCGCAGTAATATCATCATGAAACTTAAGAACTCTCTCCTTTTATTTTGAGAAAAAAAAAAGTGTGACTTTGAAGTAAACAATACCTGAAGCATAAAAACATAAGAGAAATCAGAAAATAAACAACTCTTTATTGAAAACCAATAAATAAATAAATAACTTAAGTTACAATGGTTATGATTTTTTTTTTTTGCAGCAATGTTGTTTGTGAATGGTGAATGAATGGAAAAATTCTTTTTCATAAATGACTTGGATTTTCAAATGGAAATCAATTCCCCATTTCTCATGTTATAAATTTGTTAATTGATGAAAATTATTCATCTTATATTCTCTGTGTGAGGAAAAATCTTTGAAAATGTTTTTATTTCATTATCATTGCCTTCAAGAATCACTTGTTCATAAATTGACCTCATTTATTCTCCTCAGACCTACAAAAAACGAGTGTATACCTGCAATAAAACATGAAATCATGGAAAAAGAGAGGTGATTGGGCTCTCCTAATCCAAGAAATATACAAAAAAAAAAAGTAGTTACTCTATAAAACAAATCCATGAAAAAAAAATAACAAAGTAAAATTAAATTATTATCTGCGGGAGAGTGGTGGCCAACCATACTAACCAACAGTATTTCAATAATAACTTCTTTGTTTTTCGTCCGATTTGAGTGATTCCAAAGCCAAATTAATTTGAATTCTTATGGATGTATCCAATAGAAACAAGTTTTAAAAATTCCATGTAATGGTATGTTAAATTTGTTTAGAACAACCTACATAACAGAGCACTTTCAATTTTCCAACTCAGACCAACAGTTGATAATTCAATCATAACGTTTTCATTTGATGATGGATTGAACCAATTCAAATTGTATATTAAAGTAGATTTATTTATATATCTCCAATAGAAACAAGTTTTTATGTAAATATGAATTGATGGGTCAAATATGCTAGTGAACAACCGGGAAAAAAGAGTTTCAAGAGTGCTGATTTACAATAAGCAGTCAGTATTTTGGCCATAAATTCCTCATACAATATCAAAATAAAGTGATTCAAGTTGTGTTGTAAACTAGATTCATAAGGGAATATAACATATAAAAAAATTTCTAAAATCTATTCATTTAAGCCTCCAAAAATGGACTGTCCCAACTCTGTTCCTTAGCTTCCTACTAAATATCCTGTCATTTTTTTGGACATAACTTTTTCGTTTCAACTCAAAATTGAGTGATTCAAATTGGGTTAGAAATTATACATAAATAGCTATGTAGCATAGAAATAGGTATTGAAAATATCTCCATTTGGTCCCTCAAAACATGACTGTCCCGACTATTTTTCCAAAATTTTCATCAAGCCCGCAAGCCATAAGATATGATAATTAATGAATTTTTCCAAGAAGGTGATCAAAATGAATATGAGTGTTTGTAGAAAATATATTTTCAATATAATTCATCTACATACATAAATTAATTTGAATATTGATCACCGATGTTAATTTTCACAGTGTGTTGCAACAAAAACAACTATTTTTACATTTAAAAAAAATTATTCATTTATGTCTTTATTCATTCTATATTCTACACTACACTACTCTACTTTGAAAAATAAAATACACTTACATATAAGAGTACTTCCAGTGAAGCCATTTTTGAAATCATGTCTCAAGTATGCACATACTCGTATTTTAAAAATGTATGTTAATAAATACACGGGTATGAGAGACCAACTTCCCTGTTAAAAATGGTGCCAAGGGTTGTTGAAGTGTAGAGTGATGTTGCGAGCAAACAACAGAGTGAAATCAGTCTTCAATATAGTCTTGATTTCCCATATTTGTCACATCCTGAAGTTCTATGACTAAGTTCCACATTCTGTTGATGCTTTCTTCCTTGACCTCATCCTCTGCCTTTTTGTTTAGATCTTTGTTCATAGAACCAGATGAAGGAAAAAAAAAAACAATTCTTAAAGCTTAGGACCTGGAGCAGGGTGAAACTTCCCTCCCGAGGACGAGATATTAGGTGTTTAAACAGAAAGAAAGAAATCAAGAAAGAAAATCAAGAAATATTAAGCTCGGGACTTGGAGCAGGGTAGCATAACCCTTCTCAGGACGAGAGATTAGGCCCTAAGAAATCAACAGAAATAAAAGAAAAGAAAAATGACTAACGCTCAGGACCTAGAGCAGGGTAGCATTTCCCTGCCCAGGATGAGCAATTAGTTCCTAAGAAATCAATCAAAAAATAAGAAAAATAGAACAACTACGCTCAAGACCTAGATCAGGGTAGTAGTTCCCTCCCTAGGATGAGAGATTGGTTCCTACTAAATCAATAAAAATTAAAAACAGAAAAACTATGCTCATGACCCAAAGCAGGGCAGCACTTCCCTCCACAGGACGAGAGAATGATCCTTATATCAATATGAATCGTGTTCTTGCACATTTGTTAGCCTCCCCAGCAACAGTGCCAAAATGTTGGTGTCCAAGTGTGAATGAATATTCAAACCCTTTCCCACATTAATTATCAATCCAGGTGCATTGGTTATTTCAAGGCTAATGCACACAATATATGCAGATACAATAGCACAATTCTGATATCAATAGTGGATTTGATAATTTAAACAAAGAAAAAAATCACTGTAACAGCAATAAAATAATGGCAGTAATAAATTGTAAATTTTGCAATGCATTCACAGCAATAAAGATACCAACAATTACATCTACTGTTACGAAAATTATGAAATATGAAAAACAGAAAATAGAATTAACAATGTACAGAAAGAATGCAGCACCTGATCAGGAGAGTGGGCCCAACTCTCTAATCAGGGTTGCAATGTACTCACAAAATTACAAGAGTAACACGAAGATAGCTTGCATTAACTCAATGAAATGTTTTGTTACAGACCTTGATCTCTTGCACGCTAACCCTCTATGCGTTATCTCATATGTGTTCTATCCTCCCCTTCTCTCTGATTTGTGCCTTTTTAAATATACAAACAATAAAGGGAAATAGACTGATTACAAAATATCAATAAGAAAGATGAGATCTGAATATTTTCCAATCATGATTCAGCAGGCACAAGTCGAATCTGGCAATTACAATTGGGGCAATTTTGGAAACCGGCCACAACAGAAAATCTGTAAATCTATCCTTCGAAGAACCCTGTGTTTCTCTCAATCAAGATTGAATTTTGGAAAACTGCTCCTCTAAAAACTAATTTGGTCCGTTCTGCACAAAACCCATGTTTTTTATTTTCAATATTTTTCTTCATTTTCCCGAAACTTTCAACACAAAACTATTTTTTGTTATTCCAGTGAATTTCTGAGTTGGAATATTTAATTATCAGCTAAATATAAATTCTACAATCTGGAAGAGATCTTGGAGGCTAAAATAGTGAGTTATGTTATTAAAAATTCATTAATAAACCATCATTGGAAAAATTATGCATAATAATCATTAATTTATTAAAATAAAGGAGAACAATTATTATTTATCCAAAAGAGCATAAATAATTATGAAATTGAATTATATAATAAATTATGATAAATAATGTGATAAAAGAACATTAGAAATGGATGAAATGGATGTTAAGAAGTGATAATAATAACACAAATTAGTGGCCCAACAAAACCCATAACATTCTACAGCATATGTTCTTTTTTAAATGTATTCTTACTTCCAACACACTGAAACGCTAAGTGTAAGAGCTTACTTCTTTCACAGGAAGAGATTTTTGGGTTTTATTGTTTTCAATTCGAGTTGTGTGGTTTTGTTTTTCCATCAATGAAGGTGGGGGCACTATCAAGAATTTGGCTAGAATTTCTAGCTGTGATGGGACATAACCTAGCCCTCAACGTCGTAGAGAAAGGCTTCCAGACCTCTATCTAGAATTTCAAAGCAAGACATGAAACCCTAGAGCTGCAAGAAACATGGGTCGCAGAGAAGGATTTATTGTATTTGGGAATGGGGTCTCTCATGGTGAGGAGTATATTACCATGGTCACTCGCTCATGCCTAGTGGCATCATGAGGGTTATGAGTGAAAAAATCTCTCCACAAGTAATTTTGCAACTCTATTTCTATTTGCATTCCCACAAAGTCGTCGTCCTTCTACTCCTTGGTTGAGATGGAAGCCTTAATCTGCGACTGCACTTTTCTTGTGTTCAAACTAGGGTATCTTTCAACTATTATACAATCCAGAGAGAAAATCATATAAGGTTTAAGAGAGAAAATCCAGCTGAATCAGCTGTAGAGGGTAAGAACTATTGATTTTTTATGAATTTTTATATAGATAAGACCTATTGATTTTGTATGCACTTTCTTTAGTGAATTACTCTTTAAAAAAATAATATAGTATGATTTCACTAACAAATCTCTAGTAAAAAGCCCCAAAAACTAAAAACTACTATATTAGGATTTCATTGGTGAATCTCTTCCTTTAGGAACCTGTAATTGCACCATTGGCACTTAATATAAAGTGCAAGAATCATGTTGAAGGAAATAAGATGAAATCACATGAAAACAAGCTGGAAAAAAAAAACTGGAACCAATATGTTGCTTTAGTGGTTTTCCCTGCAGCAAGACAAGTACTTCATACAATTAACATGACAAGAAGTTGAAAAAATAGAAAGAACAAGAAACTAGAACTAGAGCTTGTTGTATATTATGTTGCTTTAATGGTTTTCCTCACAACAAGACAAGTATTTCATGCAAATAATCCAAACAAATACATATATAAAGACACAAATCCAAATCTTGGTGGTGAATATTATGAGTTTCTTGATCTTTTCCCTACAACGGGACAAGTATTTGATGCAATTAATCCAAATAAATACATACAGAGTGACACAATCCCAAAAAATGGTGGTAAATATGAGTTTCTTAGTCCAGTTAGCGAATGGGATTAATATGTTTGTAATTGGGATAGATATTAAGAAGAAGATCATGTCCCATAATCATAATTGTATTTATTGGATGCCCTTATACCTAGCAGTAAGAGAAAGGAAGTTCTATTTTCGTTATAGGAGCAACACACTCAATTTGTTGTGCTAGATGGAAAAATACATGGAAATCATGGATGTGGTTATAAGGATTGTTACTAGGTTTCAATCTCGATGTGATTAGACGTTGCACATGTATAATCATGCAAAATTCAACAATAGCACTTTTAAACCTAAAACTGAGGGTGAGGGTGCTTCCTCTAGAGAAGGACTAATGGCAACCTCTCACGCCTGGCACTTTCCTCCATCTCGCGCCGACGTTGGGTTTAAGATCTCTATATCACTATTTAGGCTAAAATTTCTTCATCTCCTACAAGGAATACAATGAGATGTGAATCGTCTCATTACCCTATTCCTTAATTTATTATTCATTTATCCTTTTTAGCATTTAATCATGTTATAAAACCCATGACATTTTGCAGCATATGTTCTCTGTTTAAATGTATTCTTATTTTATGTTTTGTTGAATTGAATATATTAAATATTATTCATTTATTCTTTTTAGCATTTAATTTTTCATTAAACCCATTACATTCTAAAACATATGTTCTTTGTTTAAATATATTCTTACTTCCAACACACTGAAATGTTGAGTGTGGGAGCTTCTTGCTCTCACTGGAAGAGATTTTGGGGTTTTATGGTTTTCAATTCGAGTTATGTGGTTTTTTTGTCAATAAATGAAGGTGGGGACGCTATTGAGATATGGGCTAGTAGTTTTGGCAATGATGGGTCATAAACTAGCCCTCAATGTCGTAGTGAAAGGCTTCTCAACCTGTGTCTACAATCTCAAATCAAGACACGAAAACCTAGAGCGGCGAGAAATGCTAGTCGTTGAGAAGGGTTTATTGTATTTGGGAATGGAGTCTCTCACAGTGAGGAGGAGGGGCTTGACATGGTCCCTCACTCATGCCCGGCGGCATCATCGAGGCTTATGAGCGGAAACATCTCTCCACAAGTAATTTTGTAACTCTATTTTTATTCGCATGCCCACGAATTTGTCGTACTCCTACTCCTTTGTGGAGATGGAAGCCTTAATCTACGACTATACTTTTCTTGTGTTCAGACTAGGCTATATGTCAACTGTTGTACAATCTAGAGAGAATATCATATAAGGTTTAAGAGAGAAAATCCACCTGAATTAGTTGTATAGGTTAAGAACTATTGATTTTTTATGCATTTTTATATAGATAAGGCATGTTGATTTTATATGCACTTTATTTAGCAAAATACTCTTTAAAAAAAAATACTATAGTATGATTTCACTAGAAAATATCTAGTAACAAGCCCCAAAAACTAAAAACTACTATATTAGGATTTCACTGGTGAATCTCTTCCTTTGGGAACCTATAATTTCACCATTGGCACTTCCTCTGAAGTGCAGGAATCGTGTTGAAGTAAACGAGCTAAACACACATGAAAACAAGTTGAAAAAAAAAGAATGAAAAATAAATTGAAACCAAATTTGTTGCTTTAGTGGTTTTCCCTGCAGTGGGACAAGTACTTCATGAAATTCACATGACAAGAAGTTGAAAAAACATAAATAACAAGAAACGGTACCAAAGCTTGTTGTATATTCTGTTGCTTCAGTGATTTTCCCTGCAACAATACAAGTAGTTCATGCAAATAATCCAAACCAATACATATAGAAAGACACAAATCCAAAACCAAGCAGTGAAGATTATGATTTTCTTGATCTTTTCCCTGCAGCAGGACAAGTAGTTGATGCAATTAATCCAAAAAAATACATAGAGTGACGCAATCCCAAAAAATGGTGGTGAATATGAGTTTATTAGTCTAGTTAGTGATTGGGATTCAAATGTTTGTAACTGGGATAGTGATTGAGAAGCATATTATGTCCCACAACGATACTTGTATTTCTTGGAGGCCCTTATAACTGGTAGTAAGAGAAAGGAATTTCGATATTCGTCATGCAACTTCTTCATATACATGTACTTATGATTCATATCTATGTCTCATATGAAGTATAGGAATAGTGTTAAAGGCAAGGAGCTGAACTCACATGAAAAGAAGATGAAAAAAATAAATAAATAAAATAAACTGGAACCAACTCTTGTTCCAAGGAAGTGAAACCTCTCACTGGCCAAAGGTAATGACGATTGTGCAACAACAAGTCTCATCACAGAGATTCTCACAACCAATCATTTTTTTATGGTTATATAGATAAAAATCTTAGGGAAACTGAGACAAACTCTAATATTCTTCTGCTAACATGAATTGATGGATAACATCACACAACAGTTTGTGGATGTATATGCATTGCTTCAACAAAATAATTTCTCCATGTGACAGACTGTGGATCCCGATGATAACCCCTGACCCAATACACTTGCGATCTCCATGTCCTTTTTTTTATGACAAAAACTCTATTAAGGTAAGCCACAAATCTGGGTTAAAAATATTTCCTAGGCCACCACAGGCTCTCATATTGTACCCAACTCTTTCAATTGGCCCCTAAATTATGCCTTAATGCCTAATATCATATCGATGGCCTTCAGTGAAACACCTATTGGCTCAGAAAGTGGGTTTTCTTATCTAATAACAAGATTTGCAGACAGAGTTTTCCACTATTGAAGCGAAGTGTGGGGTATAACAAGGATCATGATTTCCCCACTATGATCTCAATCCCAAATCGTTGCCAAGGTCTTCACTGAGAAAACAAGTCTTCTTGGTGAAAATGTTATGGCCATAAATTTGGATGCTATGTTGATTGTAAGGAAGTAGATATCTCGTTCTCAGTCATTGTATTCATTTAACTGTCAGAGAAAATCTCTTGTAAAGTTGATTTTTAATGTGTTTTCTTTTTTCTGATATGTGATGCTTGAAGGAATCTCAGTATCTCATAAACCAGAAAGAAATTTTGTATGCTGCAGGAGGTAATACACTACTAGATGACTTTGGTAATAGGAACAAGGTGCAAGGGAAGAAATGGTGGTTTCAAATTCCAAGAGCACCTAGGAATGCACTATAAACACATAAAAAATTGTTGGAGAGACACTAGAAGGTAAATTTTAATATCATATGGACAAAATCACAAAGTAAAGTGTTTTAGTTTTTTTTCATAAAATGAGAGGTATTGTCATCTACAAAGGCCAATCTCATTGGGATTTTCTAGACAATATATGTAACCCCTTAGTGAATATGGAGTTATAGTCCTTAATACTTCTCGTGGTGGATATGTACATGGAAATAATTTAAAATGGAAAATAGATTATTAGAAAATAGATTCAGAAGTAAATTACTTGTAGAGACACCACATCTTAAAACAAAAACATTGTCAAGAGGTTCTTAAAACACAAACATTGTCAAGCAGTGCCTCGGGGATTAATTTTAGAAACACAACTGGCATGCACAACAGTGTACGAGATGAATGTGGACATACCCAAGAAGTGGTAAATTGGCTTCCCATTGATGGGAAACCTTGAATTCCATCACTCATCATAGCTCCTCTTTCAATGTGAGTTTTTAGCAGAGCACACATGTTTCTCTCTTCTGACTTGTAGTGCTTTCATTCTTTGCATTCTCCAGTGAATATAGGAAAGACACTCACCCACCTTGAGGTCATTTAACCCTTCTCCAACACTTTCTAGAGCTTGAATTTTATCTTCACCTTCTCCAACACTTTCTACAACTTTCATTTTAGCTTAATGTTCATTATTTGTACTCACATTTAGCCAATTTTCTCCCTGTCCATTTCCATGATTTACTTAGTTTTTTATATTGCTTTTATGGCATATTTAATTTAGAAGACATATTTCAAAATCATGGGATAAAATTCCTGAGGAGGCAGTAATGGAAAATTCCACAATTTGCATGGTTCGACCCTAGCGATAGGGATGAATTTAATTAAGTATTACTTACATTGTTTCCAATGTGAAGAATAAGGGATTGGCATGATATCTAATACAATATAAACTTAACTATAACATGAAGAAACACATAAAAACCAAGGTAACACTAATTGAACAAATTTCTTAAGAAAGTTTTCAATTTTTTTTCACACAAATGGCAGTAAATAAACAAAATTGCATAAAATCTTCCTTTGGGAACCTGTAATTGGACCATTGGCACTTCATCTGAAGTGCAGAAATCGTGTCGAAGGAAATGAGTTGAACTCACATGAAAACAAGCTGAAAAAAAGAAATAAAAATAAATTGGAACCAAATATGTTGCTTTAGTGGTTTTCTCTGTAGCAGGACAAGTACTTCATGCAATTCACATTACAAGATGTTGAAAAATAGAAAGAACGAGAAACTAGAACCAGAGTTTGTTTTATATTTTGTTTCTTCTGTGGTTTTCCCTGCAATATGAAAAGTAGTTCATGCAAATAATCCAAAAAAAATACATACAGAAAGAAACAAATCCAAAACCTGGTGGTGAGGATTATGAGTTTCTTGATCTTTTCCTTGGAGCGAGACAAGTAGTTGATGCAATCAATCCAAAAAATACATACAGAGTGACACAATCCCAAAAATTAGTGGTGAATATTATAAGTTTTTTGGTACATTTAGTGACTAGGATTCAAATGTCTGTAACTGGGATAGAGATTGAGAAGAAGATCATGTCCCATAACCAGAGTTGTATTTCTTGGATACCCTTAGTCCTGGCAGTAAGAGAAAGGAAGTTCAATATTCATGATGAAACTTCTTGAGATATATGAACTTATGATTCATATCTATGTCTCATCTGAAGTCTAGGAATATTGTTGAAGACAAGGAGCTGATCTCACATGACAAGAAGTTGAAAAAAACAGAAAGAGAAAGAAACTACAACCAATGTTTGTTCCACAGAAGTGCAACCTCTCACTGGCTAAAGGTAATGACGATTTTGCAACAACAAGTCTCATCACAGAGATTCTCACAACCAATCATTTATTTATGGTTATATAGATAAAACTTTGAGGGAAACTGAGACATACTCTAATCTTCTTCTGCTTACATGAACTGATGTATAGCATCACATAAAATTTTGGGATGTATATGCATCGCTTCAGCAAAAACATTTCTCCACGCGACAAACTCTGGATCTCGATGATAACACTTGTGAGCTCGATTTCCTTCTTTTGATTACAAAAAATCTATTAAGGCCGGCCATTAATCTGGGTTAAAAATATTTCCTAGGTCGCCACAGGCTCTCATATTGTAACGAACTCTTTGAATTTTCCTCTAAATTATGCTTTAATGCCTAATAGCATATCGATGGCCTTTAGTGCAACACTTGTAGCCTCAGAAAATGGGTTTTCTTATCCAATAACAAGAGTTGTGGACATATTTGTCCAGTATTCAAGTGAAGTGTAGGGTATAAGGGGGGTCGAGATTGCCCCATTATTATCTCAATCCCAAATCGTTGCCAAGGTCTTCACCAATAAAATCAGTCTTCTTAGTGAAAAGGTTATGCCCATAAAGTTGGATGTTATGTTGATTGTAAGGAAGTAAATATATCATTCTCAGTCATTATATTTGTTTAATTGTCAGAGAAAATATCTTGTAAAGTTGATTTTTAATGTGCTTTAACTTTTTTCCGATATGTGATGCTTGAAGGAATCTGTGCATTGCATAAACCAGAAAGAATTTTAGTATGTTGAAGGAGGTAATGTACTAGTATATGACTTTGGTAATAGGAACAAGGTGCAAGGGAAGAAATGGTGGTTTCCAATTCCAAGAGTACCTATGAATGCATTATAAACACATAAAAAGTTGTTGGAGAGACCCTAGAAGGTAAATTTTAATATCATATGGACATAATCATAAGTGAAGCCTTGTATTTTGTTTTCATAAAAGGAGAGGTATTGTCATGTACAAAAGCAAATATGCTTGGGATTTTCTATACAATATATGTAAATCCTTAGTGAATATGGAGCTATAGTCCTTAATACTTCTTATAGGGGATATGTACATGGAAATAATTTAAAATGGAAAATAGATGATTAAGAAAAAGATTCGGAAGTAAATTACATGTAGAGACAGCACAACTTAAAACAAACACATTTTCAAGAGGTGCCTCGGGGATTAATTTTGGCAACAAAAATGCCATGGGCAACAGTGCACGAGCTTAAAGTGGACATACCCAAGAAGTGGTAAATTGGCTTCCCATTGATGGGAAACCTTGAATTCCATCACTCATCATAGCTCCTCTTTCAGCGCAATTTCTTAGCAGAGCACACATGTTTCTCTCTTCTAACTTACAGTGCTTACATTATTTTCATTCTCCAGTGAATATAGGAAAGACACTCACCCATATTGAGGTCAGTTAACCCTTTGCCAACACTTTCTAGAGCTTGCATTTTGGCTTCACCTTCTCAAGCACTTTCTACAGCTTGCATTTTAGCTTCATGTTCGTTATTTGTACTCATATTTAGCCAATTTTATTGCTGCCCATTTCCATGTTTTTTACTTTTTTTTTTCTGTTTCTTTGATGGAATATTTAATTTAAAAGGCATATTTCAAAGCTATGTGAGAAAATGCCCGAGAATGCAGTAATGGAAAAATCCACAATTTGCATGGTTAGGCCCTAGTAGTAGGGATGAATTTAATTAAGTATTACTTATATTGTTTCCAATAAGAAGAATAAGGGATTGGCATGATATCTAATACAATATAAACTTTAATTATAACATGAAGAAACTCACACAAATGAAGGTAACACTAATTGAACCAATTTCTTAAGAAAAATTTCCATTTTTTTCTCACACAAATGCTAGTAAATAAACAAAATTGCATAATTTTTATTTTATTTTATCTTCTATGCTACTCTTTCCTACACTACCTAGGTTTCCTTTGCAAAATGTGGTGCAATTTCTAGTTATTAATTAGTTAAAATTAATTTCTCTCTCACACAAAAGGTAAATTCAAATTGATTTGAAACTATTATAGAATAATTTATTTAAAAGTAATAAATAATTAAAATAGTAAATTTATGTGACAGCTGGTTTAATTGTTAAATTATTTGTTATGTAATTTGTTTTAAAGAAAACTGATACATTTATTTTCTTACTAGAAATTAGTTAACAAACAAAAATTAATTGTGTTTTGGATTTAAGGTAAATGAAAATTTAGTTATGGAAGTGGTTCCATAAAGTGAAAAAAAAATACTGATGGTAAAAAGTATTCCAACTGAGAAGTGGTTGAACAGAAATAGTTCAGTCAGTTACCCTTCCTCTGTGGATATAGAAACATCCCTGTAAGGAAGAGGGTTTATGATCTATAAGAGGCTAATTGAAGGAAAAGGGGGGAGAGCGTGAATTTCCTGAGCTGGTAGAGACCAGTGGAAATACTTTTGGCCATATTGAATTCATTGAGAAAATAGATTGGACTGGAGTCCCGAGATCCCTTTCGAGTTCTATATCAACCTACGTGACTCAGGTGTGGAGCAGTGGGGGGGGGGGGTGGGGGGTGAGGACATAATTGCCTCATCCATGGTAGGGAGGACAACATCAATCAATTTCAGATAAGTAAATCCATTGAGTTCTGTTAATTTTTACAGAAGGGCATGTTGGAACTGTTAATTTAGGGTAATTAAGAAATTATGAATCTGAATGTCTTCATTGAGAATAATTTTTCATTTAAGATCCCTATTTACTATGAAGTTCCAATCTGCTGAATATATGATTTTATTCATGAAAGAACAAAACTACTGTGAAAAATTCGGATACTAGTTATCTTGAAATTTAAAGTTGTCTATGTAGATAAGTTTGAAAACTTCGGATACTAGTTATCTTGAAATTTAAAGTTGTTTATGTAAATAAGTTACCTTAGTTTTAATGAAATAATAAGCAGAGATGAATATGCATGTAAGATAACATCTTTTCTTATGCAAAACAATTTTCTTCATATTGAGCATTCTCTTTATTTACATAGAGTATTTTATCTATAAAGTAAAAATTTCTTTATACAGTAAGTGAACCTTAAACAGTAGGACAAGTAGCTGGAAATAAAAGAAAATGAAGAACAACATTCCAATAGCAAATCTCGAATGATATTAAAACCATGAAATATCTCATAAAACAACCAGAAAATAATTTGGTAAAGGGTTGATTGGGAAATCTTTAACCAGAAATAGAGTGAGGAAAATCTAGAATCTGAGATGATTGATCCCTAATAAAAAGACTATACACGGACAGGTTTAGGTCGGTCCAGTCAACACCTAACCTGAAATAGTTTGCGACTGTCATCATACAGTTGAATTAAGAACAAATCAAAGCACCAAGAAATCCAATCCATTCATATAACACATATAACTGGAAGAAAACTTTATTATCACTAACTGGAAAGCAATGGTTACAACATCACTCAAACATTTGAACATAGAAACTGGAGGTGAAAATGTTCAGTGCATTCATACAAATGATAACTTGAAATTTAATAGAAACCCCAGAGAAATCATTGGGTCGCCAATAACACAGTAATAGATATTCCTCGTTCAAAAATATCGATTCAAAAAAATCTAAATGTAGAGATTATAGAGGATTTTTGCAAAATGGACGTAACCCAATTTCGAGTCATTAAGACCCTTAATCAAATTTCCAATTAAGCCTATTAACACTCTAGAAAACACTTGCTCTTAGAATATAAAGGCTAACACAACTCATGTCTGCTAACAAAGAGAAGATTGAAATTTTCCCAGTACATGAGACAGAAGATTCGATTGCAGGTGAGATCCTTGGCTTGGTACAGGGTAGAAACCAACACCGAAATCAATAGAAATCCTATACCTGTATAAAAAAAAACCCAAACGGAAGTTAGAAACCCCAGTTATTAGTATTGAGAGTGACAAACACAGTGAGCAATTGTGGAACTGGAAACGAAGACTTGACATACCTGGGTGAAGCTGTCTCCAAGAGAAAACGAGGATTTTCTGCGAGACGGTTAGAAAGAAAATATTAGTTCCCAGACTTCAAAGCTTGAAAGGGAACATTAAAAAAAAAAAAAAAAAAATTAAAATAACAAAAATGGGATAATCTGGAAGTCTTACTAGCTGAGAAAGAATGGCTGAAGCTGTAGAAAAAACAACGGAGGGGGCCTAGCACTGAGCAAACCCCGAAGTAACCGGTCCAGCAATGCGTAGAAGGAAATAGAGTAACTTCTAGAATATAGGTGGAGACAACTGAGCTATAGGAAAGCTTGTACGCTTAATAAAGTTTTTAACATGGATTAAAACCCAAAACGGTAGGCGGTCGTAAGGCTACAAGTCTCCACAGTTGGAACTGCAATTAACAAACCAATTTATTCCACACAGCTTACCTTCATATTGCCATGGAAAAACGTAAGCCATGACCTGAGGATGAAGGTCGTGACCGATTGCAGAGCCACAACCCCACAACAACCTCCAAAAAAATGAGTCGAATGGTTAGGGTTTGGGTGCGATTGTTCACCCTAATCCATCGAGAACCTTTGGAAATCGTAGATCCCCAGTGGATCCGATGGTGAGAATGCAATACATATGTCATGAGCACGAAATTCAAGTGATGGGGTGGTACGAAAAAAATCTACACTGGCACATAATTTTAACCAAGATTGCTAATGACAATGTATGAAAATCGATATTTTCCAGATTTGTGATCAATAAATGAATTCCTCGAGAGGGAAAAACATTTAAACCTGAGCGCAGTACAATGGTATTCTAGGAGTAATCAACATGAAGTACTATTGTTGTATGTCACCATATTTGCATTAAACCAAAGTCGATAACTTTACCATATACACATTTATGAAATTTCAAGAAATATTAAAGGTCATAGCAGAGTTGAAAAGTGGTATCAGAGCAACGTTTGCACACTGGGACCTTAAGGTTCACTTAATATAACAAATAATGTGTAATTATTCAAAGAGAGAGCATAGAAAATAACACAGTAGAAGGCGTTATGAGGATGGGTATGACGTAGCCAATACCCCAGCACTTGGGGGAACCCACACCCCAACCACAGTAGGAAATGAATCCTGAAAAGTGGATTCAGCTGAGTGTAGACCAACACCAACAAACCAACATATTTCTAGAGGAACAACAGCACCAGACCAACATTCATGTAAGCATAGTGTAGAAGCTACAAGGGATATGGTCTGGGTCAGAACGGACAACGAGCACTTAATACAAGAGCAAGAAAGAATACTTAAGATTCTTTCAGAAAAATAGAATCATGGGATGATGCAACCCAGTCCTGATAGAGACATGCAGAAGGGAAATGAAAGGAAAACAAGAGCTCAAACCACTGATAGAATGGAAAAAATCCATTCTCAGCGAAGTAACAAAAATAGACATTACAATGAGGCTGAGTCAGGAAATGTATCAGAACAACAAGAAATTAAGAAACAGAAATTGGAACTACAAGGTGAGTTCCAAAAGATAAAACCACCCACATTTGATGGAGAGGCGGAAGAAGTGGCTAAAGCATAGCTGATCAATATGAATAAGTACTTTCAATTTTACGAATATAACAAAAATCTTAAGGCTAGGCTAGCAATGTATCAGTTGAGAGAAAAAGCCACACTGTAGTGAGAGGAAGTTAAGAATGTCCGCAGCATAGAAGATTAGGACATGAAATGGGATGTATTTCAGCAATATTTCAAATACAAGTACCTAACTGAGCACTTTTATGATGACAATTCTAGATAATTTCACGATTTGAAATTAGGCCAGATGACAATGAATGAATACATAACGAAGTTCACTTCTTTACTCAAATATTTTCCTTACTTGAGGGACGAAAAAACTAAGGTTTAGTGCTTCCTAAGTAGTTTTCCCACTCATATGAAAGAACGAATTGAATTTGTGAATCCAAGAACTATGGATGAGGCAATCCAAAAAGCCAGAATGTGTTACCAACAAGCTAAAGCAAAAGGACAACTAGGAAAAATTTGGCCGCCCAAAAAAAGGTAGAAGAGCAGTTCAGGTTTTAAAAATGTTAGAACCAGCAATTTCAAGAATTCTGTAAGAATTTTAGTCAATAAAAAATTTGGAAGAAACCACCAAACAACCCAATGGCCTACAGAAGATAAGCCCACAGAAGCTTCCAGTAAGCTTGAACAAGGACAAAATTCGAAGCCACCCCTACAATGTTGGGGGTGTGGCGAGGCACACTATTATAGGAACTATCCGCAGTGGGTAAGGAGTGAAAAAATCGCTAATATACAGGAAGCTTCCACTGTGGGAGATGTAGCCCAAAGCATACCCAGAATTAACGCAGCATTAGAAGATCGCTAGGTAGATTACCAACCAACAATGATTGAGTTGGAAGGTAAGCTACTTTCACAACCTATTTCTATTTTGGTTGACCCAGGTGCAAGTTTAAGTTATGTGAATCCAAAATTAGTAGAAATATGTAAATTAAAAAGCTAGAAATTCAAAATTCCATGGATGGTACAGCTAGCCACTGGATAAAAGAGGAAAGTTTGTGCTAAAATTCTTAACTATACATTGGATATTGGTGAATAACAGTTAAACATAGATCTGAATATTTTTCCTTTGGGATATTACGATGTGCTATTGGGGATGGACTGGTTGGAAAATCATTGGACCCTGGTGGATTGTAAAATGAAGATTATATATTACAGAATGCATGATGGAACACATAAGGAGATACAAGGAATCAAGAAGCCTTAAAACTGCGTCACATTACAGCCTCTCATATGAGTAAGTGTAAGAGGAAGTGATGTCAGTTATATTCCATTAAAGTAGGCTTCACTAAGTCTAAGGAAAAGACTTTGATGATGGAAAACATGCCTACAATGCAATATTTCATGGACGTATTTCTAGAAGATGTACCAGGTTTACCACCAAGAAGGGACATTGATTTTACTATTGAATTGGTACCAGGAGCATCACCTATTTCAAGGGCACCTTACAGAATGAGTGTACCATAATTGAACGAGCTAAAGATGCAGTTATAGGAATTGTTGGATAAGGGGTATATTCGACCAAGTGTGTCTCCTTGGGAAGCACATGTGCTATTTGTGAAGAAAAAAGACGGAACCCTGTGAATGTGCATGAACTATCGACAACTCCATATATTGACCGTCAAAAATAAATATCCATTACCTCGGATCGATGATCTGTTTGATCAAGTAAAGGGGGCTACTTTATTTTCAAAGATAGACTTGAGATCAAGTTATCACCAGATCCGGATAAAGAATGAAGATATCGACAAAACTACTTTTTGTACCAGGTACGGGCATTATGAATTTGTGGTATTGTCCTTTGGGTTGCTTAATGCACCAACAACGTTTATGAAGCTAATGCATGGTATATTTCACCCCTTCTTGGAAAGTTTTTTTCTAATATTTATTGACGATATTTTAATCTACTCGAAGAATGTAGAAGATCACAAGGAACACTTGAGAGTAGTGCTGGAGATGCTTCGGAAACTTCAGTTGTATGGTAAATTCAGAAAATGTGACTTTTTCAAGGAGGAAATCCAGTAACTAGGCCATGTTATTTCTGTTGAAGGAAAAGCAGTTGATCCAGAGAAAATAAAAACAAATATGGAATAGCGAGTGCCCCAAAATATAGCAAACATTCGATCTTTCATGGGTTTAGCTGGTTATTACCGACGTTTCATTGAAGGATTCTCAAATATCACTTTTCCAATTACCTCCTTACAGAGGAAGGGAAAATTATTTAGGTGGACTAATGAATGTCAAGCTAGTTTTGAAAAGTTAAAACTCTTGTTGACTACTGCTATGGTGTTAAGGGTAGCTGATCCCAACAAATAATTTGAAGTCTATACGGATGCATGTAAATAAGTAGTTGGGGAAATCCTATCCCAAGAAGGAAGAGTGGTTGCATATGAATCGTGGATGTTAAAAGAACATGAACAACGATACTCAGCTTATGATCTAGAGCTAACAGCGGTAGTGCATGCGCTCCGAGAGTCGAGGCATTATTTGCTGGGAAACAAGTTTATGTTAAACACTGATCATACTAGCCTAATGAGCTGCTTCAAGCAAGATGATATCAATTCTCACTAGGCAATATGGAATGCTTTCCTAAGCTAGTTTGACATAGATATGCAACATGTGAAAGGTAAGGAAAACCGGGTGGCAGATGCCTTAAGTAGAAAGTTGCATGGAGTTTATGAACTTTACTACAACCAGATTGAAAGAATATTTTTGGATCAAATAAAAATAGAAGCTAAGAGGGATCCTGAATACCAATTTATAAGGCAGCAAGCAGAGGAGGCCAAAAGGAAAGGAAACTCCTTCGATTATGGAATTAGTGAAGATCAAATATTAACCTTCAAGGAAAGGATATATGTTCCAAATAAAATGGATTTGAAGGAGTTGATTTTGAACGAATACCACCGAAGTAATTATGCAGGACATCCAGGATATCAGAAAATGCTAACAACAATGAAAAAGAATTATTTATGGCCCGTTATGCGAAGGGACGTTGCAGTCTATTGGAACAAGTGTATGGAGTGCCAACAAGTTAAGGTGGAACATCAACATCCGACAGGACTATTGCAGCCCATACCAATACCAGAATGGAAATGGGAGGTCATATCTCTAGACTTCATGACGGGTTTTCCAAAATCAAAGAAACATAATTATTCCATTATGGTGGTGTTCGATCGATTGACCAAGTCAGCACATTCTATACCAGTACAGTCTACCCATAAAACAGTGCAGATCACAAACATCTTTATGAGAGAAGTATTTCGACTACATGGCATTCCAAAGACTATCATATCTGACAAAGATGCGAAGTTTACTTCAGCATTCTGGAAAACCTTGTTTACAGGTCTGGGAACTTAGATCAATTTTAGTACCACCTATCATCCTCAAATGGATGGACAAACAGAGCGGGTGAATCAAATCCTAGAAGATATGTTACGTATGTACGTAATGCAACAGCCAACAATATGGGAAGAATATTTACATTTGGTGGAATTCTATTACAATAACGGTTACCAGGAATCTCTGAAAATGAGTCCCTTTGAAGCCTTGTATGGTCAACAATGTCATACACCTACCAATTGGAGTAGTCTTGAAAACAAGCTGATGCTGGGACTAGAAATGTTAGATGAGATGGAATCGGAGGTAAGAAAAATTAGGAAAAAATTGAAGGTGGCTCAAGATCGGCAGAAAGTATATACATATAAGAAAATAACTTATCATGAATTTGGTGTAGGCATCCATGTGTATGTACGAATAAAACCAAAAAAGAGCACGTGACGATGGACCTCTTGTGCCAAGTTGGCCCCTAGGTTCTGTGGGCCCTTTCAGATATTGGAAAGGGTGGGACCGGTGCCATACCGATTTGCCTTACCTAGCCATATTCGGGTGCACAATGTGTTCCATGTATCTTTAGTAAAGTGATATGTACATGAATCAAAGCATATAATCCATTGGCAAAGTATTCATGTAGGTTAAGATTAAATCCTAACTAGAATTACTAAGTTATGTGAGAAATTAACTCATACTGTTGTTGACTATAGGTTGAGCCAGATAGCGAGTTTCTAGTCAAACCTCAATGTATACTCGATCGGAGAGAAATCATGCTCTAGAGGTGAGCCATCACCGAGGTTAAAGTGCAATGGAAGCACTTCAACTCGGATGAGGCTACCTGGGAAGATGAAGAGTTTGTTCGGGAGGCATACCCAGAGCTGTTTGCTGAGCTAGAGAGAAACACCAAGGACAGTGTTCACTTCCAGGGGGGAAGTTGTGACAGCTGATTTAAATGTCAAATTATTTTTTATGTAATTTGTTTTAAAGAAAACTGAGACATTTATTTTCTTACTAGAAATTAGTTAACAAACATAAATTAATTGTGTTTCGGATTTTAAGGTAAATGAAAATTTAGTTATGGAAGTGGTTCCATAAAGTGAGAAAAAAAAAACTGATGGTAAAAAGTATTCCAACTAAGAAGTGGTTGAACAGAAACAGTTCAGTTAGTCACCCTTCCTCTATGGATAAAGCAAAATCCCTATGAGGAAGAGGTGTTCTGATCTATAAGAGGCCAAGTGAAGGAAAAGGGGGGAGAGCGTAATTTTCCCGAGCTGGTAGAGACCAGTGGAAACACTCTCAACCATCCTGAATTCATCCAAAAAGTAGATTGGACTAGAGTCCCGAGATCTCTTCTGAGTTCTGTATCAACCTACTTGACTCAAATGTGGAGCACGGGGGGTGAGGACGTAATTTCCTCATCCACAGTAGGGAGGAAAACATCAGTGGATTTAAAATAAGTAAATCCATTGAGTTATGTTAATTTTTATAGAAGGGCATGTTGGAACTCTTAATTTAGGGTAATTAAGAAATTATGAATCTAAATGTCCTCACTGAGAATACTTTTTCATTTAAGATCCCTGTTTACTGTGAAGTTCCAATCTACTGAATATATGATTTTATTCATGAAAGAACAAAACTACTATGAAAACTTCAGATACTAGTTATCTTGAAATTTAAAGTTGTCTATGTAGATAAGTTACCTTAGTTTTAACGAAATAATAAGCAGAGATGAATATGCATGGAAGATAACCTCTTTTCTTATGCAAAATAATTTTCTTCATGCAGAGTATTCTCTTTCTTTACACATATTATTTTATTTTTAAAGTAAAACTTTCTTTATACAGTAAGTGAACCTTAAACAATAGGACAACTAGCTGGAAATAAAAGTAAAGGAAGAACAACATTCCAAGAGAAAATCTCGAATGATAGTCAAACCATGAAATATCTCATAAAACAACCAGAAAAGAATTTGGTAAAGGGTTGATTGGGAAATCTTTAACCAAAACTAGAGTGAGGAAACTCCAAAATCTGAGACGATTGATCCCTAATAAAAAGACTATACACGGACGGGATTAGGTCGGTCCAGTCAACCCCTAACTTGAAATATTTTGCAACTGTCATCATACAATTGAATTAAGAACAAATCAAAGCACCGAGAAATCCAATCCATTCATATACCACATATAACTGGAAGCAAACTTTCTTATCATTTACTAGAAAGCAGTGGTTACAACATCACTCAGACATTTGAACATAGAAACCAGAGGTGCAAATGTTCGATGCATTCATAGAAATGATAACTTGAAATTTAACAAAAAAACCCTAAGAAATAGTTGGGCCGTCAAGAATACAGTAATGGATATTCCTCGTTCAAAAATATCGAGTCAAAAAAATCTAAACGTAGACATTATAGAGGATTTTTTTCAAAATAGACGTAACCCTGGTTCGGCCCTTAATCACAATGTCAGTTAAGACTCTTAAAACTCTAGAAAACACTTTCTCTTATAATATAAAGGCTAACACAACTCATGTTGCCGCGCTAACAAAGAGAATATTGAAAGTTGTCCAGTACCTCAGACAGGATATTTGATTGCAGGTGAGATCCTTGCCTTGGTATAGGGTAGAGGCAAGTATGAAACCAACACTGAAATCGACAGAAACCCTATACCTGCATAAAAACAAACCCAAACGGAAGTTAGAAACCCCAGTTATTAGTATTGAGAGTGAAAAACACAGTGAGAAACTGTGGAACTGGAAATGAAGACTTGACATACCTGGTTAAAGCCGTCTCCAAGAGAAAACGAGGATTTTCTGTGAGAAGGTTAGAAAGAAAAGATTATTTCCTAGACTTCGAAGCTTGGAAGGGAAAATTAAACAAAATAAAATAAATTAAAAATAACAAAAAGGGGATAATCTGGAAGTCTTACCAGCTGAGACAGAAAGTCTGAAGCTGTAGAAGAAAATGACAGAGGGGGCCTAGCACTGAGAAAACCTCGAAGTCACCAGTCCAGCAACGCGTAGAAGGAAACGGAGTAACTTCTCGAACATAGGTGGAGATAACTATGCTACAGGAAATCCTATACTCTTAACAAAGTTTTGAACATGGATAAATACCCAAAACTGTAGGCGGTGGTAAGGCTACAAGTCTCCACAATTGGAACTGCAATTAACAAACCAATGTATTCCACACAGCTCCCCTTCACATCACCATGGAAAGATGAAAGCCATGACCTGAGGATGAATGTAGTGACCGGTTGCAGAGCCGCAACCTTGCAGCAACATCCATGCAAATGAGTTGAACGGTTAGGGTTTGGGTGTGGTTGTTCACCCTAATCCATCGAGAACCTCTGGCAACCGTAGATCTCCCAGTGGATCTGATGGTGAGAATGCAATACAGATGTCATGAGCACGAAATTCAAGTTATGTGGTGGTACAAAAAAATCTACAGGGGCACATAAATTTAACCAATATTTCTAATCACAATGTATGAAAATCGATATTTTCCGGATTCGTAATAAATAAACGAATTCCTCGAGAGGGAAAAACATTTAAACCTGAGCGCAGTACAGTGGTAGTATAGGAGTAATCAGCATGAAGTACTCTGGTCGTATGTAACCATATTTGCATTAAGCCAAAGCCTAGAACTTTACCATATACACAATTATGATATGTCAAGCAATATTAAAGATCATAGCATAGTTGAAGAGTGAGTAAATCTAACATTTACCACATAGTATATAGTTAAATAAAAAAAATTTATATGTTGTTTGGATGGATGTAACAATATATATTATAATAAATAAATAATTATTTTATATTAGTGTAGTTTAACTAATATATATTCTGAAATTTTTCAAATTATTTATTTTTAATTAATTTTATCCAAATTTTAATAGATATATTTTAGAATTATAAATTTGAATTGTGCAATTTACAAAATTTTAGTGTTTTAAAGATTTTCAAGATCACTGAATCTTATTCAATAAAAAATATTTTTTAAAGAACAATAAATTAAAGCTCACTCAAAATTATATTGTGTGATTAAAAGAAAAAGAAAAAAGACCAAAACATCTATTAATAAAATGCAAATAAGTTAATTATTAAATCATTGAAATTAAAATTATTTTTTATTGAACCCGTGAATTAAGAGGAATAAGATAATAAATACAAATTAAAATTCAATTAGAGCTGTGGGAAAATAAAAAATGCTATTAAAATACAGTGTGGAAAAGGATTAAAGGAACACTTACGAGTAAAAATAGGAAATGTGGGAGTTGCTGAGAAAATTTCATTAATTTATATGTTAAAAGAAATAATTAATTTTGTATTTATACACATGAGTAGGTGAATGTTAATTAAATACTAATAGAGTAAAATATATATTTGTATGAGTTTGACTAGTAACATAGACCATATATAAGGGTGAGAAAAGACTAAGGGAACACGTAACAGGAAAAATAGGAATGTGTGGGAAAAATTTATTAATTTATATCTTAAAATAAGAAATGTGTTTCTTGGGTAAAAATTTTTCATTAATTTATATGTTAAAATAGGAAATATAGGAGTTGAGTGAGAAAATTTTATTAATTTATATGTTAGAATAAATAATTAGTTGTGTATTTCTTGAATAACACATAGTTGAGTGAATATTGAGTAGTTAGTAATACATATATATGTGAGAGTTTGAACATGGAAACAAAAAAAAATCTATTAAAATAAATTAATTAACTAAAATTGATTTGTACACTAATGAAGAAAGAAAATTCAAATTGATTTACAGTTATTATAGAAGAATTTAATTAAAAATAATAAATAATTAAAATAGTAAATTTATATCATAATAAATAAATAAGTATTTTATATTAGTTGTGACAGTTGCATTAATGATAACTAGTTGTTAACTAGTTAAAATACATTTTAATTATAGTTTTAAGAAAAGACTAGAATTATTAATGTTTTCTGAAAGGTTATTAATTATAAATAATAAAATTAGTTATGGAAAATAACTTCATAAAAAGTAAAAGTTGATGGTAAAATGTTTTCCAAGAACTGGAAGGTGGTTGGGGACAGTTGGAAACAGTTATGTGCTCCTCTCGGGATAAGATACTGATCTCAGTGAGGAGTAGGGGTTCTGTTCATGGAAAAAGGGAGAGTGACAATTTTCCAGAGCTGGTAGTGACCAGTGGAAACACTCAGAAAATCCTGAATTATTTTAGGTACTGATTGGACTAGGTGTCGTGAGGTCACAACAGAAATATCCATTGTTAACCTATAACTTTTAGGATTGGAGCACGGGGGCAAGAAGAGGATGTAATCACCTCTCTTGAAGGTTGGGAGGACCACAACTTCAAATTGCATAATACAGATAAGTAAATGTGCAAACTCAGTGATTTGAAGGAATTAGTGTTAACCTGTCTAAGTTATTTATAGGTGTTTATCCATATGGAACAGAAAATAGTAACATATGCCAGATATATGTAGGGAAAGATTGAGACTCTACATTATTAATAATTAGTTTAATATGTGTCTCTGAGTTTTTTGTTAGATTACTTCATAAATATGTATAACTCTTCTAATACATTTTCTTTTAAGATCAGTAGTTGTGTTATGAATAACTACGTCGAAATTATACATCTGTGACTGTTGACTGTATGGTTGAGGCGAAATGAAAAGAAAAAGTTTTGAACCCTGAATATGAAATTTTATAGTACATTTTTGCAATAGTAAATAGAGGTAGTTCCTGTAGGAAGCTATACTTAAATACTCAGAAGAAGTTTTACAAAATTATGAAGGCGGTAAAAGCTAAACAAAAGAAACACTCTGCTCGTACAGTAACATAAACCTTACGATATGTAAATACAAAGGAGAATAAAACTATAAAGTGTATATGTAAAATGATTGCATGCGTAAACACTGCAAATGTATTTTCTTTAACATTTAACTAACGCAGAGTAGACTATCAACCAAGGGTACAAGTGAAACTCCAACCCAAGGCTTGTCGCCTCTCAGTAAAAGCTATACGCAGACAGAGTTGGAGGGTGGTCTGGTCACCGCGTATACAGAATTAACATAAATAAAATAGACAGAGAAATAGATATTTAAGCACCGAAAAATTAAGAGTTGAGAATAGACTAGAGTATAAGTAAAGAGATTATATTTACAAGAACATTGAATTACTATTTCACTGTCGAGAAAGCTTATCCATTAGCCTTTCAAATAAACCAAGAAAATGGAAGGAATTACAAGCAGAATAATTAGAACTGTAACTATGTACAAATTACTGAAGAACAAAACTGACATTTATATTATTTTTAGAAGGAAAACAAGTCATTATGCTTACAAAATATCTAAACAGTCTGAATGACTCATAAAATTAATGCAAGTGAATTTTATCAGTAAAGGGTGTATCCAAAAAGACTTGAAAAGAAAAACAAGGGTCGATTCCTAGGAAGGAAACCCTCTATAATCCTATCATATTAAATACATAAATAAATTATTTAAAAAAATAGAAGTGCAAAGGATTATCCAAGCCCTCCAATAACTCAGACTGGGCATTTGTCTTAACATTACAATTTAGAAATATAAAAGAGGAACAAGATATAAATAAGGCCGACCGCTAAAACTAAATTCTGGAATTTATAAACTCCAATAAGTCTAGAAGCCACCTGAGGCAATAAAGACATTCTTTCCCAAACCAGAGAATTATAAGTACTTTGAGATGAGCTAACCATGTTATCCACAACCATCGTTAGCCAAAATACTAAATTTCTAAGCCAAAAGGCCTGTTAACTGGAGGAAGATGTAGACCTACGAGTATCACCCTGCATCAACAGCCGTGGAGGGCAAGACTGTAAGAATCGATGTAAGAATAACAAACATATCTCTATGCGAAGGAAGAACAACGTTCAAGATAAATGAGGAAAAATAGTTAAGAACATTACCTGAATTAGGAGATTGTTGATACCCTTCAAGCATCGCCCATAAGTCTTGTAGCAAACATAGAGAACCAAGAAAAGGATATTAAACCATGGAAATATAAAAGAAAGAAAAATTGATAAGCCGGAAATAAATCTGTGTATGTATAGAGAAGACTGGAGCAGATTCGAAAGATGTATTTACCTGCAAAATGTGTAAATTGAACCGGATCCAAAGAAGGTGCACTGGCGACTGAGGAAGAAGTGATCCAAAAATTCCTCACAGAAAAAAATGACACCTATTCTCCAACGAGTTTCAGAGCCATGAGAGATAGATCTTCGAAACCCTCAGAAATCTGGTGAAGGAAAGGTGAAGGTGTAACCATAGTTCTAAAATACAACAAAGGCAACCAGCATAATGAAATAAGTTACTCAATGAAGGCACAGAGTCATCAAGCCGAAAAGGATTAGGGTTGGGGGGTTGACAAGGTAACTCTCGCCTAAATGTTCACCATTGATCTCTCTAAATCTCACAGTGGAGATCGCAGAAGAGTCCATCAAAGTTCGCAACATATCTCATCACAATCTCACATCTGTCGACTAGAGTTAATAACCAGTACATAACTCATTTATTTTCTCAGACATTCCAGCGTTGCCTCGATGGTAACGAGGATACCAATCTTACCAACGCGGGTTATAACATAATATGTTTTCATGCTAACATTAAAGTTAATGTGATGGAATTACGCATATAACAATCAAATAAAAACTTATAATGTGGCAAGGAATTCCATGGTATGGAAGGTGGTGAATTATATGCGTATTGAGTTAGAACTTTAATGAAAATGATATGGGATAGAAATTTAAACTCGAAAATAAGTAATTCCGATGTTATATCATGAGTTCAATTTTTAATTAAGGGATTTAACTTTAGAGATAAAAGTAACTTCTTTTTATTATTTTGGTATGTATGTATGTGACAAGTGGTATCATAGCAGTGTTCATACGTTGGGACCTTAAGGGTCAACTAACGATTAAGATGTGTGTATATTGATGCATAGAATAGAAGCTTAGCAAGAAACATCATAAGGAGGGGAACAATGCAACAACCACCCCAGGACAACGGAGAACCCCAAACATAACCAGTTGTGAACCCTGAGATGTGGGTTCAGCTAAGTGTCGATCAGCACTAGCAAAAAATTAAATTGTTGGAGGAACAACAACATCAAACCAATTTGTTATTGAATACATTACAACAACTACAAGAATAGATGGTGCGAGTTTGCAGGGATAACGAATGATTAATGCAAGTGAAAGAAAAGATACTTAAGAACCTGTCAGACAAGAAAAACCAAGAAATGGAACATCCTAGTGCTGACAGGGGCATGCAAGAAGGAGATGAACAAAAAACAAGAGACAACACCACTAACAGAGTGGAAAGAAGCCCATCCTAGTGAAGTAACAAGAATAGAAACTACAATGAAGCAGAATCTGGCAATCTGTCGGATCAACAAGAAGTTAAGAAGAAGAAAGTAGAGCTTCAAGGGGAGTTTCAGAAAATAAAACCACCAACATTTGATGGTGAAGCTGAGGAAGTGGCAGAGGCATGGTTAATAAACATGAAAACATATTTTCAAGTGTACAAATACAACAGCAACCTGAAGGTCAAATTGGCCATATACCAGTTAAGAGAGAAAGCTACTTTGTGGAGGGAAGAAGTGAAGAATGTTCACAGTATTGAAGAACAAGATGTTACTTGGGAATCATTCCAGCAATACTTTAAAGACAAGTATTTAACTGAACATTTCTACGATGAGAAAGCTAAATAGTTTCATGACATGAGGCTTGGATAGATGACTATGGATGAGTACATCACCAAGTTCACCTCCCTATTACGTTATGTTCCATACCTTCGAGAGGAAAAGGCCAAGGTGCAAAGATTTCTGAGCAGCTTTCCAACACATGTGAAAGATCAAATTGAATTTGTAAATCCCAGAACCATGGACGAGGCCATTCGTAAGGCACGAATGTGCTATCAGTAGTCCAAGGCTAATGGGGAGGTTGGAAAAATTTGGCAGCCAAGGAAAGGACATAAAAGTCGCACAAATTTCAAAGGCGCCAAAATCAATAATTTTAAGAGTTCTGCACCAAGTTCTATCAATAAAAAATTTGGCAGAAATCATCAAAGAACTCAACGGCCAGCAGAAGAGAAGCCTACAGAGGCATCCAACAAACCTGAGCAAGGACAAGTGACCAAGCCACCTCTGCAATGTTTGGGGTGTGGTGAGGCACACTATTATAAAAATTTCCCACAGCGAGCAAGAAATGACATAGTTGAAAACTTGCAGGAAGCTTCTATAGTAGGTGATGTGGCGCAAAATATTCCTTGAATCAACGCAGCATTGGAGGATCGACAGGCATATTATCATCCAACAATGATTGAGCTGGAAGATAAATTAATGTCTCAATCTATTTCTATTTTGGTAGACCTAGGTGGAATTATAAGTTATGTTAGTCCCAAAATAGTGGAAATGTGTAGATTAAAAGAGTAGAAATTCAAAAACTCATGGCTGGTACAGCTAGCCACAGGAGCAAAACGAAAGGTAACTACCAAAATTCCAAACTGTACTTTGGAAATTTCATAATAGCAGTTAAATGTAGACTTGAACATACTACCATTAGGGTCTTACGATGTTTTTTTGGGTATGGATTGGCTAGAAAAACATTCAAGGACCTTATTGGACTGCAAGGAAAATATTATTTATTACAAAATGCAAGATGGAACACGCAAGGAGATTTAAGGAATCAAGAAACCGCTACAGCTACATCCAATAACAGCATCCCAAATGCATAAATGTATGAGGAAGGGATTTCAGATATACGTTATTCAAGTGGAAAATGCCAACTCCAAGGAAACAACACCTTTAATGGAAAACATACCAGTGGTACAAGATTTCATGAATGTTTTTCCAGAAAATATTCCTGGATTACCACCAAGGCGAGACATTGATTTCACCATAGAGTTAATGCCAGGAGCATCTCCTGTAGAAATTTATTAATATTGATGTATTAACAGATTCTCCTAATCTAACAATATTTATCTTCTTGCTAAATACAAAATCCTTCCACTGTTAAACTTTCGGAAATTTAAAACTCAATTGCGAACACATGTGAATAAATTCAATCGCACATAACACAATTGTTTAACAAGAAAGCTTAAAGCTAAAAACCCCAACTATCATATATTATGTATATCAATGGAATCATGTAATAATCTCATAAAAATATTAGTACATCAAGTTCTCAATGCAATCAACAATCATTACACACTGCCATGCATAAATTTTCATATCTATGCACCAATTTCTTGCCTCCTGGCAGCCTGCCTCCACTGCGCAATCCCTGCTGAATAAGACCTCTGAATGAATTCAAATTAGCTTAGCCTTGACTTTGAAATCCTCATTGGCAACTCCAATGTGTGTCATATGCATTGAATGCATCACTATAGTCACAACAGATAATCCATCTCACCCTTTCACCTATCTCTCCACTGGGTCTCCACTGGAACTAACATGCAAGTTGTTAACTGTTGTATTTGTTCAGTTGTTAGTGATTTATTAGTTGTGAATTAATTAACTAATTAATTCACTTAACTCTCACTAGTGTATCTTTTAGTTAGACTAGATACAACTAGCTCAACTGAGTTTACCTCACTTAATTGAGTTTAACTAAATAATAACTCTTGTAACTACTCTTCCAACTCTATCATAACTTTGCCACTTCAGTTCTAACTAAGTCCTTCATGCATGAGCCACCAATAACCCTAGGAATTGTGTAATTCCTTCAGCCCACTGATTTGCCAAATCTGTTCACTGAAATAAATTTCTCCAAGAAAATAAGTTGATATTTATTGTCGGAGGGTTAACAATAATCGACATGCACCTATTTTTAGATTAACGATCTATAAATAGACTTCGCTCAATATTCTAAAAATAGAATTTCATCTATTTTCCACATTTGACCAACCATCTACAAATAGCATCCTACGACTTATAGAATATGCTCACCATGTCTAAAAATAGACATACACCTAAAAATATCCTACGGGCCCCACTTAGTGAAGGTGCTTACTTTTCACTAAGCTCATCATCTTGTTGAATCTCAACACTCCCTCTCAACAAGATAGGGATTATCCTTCACCTCGATCTTGCCTCTATGGTATTTGAATTTTCTCCTGCCAAGCGCCTTCATCAAAATATCTACATCTTGATCTTCTGTAGGAATGTACGGAAGCAACATGATCTTCCGCTGCACATAATCTCTGAAATAATGATACCGGATATTAATATGTTTAGATCTATCATGAAACACAGGATTAATCGAGAGTTTAATGCAACTCTGATTATCACAATGTATCATTGTAGGATCTAAATGTGAACCAAACAAATCGACCAGGATCTTCCTCATCCAGATAGCCTCGCATGCAGCTTGACTTGCTACCATTTATTCTGCTTCCGCTGAACTGAGTGCCACGGATCTTTGTTTCCTGCTGTACCAAGAAACTGTTGTAGATCCGATACTTAAAACCCCTCCTGATGTGCTCTTTCTGTCCGTTGGGCTTCCTTCCCAATCTGCATCTATGAAGCCATGCAACTTCACCTCATCCATATTTTTGTACCATAAGCCATACTTAGATGTGCCCCTGAGATATCTCAGGACATGCTTGCTTGCCTTCCAAAAGAGCTTGGTAGGCTTAACCATCGCTTGTGAAAGCTGGTTCACTGCATAGCATATGCTTGGTCTTGTATTAACTAAATACATGAGTGAACCCACCAACTGTTGATAAATAGTGGCATCTACTACCTCTGTCGATGTAGCATCCTCTTTCCTCCAATTTCCTAGAAGAGGAGTATCCATCGGCTTGCAGTCCTCCATGTGAAACTAGTGAAGTATCTCTCGAGCATACTTTCCTTGAGACACAAATAGTTCACCTTCTCACTACCATATTTCCAATCTAAGAAAATAATGAAGGAGGCCCAAATCCTTCATCTCAAACTCCTTTGCAAGATCTGCCTTGCATGAGTGTATCAACTTCTCATCACTCGTTAGTATTAAATCATCAACATAAAGAACAATGATTAAAATCTTACCCTCCACCACAATTTGGTACAGTTTTTCATCGCCTCACTCTTGGTGAAGCCAAGTCTAGTGAAATAGTTGTTGATCCGTGTGTACCAAGCACCTGTTGTTTGCTTCAGCCCATACAGCGCTCTTTCGAGTCTGCACACATGCGACTCGTTGTTGAAGATCTCAAATACTTCGAGATGCTCAATGTACACATCTTCCTCAATGATCCCATTAAGGAACACAATCTTCACATCCATATGATGAATGTGCCAACCCATCTGCGCTGAGAGAGCAAGGATGGTCCTTATAGAATAATACCATGTGACAGGTGCAAAGGTTTCTTCATAATCAATCCCCTTGATCTGTGAGAAGCCTTGGGCAACAAATATTGCCTTATACTTCTAGACACTCCCATCAGTAGCTTGCTTTACCTTGTAGATCCATTTCAAATCTACCACTGATTTACCCACTGGTCTTGGAACAATCTCCCAAGCATTGTTTCTTAAAATGGAGTCATACTCCTCCACCATGGTGCGTTGCTTCTTCAAAAGAAGATGGCTCTATCACGACACACTTGCTCATAAGAGCCATGTATCTAGTAATCAGTCAGGTGATTGTCTCTATCTGCGATGTGATGTAGGGACTCCTACATTCTATGTCGCACCAAGCTTCAATCTCTTAGCTTCTATGGTACACTTTCTGCTAGATCTGATGTTTGGTTCTGCATGAGTGGACTTCTCCACTCCATGAATATCCTCTTGTGGCTGATCCACATCTAGAGGCTCATCTTTGGGAACAAGTGTTGAAAATTCAACAAGATGATGGAGCTTAGTGAAATGAAGTCGCCTTCACTAAGTGGGCCCGCAGGCTATTTTTGGCACAAAGAATATTTTTAGACTATGTCTATTTTTAGACATATGGATCAGGGTCTATGAGTTGCAGGATGCTATTTATGGATGATTGTTCGAGTTGGTAAAAATAGATGAACCTCTATTTTTAGACATTGGGCAGTTTCTATTTTTAGACTACCGGGCTAAAAATAGAACAGTCAAATATTATTAACCCTTAATAATATTTAGACTATAAACATTATCTTATCCTCTTGGAGCACTTCAGTTTGATGCTTGGATGTGGCACATGCAGTTGACAGAAGGAAATATGTTTTTCCTAAGGGTTAGTTGAGCTATTGCATGATTGACTTCAGTTAGAACTCAAGTGGCAGAGTTTGGTGAAGTTGATGAGACAGTTGGTGGAGTTGTGTTCGGTTTAACTTAGTTGAACTAGTTGTATTTAGTCTAACTGAAAAATACACTAGTGATGAGTGGTGTGAATTAATTCACTAATTATTAACTCATAAATCAACTAAAGAACACATCAGTTAACTGCAATGCATGGACAGATCAGTGGAGACCAGTGTTAGAGGTGGGTGAAAGGGTGAGTGTGACTATCAGTTGTGACTATACATGTGCATGAGATTTGCACACACATTGATGGAGATTGCCAATGAGGATTGCGCAGTTGGAGCTAGTGGGATTCGAACTTGGATTGCGCAGTAGAGGCAGGCAGACTTGTGGAGGAGATTTGAACCTGTGACTAGTTCACTTTCCATACTAGTTTTGTGTGTAGCATTGAGATAGTGCTGAGAGCTGTGAGAGCTTTGTGCTATGTATTGTTACATGTTCTATATCATTATAATATACAGATAGTTGGGGGTTTTCAGCTATTTCTTTCCCCATTACATACTGTGTTGATATGTGTGCTTGATTATGTTTTAATGAGCGCATGCGACTGCTTTCTATTTCCGCATATTGATGATCAATTGTAGAAGAGGTTATGTATTATGCATGAAGCTTAAATAGTGTGTAATCGGGATAATCTCGGTGAATAATTCAGCAAATTATTCAAATTTCTACATGGTATCAGAGTGAGATTGATCATCGGATCTATTACAGTGATTACAATTATTTCGGTAGACAGAGTCTGTAACGGGCCAGGTAGCCTTTGGATCCATCCTTTCTTTGAAAGGTGATATATCCAGTAAATGCCCCTACAATCGATCTTTGTGCTAGAAATAATTTGTTCTCACAGATCGAAAGTTGTTGAGTTTTGAGCTGGTGGAATTCAAATTTGCAGCAGAATTTGGAATTTGAATTTGCAGCAGTTTTCTTGGTGTCGAAGTCAAAATGTCTTTCAACGAATTGCGACTAGAATATGCCCTTGAGGGCAGTTCGAATTATGTTGCATGGAAAGACTGGATGGAGGTGGTATTATATGATAACGGGCTAAAGGATTTCATAGAAGCTGAGATCCCAAAGCCTACTGATGCTGCTCAAGTTGAGGCTTGGCAAAAGAAGATGGAAAAATGTCAAAGGATTCTATTGGAGGGCGTGAAGGATCACATTGTATCTAGCATGCATGGAAAAGCTTTTCCATACTTAATGTGGAAAGCGTTGACAGATTTATTCCAAAGCAAGAGCGACCAGAGGAAGTTGGCGCTCAAGGATAAACTCAAACACATAAAGATGGAGAAAGGTGACAGTATGCCCAAGTACCTCACGATGTTCATCCAATGCATGGATGAGCTAGGAAGTGTGGGGGTGACTGTTGATGATGAGGAATTGGTGAGCTTGGCTCTCCTTGGTCTTCCGAAGAGTTGGCATGCCTATCAGGATTCTGTCAATGGTCGGGAGAAATTGCCAGGATGGGAGCGACTTTGGTCGGATCTTGTGCAAGAGAAGATAAGGTAGAATACCAGGGACGGATCTTCATCAAAGGCATCTGATGAAGAAAATTGCGCTTTGGCTACCAAAGAAAATAAGGGGAAGAGCAAGAAAGCTTCTCATTCCAGTGCGAAAGGAAAGAAGCAAGACATGTCCAAGGTGAAGTGCTTTCACTGTCACCAACACGGACATTATGCCACAAATTGTCCGCAGAAGAAGAAAAATAAGCAAGCTGCTGGATCTTCAGCTAGAAAGGCCTTAGCCGCAGCTGAGCTGATTTTTACCGATCACATGCTTAATCTCAAGTGTGATGGGATCGGTGATGGTTCTTGGACAGTGGTGCGTCATTTCACATGACTGGAGATCGAGATCTGCAGTCAGATCTGGAAGAGAAAGATCTTGGAGTGCACATCGAGATGGGCGATGATGGTAGATACAGTGCGACCGGTATCAGTACCATTTCCTTTGAGAGGGAGTCTAGTAAACCCTTCATATTGAAGGAAGTGATGCATGTTCCAGGATTGAAGAAGAATCTAATCTATGTGGCGATGTTAGAAGACAATGGGTACGATGTTGTCTTTAGCGAAGGAAAGGCTTTCCTACGCAGTAAGACAACTGGAGAAACTCGGAAGATAGGGGTTCGAGTCAAGAACCTTTATCAGTTGCAAGTAGATGGCTGCGCAACAATGGCATGCAAGGTAGAAGGAGTGGTGAGCCGGGATGATGGCGAGCTGTGGCACCAGAGATTGGGCCTCCTTCACCATGGAGCTTTGAAGATACTGCAGCAGATTTCTACTGGGCTTCCTAAGGGCACTCTTGCGCAGTCATATCAGTGCAAGGGGTGTACCTTGGGAAAATTTGTGAAAGCCACCTTTCACGAGAAGGATAGTCGCGCCACGATGATCCTTGAGAGAATTCACACAGACGTGTGTGGACCTTTCTCAGTAGCTTCGACAACAAAGCACAGGTATTATGTGATATTTGTTGATGATTTTTCTCATAAGTGCTGGATCTTCTTCATGCAGAAGAAGAGCGAGATATACTCAAAGTTCTGTGAGTTCAAGGCACTGGTTGAGAAAGAATCGGGGAAGCAGGTGACAGTACTGAGGAGCGACAATGGTGGTGAATTCATCTCTGGCGAATTCAAGGACTTTTGCAGCGCAGAAGGAATTCGAAGAGAGCTCATAGCACCTCATAACCCACAGCAGAACAGGGTTGCTGAGCGGAAGAAAAAAACGATCGTGGGTGCTGCACGGGCGATGTTGCATGATCAGGGCCTACCCATGCACTTGTGGGCGGAGAAATGCAATACCGCAAATATGTGCGTAACCGTTGTCCTCACAAGATACTTGGCATGAGTACACCCGAGGAGTCATTTTCTAGTAAGAGGCCCGATATTTCCCATTTGAGGATTTTTGGTTCACCTGTTTACATTCATGTGACAAAGGATGCCAGGAAGAAGCTGGAGCCAATCGCAGAGGTTGGGATATTTGTGGGGTACACTGATACACCCCAAAACTATCGTGTGTATTTTCTAGACAGTCGCAAGACTGTTGTGCGACGGGATATCAAATTTCATGAGGAGAAATTCATGCAGTGTTTTCTTGAGAGGGAGCCACACTTGCATGCAGATGAGGAGCTACTAGTTCCTAAGGATGAGCCTCAGGATGTGGATTAGCCACAAGAGGAGTTTCATGGAGTGGAAGATACCACTCATGCAGCGCCAACCATCAGAGGCCGGAAGCGCACTACAGAAGCTGAGCGACTGGCTCAAGATGCAGAGAAGGTTGTAGGAGCACCTACATCACAGTGTATATAGAGACAGTCACCTGACCGGTATACTGGATACATGGCTCTTATGAGCAAGTGTATCGTGATAGAGCCATCCTCTTTCGAGGAAGCTGTGGAGGATCCCGCATGGGTAGATGCCATGGTGGAAGAGTATGATTCTATTGTCAGAAACAGTGCATGGGAGATTGTCCCGCGACCGGAGGGGAAATCAACGGTGGGTTCGCGATGGATCTACAAAGTGAAGCAGGCGGCTGACGGGGGTGTGGAGAAGTACAAGGAAAGATTTGTTGCCCGAGGCTTCTCACAGATAGATGGGATCGATTATGAGGAGACTTTTGCACCTGTCGCAAGGTACTCTTCAATACGGACGATCCTAGCTCTCTCAGCGCAGATGGGGTGGCAAATCCATCAGATGGATGTGAAGACTGCGTTCCTCAATGGAGTCATTGAGGAGGAGGTGTACATTGAGCAGCCCGAAGGTTTTGAGATCTTCATCAGTGATTCGCATGTGTGTAGACTCAAGAGAGCATTGTATGGGTTGAAACAAGCACCTCGTGCTTGGTACACAAGGATAGACAGTTATTTCACCGGACTTGGATCCTCCAAGAGTGAGGCGGATCCTAACCTGCACTGCATTGTGGTGGAGGGGAAGTTGCCGATCATTGTACCGTATGTAGATGATCCTCGATTTTGATGAGTGATGAGTCAGTTGGATACTTTCATGCAAGGAGGATCTTGCAAGAGAGTTTGAGATGAAGGACTTTGGGCCTCCTTCATTATTTTCCGGGATTGGAAATCTGGCAGCGCAGTGATGGACTATTTGTTTCCCAAGGTAAGTATGCCCGAGAAATATTGGAGAAGTTCAACATGCATGGCTGCAAGCCTGTTGATACGCCTCTTCTTGGAGGTTGGAGGAAGCTGGATGCTACTTCAGCGGAGGTAGTGGATGCCACTGTTTATCGACAGCTGGTGGGGTCGCTTATGTATCTGGTCAATACACGACCCGATATATGCTAGTGTCGGTTAACCAGCTTTCGCAGCTATGGTTAAGCCTACCAAGCTCTTCTTCCGAAGAGGCAAGCCTTTATTGCGTTATCTTAGAGGCACATCGGGATATGGCTCAGGGTACAGACATTGGGGAGGATGAGGTGAAGCCGTGTGGCTTCGCGTATGCGTGCATTGGGCAGAGCCCAACGACGTAAAAGAGCACATCTCGAGGGATCTTTCTCTAAAACGGGTCGACAATGCTTTCTTGGCATTACAGAAGTGCATTAGGCACTCCGCCCGCCAGAGGCCGAGTATATGGCAGCAAGCTTGGCTGCATGCGAGGCCATATGGATGAGGAAGATCCTGGTCGGGTTGTTCGGTTCGCACTTGGAGCCTACTGTGATTTATTGTGATAACCAGAGTTGCATTAAACTCTCGGCTAATCTAGTATTTCATGATAGATACAAACACATCGACATCAGGTGCCATCATATCAGAGACTATGTGCAGCGGAGAATCATGTTACTTTCATATATTCCCACAAAGGATCAGGATGCTGATATCTTGACGAAGGCGCTCACCAGGAGCAAATTTGAATACCACAAAGGCAGGATAGGGGTTGCAGATAATCCATATCTTGTTGAGAGGGAGTTTTGAAAATACAACAAGATGATGGAGCTTAGTGAAATGAAGTCGCCTTCACTAAGTGGGCCCGCAGGCTATTTTTGGCGCAAAGTCTATTTTTAGACTATGTCTATTTTTAGACATATGGATCACGGTCTATGAGTTGCAGGATGCTATTTATGGATGATTGGTCGAGTTGGTAAAAATAGATGGACCTCTATTTTTAGACATTGGGCGGTTTCTATTTTTAGACTGTCGGGCTAAAAATAGAACAGTCAAATATTATTAACCCTTAATAATATTTAGACTATAAACATTATCTTATCCTCTTGGAGCACTTCAATTTGATGCTTGGATGTGGCACATGCAGCTGACAGAAGGAAATACGCTTTTCCTAAGGGTTAGTTGAGCTATTGCATGATTGAATTCAGTTAGAAATCAAGTGGAAAAGTTTGGTGGAGTTGATGAGATAGTTGGTGGAGTTGTGTTCGGTTTAACTTAGTTGAACTAGTTGTATTTAGTCTAACTAAAAAATACACTAGTGATGAGTGGTGTGAATTAATTATTAATTAATTCACTAATTATTAACTCATAAATCAACTAAAGAACACATCAGTTAACCGCAATGCATGGACATTTCAGTGGAGACCAGTGTTAGAGGTGGGTGAAAGGGTGAGTGTGACTATCAGTTGTGACTATACCTGTGCATGAGATTTGCACACACATTGATGGAGATTGCCAATGAGGATTGTGCAGTTGGAGCTAGTGGGATTCGAACTTGGATCTCATCATTAATCAACTTGGATTGCACAGTAGAGGCAGGCAGACTTGTGGAGGAGATTTGAACCTGTGACTAGTTCATCTTCATAACTAGTTTTGTGTGTAGCATTGAGATAGTGCTGAGAGCTGTGAGAGCTTTGTGCTATGTATTGTTACATGTTATCTATCATTATAATATACAGATAGTTGGGGGTTTTCAGCTATTGCTTTCCCCATTACATCCTATGTTGATATGTGTGCTTGATTATGTTTTAATGAGCGCATGCGACTGCTTTCTATTTCCACATATTGATGATCAATTGTAGAAGAGGTTATGTGTTATGCATGAAGCTTAAATAGTGTGTAATCAGGATAATCTCAGTGAATAATTCAGCTATTATTCAATTTCTACAACAAGTAGCTCCTCCTCTGCATGCAAGTGTAGCTCCCTCTCAAGCGACAACTTCATGGCTTTCACCTCATTGAATTTTATATCCTAGCACACCACAGTCATTCAACTGTTTTTAAAATACACATGATAATTATGGGGTGTTTCTGTGTACCCCACAAATATCCCATCTTATGCAGTCGGCTCCAGCTTCTTCCTGGCGTCCTTTGTCACATGAATGTAAACAGATGAGCCAAAAATATTCAAATGAGAAATATCAGGCTTCTTACGAGTAAAAGCTTCTTCAGGTTTACTCATTCCAAGTACTCTATGAGGACAATGGTTTTGCACATAAACCGCAATGTTGCATGATTCCACCCACAAGTGCATCAGTAGGCCCTAGTCATGCAACATAGCTCGTGCAACACCCATGATCGTTTTGCTCTTCCTCTCCACAACCCCATTCTGCTATGGGTTATGTGGTGTTATGAGTTCTCTTTGAATTCCTTCTTTGCTACAAAAGTCTTTGAATTCATTCGAGATATATTCACCACCATTATCGCTCCGCAAAGCCTTCACTTGCTTCCCCGACTCCTTCTCCACCAATTCTTTAAACTCACAGAAATTTGAGAATGTTTCACTCTTGTTCTGTATGAATAAGATCCATCATCTACAAGAATATTCATTAGAAAATATAACATAATACCTATGTTTTTCTATTGAAGCAACCGAGAAAGATCCACACATGTTTGTGTGAATTCTCTCCAGGATCACCGAAGCATGGTTCTCCTTCTCATGAAAGGTGGTCTTCACAAAATTACCCACAGTACATCCCTTGCATGGATCTGAATGCACAAGAGTACCCTTGGGAATTCCAGTATAAATCTGTTGCAAAATCTTCAAGGCGCCATGGTGAAGATGGCCCAATCTCCTATGCCATAATTCACCCTCATCCCAGCTCACCACTTCTTTTGATTTTCCCATCATTGCAGTGCAGCCATCTACCTCTAGCTTGTAGAGATTCTTAACTCAAATCACTATCCTCTTGGTTTGACCCATTGTTTTATGTCAAAGGAAAGCTTTTCCCTCGCTGAAAACAACGTCATAACCTCTGTCTTCCAACATTGCGACCGAGACCAAGTTCTTCTTCAAACCTGGAACATGCATAACATATTTAAACATAAATGGTTTACCTGACTCCCTCTCAAAGGTAATGGTTCCAATTTCATTCGCACTATATCTACCATCGTCACCCATCTTTATATGCATTTGGAGATCCTTCTCCTCCAAGTCACTAAACAACTCCTTGTCTCCCGTCATATGGAAAGACATACCACTATCAAGATACCACACCGATCCCATTGAGCTTGAAACCAAGCATGAAATCAAAGTGAAATAAATTTCAAATTGCGAGGCTAAGGCCTCTCCAACTGTAGCTCCAGCAACCTTCTTGTTCTTCTTTTTCTGTGGGCAGTTAGTGGCGAGATGCCCATGTTCGTGACAGTGAAAACACTTCACTTTGGAGAAATCTAGCTTCTTGCCTTTAGCCTCGGATTTTGGATGGGATTTATTCCCCTTTCCTTTCCTTGGTTTGGCAACCAAAGTGCAATTCTCTTCGTCATAATTCTTCGATGAAGAGCCATCCCTGGTACTTCACCTTATTTCCTCCTACACAAGATCCAACCAAAGTCGCTCCCAACCCAGCAGTTTCTCTCGTCCATTGACAGAGTCTTCGTAGCTATGCCAAGTCTTCGAAATCCCAAGGAGAGCCAAGCTCACCAAGTCATCATCCTCAACTGTAATCCCCACACTTCCCATTTCATCCCTACATTGGAAAAACTTCGTGAGATATTTTGGAATATTGTTGCCCTTCTCCATTTTTAATTTTCTGAGCTTATCTTTCAGCGCCAACTTCATCTAGTCGTTGCTACTTTGGAAAATATCTGTCAAAGCCTTCCACATTGCAAATGGAGCGGCTTTCCTGTGAAGGCTTGACACAGTATGGTCCTTCACACCTGCCAATAGAATTCTTGTTGTCTTTTCTACCTTCTTTTTCCATGCGTCAAGTCCTGCAGCATCTCTAGAAGTAGGCTTAGAAACATTTCTATCAATGAACTCCTTTAGTCCATTATCTTCAAGCAATCCCTCCATCCTATCCTTCCAGGCTATGTAATTCAAGCTACCCTTAAGGGCATACTCCAATCGAAACCCATTGAAATATGTTTCAATGAATACTCAACTGTCGCACCAAGAAATTTCTGCAGCAAATTCGAATTGTCCACTAGCACAAAACTCAACACTTATTCACAATTGCAATCTCCAGTGATCAATATTGCTCTGATACCATGTAGAAATTTATTAATACTAATGTATTACCATATTCTCCTGATCTAACAATATTTATCTTCTTGCTAAATACAGAATCCTTCCACTGTTAAACTTGCGTAAATTTAAAACTCAATTGCAAACACATGTGAATAAATTCAATCACACATAACACAGTTGTTTAATGGGTAAACTTAAAGCTAAAAACCCAAAATATCATATATTATGTATATCAATGGAATCATGTAACAATCCCATTCAAATCTTAGTACATCAAGCTCTCAGTACAATCAACAATCATTACACACCATCATGCAGAAATTTGCATATCTATGCACCAATTTCTTGCCTCCTGACAGCCTTCCTCCACTGCATAATCCCTGCTGAAGAAGACCTCTGAATCAATTCGAATTAGCCTAGCCTTGACTATGCAATCCTCATTTTCAACTCCAATGTGTGTTAGATGCATTGAATGCATCACTATAGTCATAACAAATAGTCCATCTCACCCTTTCACCTATCTCTCCATTGGGTCTCCACTGGAACTGACATGAAAGTAGTTAATTGTTGTATTTGTTCATTTTTTATTGAGTTATTAGTTGTGAATTAATTAACTAATTAATTCACTTAACTCTCACTAGTTTATCTTTCAGTTAGACTAGATACAACTAGCTCAACTAAGTTTACCTCACTTAACTGAGTTAAACTAAATAACAACTCCTATAACTACTCTTCCAACTCTGTCATAACTTTTCCACTTTAGTTCTAATTGAGTCCCTCATGCATGAGCCACCAATAACCCTAGGAA
Organism: Pinus albicaulis; assembly: GCA_034641835.2. Classification (NCBI taxonomy): domain Eukaryota; kingdom Viridiplantae; phylum Streptophyta; class Pinopsida; order Pinales; family Pinaceae; genus Pinus; species Pinus albicaulis. Next base: position 1,069,704,502 of record CM076577.1, read on the forward strand.
TTACATAATTCCTTCATCCCACTGATTTTCCAAATATTTTCATTGAAATAAATTTCTCCAAGAGAATAATTTGATGTTTATTGTTGGATTATTATTAAGGGTTAATAATAATCGACATGCACCTATTTTTAGATTGACGATCTATAAATAGACTTCGCCCAATATTCTAAAAATAGAATTTCATCTATTTTCCACATTTGACCAACCATCTACAAATATCATCCTGCAACTTATAGAATATACTCACCATGTCTAAAAATAGACATACACCTAAAAATAGCCTGCGGGCCCCACTTAGTGAAGGTGCTTACTTTTCACTAAGCTCATCATCTTGTTGAATCTCAACATATCTTGTGTCAAGGGATCCTTATAGAATGAGTGTTCTAGAACTAACGGAATTGAAAATGCAGTTACAGGAACTGCTGGACAAAGGTTACATTCATTCGAGTGTGTCCCCTTGGGGAGCACCAGTGCTGTCTGTAAAGTAGAAGGACGAAACCATGCGATGTGCATGGATTACAGAAAACTTAACAATTTATCCTTTACCCAGGTTTGATGATCTGTTTGATCAAATGAAGGCGGCCACAGTGTTTTCTAAAATCGATTTAAGATCTGGATATCACTAGGTCTGAATCAAGGATCAAGAAATATGCAAGACTACATTCCATACCAGGTATGGGCATTATGAATTTGTGGTGTTACCCTTTGGGTTAACAAATGCACCAACAACCTTTATGAGGTTAATATGTGTAATATTTCATCCTTTCCTGGATAATTTTGTACTTATATTTATAGATGAAATTTTAATTTATTCTAAAAACTAGGAAGGACATAAAGAGAATTTGAGGATTGTGTTGGAAATGCTAATAAAACACCAGTTGTACGCTAAGTTCAGGAAATGTGATTTCTTTAAAACATAGATTCAGTATTTAGGCCATGTTATTTCAGCATAAGGGATTGTTGTTGATCCAGAGAAAATCAAGACAATCATGGAATGGTGAGTACCCAAAAATGTGACAGATATTCGATCCTTTATGGGATTATCTGGGTACTATCGAAGATTTATTAAAGTATTTTCCAGAATTTATTTTCCTAATAATTCTTTGCAGAGAAAAGGAAAAGTCTTCAAGTGGACTGTTGAATGTCAGAACAATTTTGAAAAGCTGAAACAACTTTTGACCGTTGCACCAGTGTTGAGGGTAGCTGACCCCAAAAAATAATTTAAATTTTTTACAGACGTAATCAAAGAGGGTGTTGGGGCAGTTTTATCGCAAGAAGGCAAAGTAGTGGCATATGAGTCAAGATATTTAAAATAACATGGACAAAGGTGCTCAGCCTATGATCTGGAATTAACGAAAATAGTACATGCTCTCCGAGTATGGAGACATTACTTGTTGGGTAAAAATTTTGTGCTAAAAACAAATCATAGCAGTTTGACTAGTTATTTCAAACAAGCTGATTTAAATTCCTCACAAGCAAGGTGGAATGCCTTTCTAAGTGAGTTTGATATGGACATCCAACATGTGAAAGGTAAGGAAAACTAGGTGGCTAATGCTCTAAGTAGGAAGCTGCATTTTTTCTATGAGATTTACTACAATTAGCTTGAAAATAAATTCTTAGATTAAGTGAAAGAAGAAGCAAAGAAAGATTCGGAATATCAATTCCATTGGCAACAAATGGAAGAAACTAGAAAGCAAGGAAGTACTTCTGAGTATGGAGTAAATGATGATCAGATGCTAACTTTTAGAGGTAAGGTGTATGTACCAAACCGTGTGGACCTAAAGGACCTGATAATGAATGAATACCATCATAGAAATTATGCAGGTCACCCAGGATACAAAAAAAATTTGACTGCAATTAGAAAGGTGTATTTCTGGCCTAGTATGCGTAAAAATATTTCCGAGTATTTAAATAAATGTTTGGAGTATCCGCAGGTGAAATTGGAGCATCAACATCCCGCAGGATTGTTGCAGCCCATATTGGTACCTGAATGGAAGTGGGAGGTCATATTCCCTGTACTTCATTACAAGTTTACCACAGTCAAAAAGAAAAAATGACTCCATCATGGTGGTAGTGCACAGATTGAGTAAATCTGCACATTTTATTCCTGTGCAGTCTACTTATAAGACTGTACAGATAGCAAAAATTTTCATGAGAGAAATTTTCAGACTACATGGTATTCCGAAGACGGTTATCTCAAACAGGGATGTTAAGTTTACATTAGCATTTTGGATGACTCTGTTTACAGGATTGGGGACCCAAATAAACTTTAGCACTGCTTATCATCCCAAAACAAATGGTCAAATAGAGCGATTAAACCAAGTGTTGGAAGATATGCTGCACATGTATGTGATGCAACAACCAACCAAATGGGAAGACTATTTTCAACTTGTTGAATTTTCTTACAACAATGGTTATCATGAGTCTCTTAAGATGAGTCCTTTCGAGGCCTTGTATGGGAGGTAGTGTCGCACACCTATCAATTAGAGCAGCCCCGAAACAAAATTAATGTTGGGACCAGATATGCTGGCTGAAATGAAATCAGAAGTAAAGAAGATAAGACAAAATTTAAAGGCTTCACAAGATTGGCAGAAGATCTACACAGATAAAACGAGGTCTTATCGGGAATTTGAAGTGGGATACCATGTGTATGTGAGGATCAAACCTAAAAGGAGTACCTTGCGGTGGACCTCTTGTGCCAAGTTGGCTCCTAGGTTCTGTGGACCCTTCCAAATTTTGGAAAAGGTAGGACCTGTGGCTTATCGACTGGCTTTACCGAGTCACATCCGAGTACACAATGTGTTTCATGTATGCCTGTTAAAGCATTATGTGCATGATTCAAAGAACATAATTCATTAGTAGAATATACAGGTAGGATAGAATTAAAAATCCTAACTTGAAATAAGATTTCTTTATGAGAATTTGACAAGTAACTTTGTTTTTTGCAGGTAGAGCCAGACGGCGAGTTTCTAGTTGAGCCGCAACATAGACTTGACTGGAGGGAAATTATGCTCCCGAAGCGAGTCATCACCCAGGTTAAACTATAGTGGAAGCACTTCGGCCAAGATGAGGCTACTTGGGAGGACGAAATATTTGTGCATGAGGCTTACCCAAAGCTCTTTTCAGAGCTAGAGTGAAACACCGAGGACGGTGTTACTTCCAGGGGGGGAAGTTGTGACAGTTGCATTAATGATAACTATTTGTTATCTAGTTAAAATACATTTTTAATTATTGTTTTAGGAAAATACTGGAATTATTAATGTTTGCTAAAAATTTATTAATTATAAATAATAAAATCAGTTATGGAAAATAACTTCATAAAAAGTAAAAGTTGATGGTAAAATGTTTTCCAAGAACTGGAAGGTGGTTGGGGAAAATTGGAAACAATTACCTGCTCCTCTGGGGATAAGAGACTAATCCCAGTGAGGATTAGGGGTTCTATTGATGGAGAAAGGGAGAGTGAAAATTTTCCAGAGCTGGTAGTGACCAGTGGAAATAGTTATAAAATTCCGAATTATTTCTGGTACTGACTGGACTAGGTGTCCTAAGATCACAACAGAAATATCCACTGTTAACCCGTACCTTTCAGGATTGGAGCACGGGGGCAAGAGGAGGACGTAATCATCTCTCTTGAAGGTTGGGAGGACCACAATTTCAAATTGCATAATACAGATAAGTAAATGTGAAAACTCAATGATTTGAAGGAATTAGTGTTAACATGTCTAAGTTATTTACAGGTTTTTATCCATATGGAACATAAAACAGTAACATATGTTAGATATGTGTAGGGAAAGATTGAGACTCTACATTATTAATAATTAGTTTAATATGTGTCTCTAAGTTTTCTGTTAGATTTCTTCATAAATATGTATAACTCTTGTAATGAATTTTCTTTTAAGATCAATAGCTGTGTTATGAATAACTACGTCAAAATCAGGGAAAATTTTAGGGGTGAATTTTAGCCCAAAGGCGAATTTTAAGGGATTTTAAATTATAATAGGACGAATTTTTTATATAAAACCCATTTTCCATAGTTTAATAAAGTTAGCCCAATAATTATTTTAAAAATAATTAATTATTAAATATTAGCCCACCAAAAAAAAAGGCGCATAAAACTGAAAAAATGAAATTCGCCCCCGATTTTCTTTGGTTGGAGTAGATTTTCATGGCATTTTCCTGGATTTACAGGGTCGGAGGGAGGGGTTAGAGTGATTCGCCCCATTTTTTCACTGGTTCGCTGGAATTTAGGAGAGGTGGTTGGGGCTTTTTGCACACCGATCTTCTTGCTGGCTGAGCAAGGGACTTGACTGACCCTCTCTGGTCCGTGAGGCTTTTAGAGAAAAAAATTATGATCATACATTTGCCTCGTCATTTATTTTCATGAATCTAACTGTATATGAAAATCAAATGACTTCAATTAGTATTTTTTCCCATGGTTCGAATTATTTTTCTGACTGTTTAATTTTGCATACAGGCTTTAAACAGAGTAAATATGGCCGATACAACAAATGTATAAGCATATGGTTAGAAAATTATTGATAAGTTTCACTCTAAATTGTATTTTCTGGTATAATTATAGGGTTGCTTCATTTTTTCAAAAGCTGTAGACTACGATGGATGAATTATCTGCGGCCTAATGTTAAACAAGGACAGATTTTTCCCAATGAGGAAGACCTTATTCTCAAACTGCATCGCCTTCTTGGAAACAGGTACATTTCTTGCCTTCATGAGATTCAAAAATGATATATGGGTACATTAGGTTAGGTTATATTAGAGTGAAATTCAGTGCATCACATCCATTTGGATTTTCAAGTGGTCCTTGATAGCTAGGCGAATGCCTGGGCGCACTGATAACGAAATCAAGAACTACTGGAATACGCACCTTAGTAAAAAACTAATCAGTGAACGGATCGATACAAGGACGCACAAACCCCTTGCTGAATCAGAGCTTGAGCAGTTACATAGTGATAAAATCCAAGGAGTTGACAACGTGAACTCTGAAGATACCAACAACCCAACTTCTGATTCTCAGAAAATTCAGCTGCAAGAAACTAAAACAGCAATGTCTGACAATATCGAAGCCTGCAAAGTTGTTGACAACATTTTCCATTCCCCAAAACTGATCAAGAATGTTAATGATCATCCTGATACATTAGCAATTGATATCCTTCACACTGTTGCAAATTCCTCCAGCACTTCCAAAGCTACTCAATCTACTTATATTGGGAGTGAGGGTACTTATTCATATGATGTTTTTGATTTAGGAAAATTATCAGATAAGCTGCCACAAAAATCAGTTAATGGAGTTGTTCATGTTAATCAACCCTTGCAAATTCCATATTGTTACCCTAATCAAGATTTGAGCTTAGAAGGCCATGATTGGTCTCCATATTTGAGAACAAACACACTAAAAAGTAGCTTTTTCATGGCACCCTCATCAGGGTTAGACAGTGCCCCACATTTCTCATATCAAGGTTATCAAGCAACTGCTAGAAATGCTTTGAGAGGTGGACATAAATATAACGAAATTTTTTCAGCTAATTTCATTCAACACTGTGCACCCAATGAAGAAACCCATCAAGAAATCTACAAGGAAAAAGATGGTGCAAATTCCTATACCCTTCAAGGAAATATAAATCCACTGTGCCCAACCACTGAAGATTGCAATTCAGATATACACTCTTATTTTCTGGAGTCCTTTATGACTGAGGATCAATTGCTGGACGAAGCCAATTACAAGCATGCAACACCAGCTTCAGCTTTTGTGTCACAACATGTGCAACACCTCTCTCAGGCTCAAGCTCCAAATCATGACTAAGACATGTGGTCTGTAGTGTCCCCATCAACACAGTATCCTTCTAATTAATTACCTCAAAGATAAGAAGAACGAACCTTTGGTTGTTTTCAGTGCTTCTGTTTAATCTGTATTGTCTTTGCTTTCTATATGAATCTGCTGTATTATCCTTTTGTGGATGTCTTATTTAAGATTATATGTATGTTGTTGTATTAAACATTTGCGAGAAATACAATTGCTATATATTCTATTATTTTTTGTTTATGTAACTTACTTTTTAAATTGGTTGCTGTGAAAGAAATCAGTTAAACATTGGATGTCAAACTATTTCATCAGAAATGTTGATTTTGCATGGAAGTGAATGAATGTAAAACTTAGATATTCTTATACAATCTTGAAAATGTTTTGAGAGTATATCTTTTGACCTGATTCTTTATTAAAGCCCGTGGGTGCATTTTCATCTTTTCTTCTATCATTGAAAATTACTGTGAAACTAGGAAGGCAATATGGTATGGGCAATATAAAATAGGATGGTATAATTAAAAGTGATGTGTTAAAACCCATGGCAGATGGAAACCCACAGTGCACAGTGACCAAAATTTCATAAATCCACCAAAATATATATCCAAGGCCATTGATTGACCCATGCTCACAAGAATTACATTTTATTCCTTTTTATCTGATTCCTTTAGTCTGTGAAGCAATCACAATTATAGAGTCTGTGGATATAGAGTCAGAAAATGAAATTCTGTGGAAAAGAGATTGATCCCATGATCACTGACACAGCATAGGCTAGCATTCCCTTTTAAATACTTAATTTTTGTTTTTCTAGAATAGGCGCTTAATCGATCAATTGAGGATAAACTTATATCAATTTGAAACATGTAAATGATCTAAAAGTGTTTAAAACATTTACACAATTTGCTGAACTTGCCATGTAAACACTTGAATAGTTCTATATTTAAGTTGACTCGGACCTTTTAAGATTTATATCATCATATGAATAATTGCATCTTTATGCCTTATACATAAGATAATGTAGTGTCACACTTGCTTCATTCTCAATTTCTGCATTGCAAAATATGTATTGTAGTTAAGACTTAGTTGAATTATGTTTTTTTCTTTCATAGATATTATATGAACATTGATACAAAATTTTAGTTTTTCACTTTTAGTAAATGTTATTGGTTCTGTACATATGATGAATCATAGAACACATGTTATCGACCAACAGGCAAGTCGAGTAGATCTGTGCATGGCAGGTTTGTGAAAACTATAGACTCCATTGCTAGGGTATCTTAGTTCTCAACTGTTATCCACTGCAGTCATTTAATTCTCCAACCTTATGAGACCAGCAACTTTCTATAGTTGTACACAATCATGGATAGATTAAATAAATTTGCAGACTGTGCAGGATGAAAATTAAGCTATATAACATCTTATATTTGATGTGGAATTTTTTTTCAAAGTCTTTGCAGAAATATTGAAACATTAGGTATTGCATTATTAAAAAAACTACTATAGTGTCTGCTATAATAGAATGAACATAATCATAGCCTCATCATGTCATGCACAAAACCCAAGAACTCTCGAGTAACAAAACACAAGAGTTCATGTTATCGTGTACAACCACAAGTGACAAATACTTTACAATGCCTAGCATATATGTTCAACAAATTTCTAGATACAAGAGCAATCTGTGAAAAAGGTGTTTGGGATTTTGAAAATTTCCATTTGAATGTTAATCCAAAATTGTGTTATGGAATATTTTTCTTTTAAAGCTAAAAATGCAAATAGTTCTTGTCCAAAAGTAGTTCTCATGCACTGTCAGTGGTGAATAGTTCAAACATCTCAAAAGACATCAAGTTCATCAAGGGTGTGACAAGCACTTTATAGTTCTATAGTTCAGGTAAAAATACAACTCATATATTAAAAATGTGAGGATGTTGCTAAAGTGGTTAGGTAATTAGCATCGTTACTTTTGAAATAATTGGTTATGATTATGATATGAAGAGGTTTGGGAGTAATTACAATCTCTATAGTGATAATTACGGATTTTATAGTGGTGTGATGATTACTCCAACATAATATGTAATGACTTGTTGAGAACCTAAAATTTTCTATTTTAAAAATCAAAGATATCATATTAAAATAGATGGTTTTATGGATATAAATGCTTGAGACTAAGTGCTATTGTGCCATTGGTTTTATTGATATAAATGATTGATACTAGGTGCTATTGTGAAATCCCCATTAGATGCAACACTCAAAATTCTCTATCATACGTGGTTTTATGGATATAAATGCTTGACACTAAGTGCTATTGTGCCATTGGTTTTATTGATATAAATGATTGAGACTAGGTGCTATTGTGAAATCCCCATTAGATGCAACACTCAAAATTATCTATCAGATGATATTCATCGACAGTCATAGGATTCAAATCAAAATCAACGATTTTAGACAATCAAAATTAACTTGTTATAGATAATAAAATTAAACTTCAGAAGAGTTATTCCCTTGAAACTAGTAGCTCAAACCCAAATTAACGTACGATCGAATAGACTAAATTCAAAAAAGGTAGCCCTTGCAATCAGTAGTCCAACACCTTCCATTATTTACTTATTAATTAAGTTTTATTGGAAATGGGATTTTTAGATAGTGTGGTAGATTTTTGAAATTTAGATAGAATGTGAGTATAAGCTAAACCTTTCAAGAAAGTGATTTTCATCTTCAAATTTTTTTTATTGTAGCAAAAGTGATAGGCTCTATTTAAAGGCTGAGTTCATAGTTCTATTGTTTTTACTCATTACATTGAAAGAAGATAAGTGATCTTACAGCGCAGGTGGAAGAGATCTGTGATGTTATAGTCTTAGAAGAATTTCCAAAATGCCATTCATGAGGTACTGGCCTTTATGCCAATGGGCATCCATAGAGGTCGTCCCTGGGTGAATATGCTTGCTTGGTTCACCTTCCTCTCTCCTCCTCTCTGCAGCCTCTCTGTTGTTGTGTGTCTAGTAATCCTTTGTTGTAATGAACTGACAATTGGTCTAAAAGGACCCCTATTTTTGCAATTTAATATGCGATTTTACCTGAACTTGCAGGGATTTGCAAGTGACAGTCTTGATGCGGATGAATCATCTGTGAGGTTGTTTGTAGCTCATGGGATGGAAGTTTTTGTTGCTCAATCCTACAGCAAGAACCTCGGTCTTTATGCAAAAAGGATAGGAGCTATTAATGTTGTGTGCTCCTCATCAGATGTTTCCAATAGGTACCACTAATAAACTTTGTATTGTATTCTTTCTAGTGGATATGTTTATTACTAGAATATCTTCAACTTCTAGCATTATTTAAATGGAACGCTAACTGCATTTGTCCATGCACTTCTGGCAGGGTGAAAAGCCAACTTAAAAGGCTTGCTAGACCAATGCACTCAAATCCTCCAGTTCATGGGGCTCAAATTGTGGCAAATGTTGTAGGCAATCCTGCCATGTTTGATGAATGGAAATTAGAAATGGAACTTATGTCTGGAAGAATCAAGGGTGTGAGGTAGCGACTATATGATAATCTTTCTGTAAAGGATAAGAATGGGAAAGATTGTTCCTTTTTCCTCAGACAGATTGGCATGTTTTCCTTCACAGGTCTTAACAAGGCTCAAGTAAGAAAGGTCGTAGTCTATCTATCTTTCAAATTTTTCTGGAAAATTATGGAAATTATTATCGGATTTTGATAAAATCTAGCAAGAATTTTTGTAAATCCAGGTTACAGTTGTCAAACTTAAATATTTTGGGTGTCCCAAGAGTTTTTGATGTTTTTCAATCCATTTCCACCCTTAAAAACTCATTCAAACATTCCTACTTTCAGATTTTTTGAATTTTTTTACTGATTTCCAACCATTTTTGGCCATCTGGGCAAATTTGAAGGCTAGGTAGACGACGCCATAAGAAAATGTTCGGTAACTTTTCACCATTTCAGAATTCCAGCTTTTTTAATCAGTGTTGGTTTTACCGTTTCTTGCCCTAATGCATCTTTTCAATTCGAACAGAGTGAGAACATGACAAAGAAGTGGCATGTCTACCTGACAAAGGATGGGCGTATCTCCTTGGCTGGGATGCCTTTATCCAAATGTGAGTATCTTGCAAATTCCATAATTGACTCCTACTACAATGTCAGTTAAATAACAATAATATATCAACAATAAAATCAATTCAATTGTCTATGTTAGAAATTATTTTTAATATTTAAACACCTGAGATCACAATTAAGTGTTGATGTATTAGGCAATCTCATTAGCCTGTAATCCACAAAATTGTGTTTGGTCTATCGATCTTTCAATGCTTATCTTTGTTACATAAAGGTCGGCATTGGCCACCACATGGTTGGCAGAGTATTTTGAAAGCAATTTCTTCTTTCTACAACATCTATCCTTCTATTTTGTTAATGCAGGTAACATTTTAAGTGGAGAGAATATGAGCCTGGTTTTTGAAATCTGGAAAGACCCCTATATTAAAGGCTTCATAAAACTTTATATTTATTAAACTCTCCTGTATGGCACTGATCAGTATTCATTTCAGATAGGTTTGCAATTTGATGGGTCACCTGTTGTAATTACATAAGTACAGCTGCAGAGGAATACATAATAAAAGGATGAGATTGAGATGGATTCCTTGGTAGAACTACTTATCATTATTGCCTCAAATACAGCATTCATTTTCAATACAATCATGAAACAAAAGATTGATTTTGACTATCACTGTCCAAAATATAACATCCATTATTTTGATGATCACTATGCAAAATATAACATCCATTTTAATCCATTCACAGTATTTGAAAAATAATGGTTTTCGACTCCTAAGCATAAAATGTGGTAATATCAATTAACTTCCATAGAAAGGGAAAATGATATACTTGGAGAGGGCCTCTTTGGTGGTATTAGAGATCATAATTTCCCAAGGTTAATTGTCTGTTATCAATTATTGCAAAATCTATCCAATGCATCGAGTTGACTCTATGACCCCTCTGGAGTGGAGGCCAATTATACAACAACATCTACAAATAAAAGGAATGAAACCAGGATCTGATGAAGTAGGCAACTATCATGAGATTGATTAAATTCCCTAATGAATTGCTGGTAATCAATGTAGATCCCAACTAGTCTGGGAGAGAGAACACACACCCACTTAACACCCCCAATACTCGTGATAGAAAATCTGTAGTAATCTAAAAAACTACCAATAATTCTATCATAAAGCTGCATCACACCAGAAACAATGTCCTCAAGTAGTCCAAGGACACGAAGCTGCTTGATGGGTAAATTTCTGGGAATAGTGCAGTGCCAAAAGCCTTTTGAAAGTCTACAGAGCAATAGTAAGCCTTCGAGGATGTCTGTCTGTCTAGTCTCATCTATAAATTATAATATCACAGAGTAAATATGCAATCCAATTCCCAGTTGTCTCTCTTGAACCAAGCCTGGCCCCTGCCTCTCCAATCTTTCCCCTGAAGATTCCAAACAATCGGAAAGTCAAAGATGAAAGGTTGTTATTCACCTTAGCCAGACCTTTTTAGCAGTGATGCATCCTATGTTCATATTTAGCATATTATTCTGACAATAGTCACACTGTATTCAAGTTAAAGAATAAGAAAGACACTAAGCATTAAAAAATCAAGAGTCTGTTCTTTTTTATAATTGAAATCTTCTTTTTATTATTGTTTTAAATGTACAGAGCTATTACTCAATAAAATAATATAACCACAAATGGAAAACCACAAGCTTTCTGTCTGACCAAACATTAGATAGGTAGAAAATGTTGAGAAATCTAGAGGGAAATAGTTAGGATGATTTCTCTTTTAATGATAATTGCTTGTGGCTTCTTCCCTAATGTTAGGAGTTCCTCTTCAATCCCTACCAGTGTCCATTATTCTTGTTGAGCTTCTGTGGTAGAATCTGTGCTAAAAATTCAAATCTTTACTATATTCTTAATCCTTTCCAAATTCTCTTTCACCTGAGCAGCTATCATATCCTCGACTGGCCACTTTAAATTTACTACTGCTTTGAAAACAGATCTCTAACTTCTGGTATTCTTCAGGTTCAATGGACAGAAGATCTTACAGGAACAAATACCAAAGGGAAAAATGGAGTCCATCATGGGGTACTCTTTGTAATTCTCCACCACTGCTACCTTCCATGCTTCCTCAAACTCCTCTCCAACCTCAATATTAGTGCTAGTAGTAGCATGAGCAACAACACTATGCTTAGAAGAACTAGAAGAATGTGTTTTCCAAACTACATGAGAACTACTTCCCTCACGAGTCACCATGTGCCATGCTTGGTCTTGGTGGTTCTCTTCCTTCTACTCTTGGTTCAACTACCATATCTTCATTGGAACCAACACCCCGAACTCCACTAGACAACGATTCACCATTTTGTAGTAGTGATTCGCCATGATTTTACAAAATAATATAATCTCATGAGAGATTCACCAAAAAATTATATATACATATTATATTATTAATAAAATCACCTTCCATTTTTCCTATGTATCATGGGGATTCGCCTATTTATTATATATATAAATTTAGGGGGGTTCTTAAAATTTTCCCTAGTCGAAATTATACATCTGTGACTGTATGGTTGAGGCGAAATGAAAATAACAGGTTTTGAACCCTGAATATGAAATTTTATAGTACATTTTTGCAACAGTAAATAGAGGTAGTTCCTGTGGGAAGCTATAACAAAATACTGAGCAGAAGTTTTACAAAATTATGAAGGTGGTAAAAGCTAAACAAAAGAAACACACTGCTCATACAGTAACATAAACCTTACGATATGTAAATACAAAGGAGAATAAAACTGTAAAGTGTATATGTAAAATGATTGCATGTGTAAACACTACAAATGTATTTTATTTAACATTTAACTAACGTAGAGTAGACTGTCAGCCAAGGGTACAAGTGAAGCCCCAACCCAAGGCTTGTCGACTCCCAAAAAAATCTATGCGTGGACAGAGTTGGAGGGTGGTCCGGACTCCGGTCACCACATATACAGAATTAACATAAATAAAATAGACAGAGAAATAGATATTTAAGCACTGAAAAATTAAGAGTTGAGAATAAACTAGAGTAGAAGTAAAGAGATTATATTTACAAGAACATTGAATTACTATTTCAATGTTGAGAAATCTTATCCATTAGCCTTTCGAATAAACCAAGAAAATGGAAGGAATTACAAGCAAAATAATTAGAACTATAACTATGTCCAAATTACTGAAGAACAAAACTGACATTTCTATTCTTTTTAGAAGGAAAACAAGTCATTATGCATAAAATATATCTAAACAGTCTGAATGACTCATAAAAGTAATGCAGGTGAGTTTTATCAATAGAGGGCATATCCAAAAAGACTTGAAAAGAAAAACAAGGGTCCATTCCTAGGAAGGAAACCCTCTATAATCTTGTCATATTAAATACACATATAAATTCTTTAAAAAAAATAGAAGTGTGAAGGATTATCCTAGCCCTCCAGTAACTCGGACTGGGCATTTGTCTTAACATTACAATTTATATATATAAATGAGGAACAAGATCTAAATAAGGCCGATCGCTAAAACTAAATTCTAGGATTTATAAACTCCAATAAGTATAGAAGCCACCTGAGGCAATAAATACCTTCTTAACTAAAACAGAGAATGATAAGTACCTGGAGATGAGCTAATCATGTTAGCCACGATGGTCGCTAGCCAAAATATTAAATTTCTAAGCCAAAAGACCTATTAATTGGAGGAAGATGCAAAGTTGCGAGTATCACCCTGCATCAACAACCGTGGAGGGCATGACTGTAAGAATCGATGTAAGAATAATAAATGTACTTCTATTCAAAGGAAGAAAAATGTTCAAGATAAATGAGGAAAAATCGTTAAGAACATTACCTGAATTAGGAGATTTTTGATACCCTTCGAGCGTTGCCCATAAGTCTTGTAGCAAACATAGAGAACCGAGGAAAGGATATTAAACAACAGAAATATAAAAGAAAACAAAATTGATACGCCGGAAATAAATCTATGTATGTATAGAGAAGACTAGAGTATATTCGAAAGGTGTATTTACCTGCACAATGAGTAAATTAAACCAGACCCAAAGAAGGTGCGTTGGTGACTGAGGAAGAAGTGATCCAGAAATTCCTCACAGAAAACAACAACACCTCTTCTCCAAGGAGTTGCAGAACCATGAGAGTTAGATCTTCGAAACCCTCAAAAATATGGTGAAGTAATGGTGAAGGTGTAATCATAGTTCTAAAATACAGCAAAGGAAACCCACATAATGAAACAAGTTACTCAATGAAGGCATAGAGTCATCAAGCCAAAAAGGATTAGGGTTGGTGGGGTTGACGAGGTAACTCCCGCCTAAATGTTCACTGTTGATCTCTCTAAATCTCATGGCGGAGATCGCAGCAGAGTCCATCGAAGTTCGCAACATATCTTGTCACAATCTCACAACTATCAAATGGAGTTAATAACTAGTACATAACTCATTTATTTGCTCAAACGTGCCAGCGTTGCCTCGGTGGTAATGAGGATACCAATCTTACCAACGCGGGCTATAACATAATATGTGTTCATGCTAACATTAAATTTGATGTCAATGGAATTACGCATATAACAATCAAATAAAAACTTATAATGTGGCAAGGAATTCCATGGTATGGAAGGTGGTGAATTAGATGCGCATTGAGTTAGAACTTTAATGAAAATGATATGGGATAGAAAGTCAAACTAGAAAATAAGTGATTCAGATGTAAAATCATGAGTTCAATTTTTAATTAAGGGATTTAACGTTAGAGATGAAAGTAATTTTTTTATTTTTTATTTATTTTGGTATGTATATATGTGACATTAGTGTAGTTTAATTGATATATGTTCTGATTTTTTTCTATTTTTTTTAAGTTAATTTTATCTAAATTTTAATAGATATCTTTTAAAATTATAAGTTTGAGTTATGTGATTTACAAAATTTGTTTTAATAATATTTCACATTACTTTATGAAAATGTAAATAAGTTAATTATTAAATAATTGAAATTAAAATTATTATTTTATTGCACCCGTAAATTAAGAAGAAGAAAAAAACACAAATTCAAATTCAATTAGAAGTGTGGGAAAATAAAAAAATGGGTGAGAAAAAGTTTAAAAATATTAATAAATAATTAAAATAGAAATTTCATTTATATAGCTATTAAAATTAATACGAAGTGTGGGAAAAGATTAAAGAACTATCTAAGAGTGAAAATAGAAAATGTGTGAGTTGGTGAGAAAATCTCATTAATTTATATATTGAAATAAATAATTAATTTTGTATTTATACACATGATATATAGTTAGGTGAATATTGTTTAATTACTAATCAATTAACATATGTATTTGTATGAGTTTACTAGTAACATAAACCATACATAAGGATGAGAAAAGACTAAAAAAACATTTAAGAGTACTTTTATTAATATATATGTTAAAATAAGGAATGTGGAAATTGAATGAAATTTTTTCATTAATTTATATGTTAAAATAGGAAATATGAGAATTAAAGTAAGAAAATTTTATTAATTTATATGTTAAAATAAATAATTATTTATGTACTTGTACAATAACACATAGTTAAGTGGATATTGAGTGATTACTAATCTATTAAAATATATAATTGTATAAGTTTGAATAAAGTTAATTGTTTCAGGAAATTCCAAAATTTACCATCAAATTAACACTCAAATCATATATAACTGGCAGTTAATTTATGTTTTGAATTCATGCATCGTTCCGACACATGAAGGATTTCAGTAGTTACTACAAACCGTTGTGGGTAACTGAGTCTCCAGAATACGGCACCCGTTTGGACCTAGGGGGTTCTGCTGTGTAACACTCCAAGACAGATCAAATGGGAAGGTTACCGTGATCATCTGTATAAAATTCAACAAGCCACCATAATATTATTATTACAAGACTGGACAAATAAATTGTACAGAAGATACATTTACAGTAGCTAAACTTTTGTTTGTACAGAAAAGACATTTGCAGTAGTTAAACTTTTGATTGTACAGAAAAGACATTTTCTATAGTTAAATTAAGAGAAAATCATCGTGGAGGGAAAGTTAGCCTGAGACAACATGAAACTACTGAGATAAAATAATTTTGTATGAATATTGGCTATGCCACCCTCAGACCGCCAGAGAATCCTCAGACTTAAGAACTACAAGAACCCGACAACGAGGAAGGAACTTATGCAAATGTGAAATCCCTGGAAAAGAAATATGAGATGAGTTCTGGGAAAATAAACACATCGGTAACTGAGTAAAGAGGAAAGGGATTCACATTACCTGTTACAAAACTCAGTACTGCAAAAACACAATAAGACAACATATCTTCCACTGTGTGTAAGGCCCCAAGGAAGACACTATGCACAAGAGTTTTATAAAGAATTACCTGAGGGAAGCCAAAACCTATCAGATGGATGGATGCCGAAATCTATTTTTCTATCTCTACCACTTTTAGATAGGATGAGTGTCCAAGGATCTTTGCTACCAATTTGAGTTGGGCTCTTCAGCTTTAGTCAATGACATAATTAGACATTTATCTCCACAACTTTTTTTAGAATGGATATGTTTCTAAAGTCGTAGACTAATTAGACTGTTTTTTTGCTCTGAAAATTATGGAAATTTCGGTAAGATTTTAAGAAAATTCGGCAAGGATTTTTGTAAATACATGTTATAACTATCAAACTTTAATGTTTTGAGTGCCTTGGAGGTTTTTGATGGTGTTGAATCCATTTCCACCATCAAAATCATGATTCAAACATTGTTACTGTAAGATTTCTTAAATGTTTTTGGTCCAAATTCTAGTCAATTTTAACCATTGAGAGAATTCCTCCCTTTCATTAGACAACTCCCATTTCTAAACATCTTTGTTTTAACTTTCAATCATTGAGATAATTTTACATTTATCTCAGCATAACCTCAACCTCCCTTAGATTGGATGGGTATTCAAGCATCTCCACAAGCTCCCTTAGATTAGATGGGTGTCTAGGGCCCTTTTCTTTCAAACTCAAGAAGTTTTACATTGAAAAGCACATGGAATCGTACCTTTGTCATGATAGTAATAAAGAAAAAATAAATAAAGATTTGGGGTCGATATGCGCTTTATTATAAGAACATGGAGTCATTGAAATAACAGGGGCAAGGACTAATAAAGTCATTTAAATAATAATTTAGTATTTCCAATCCTTCCTCGCACATGAAATCTTGTTGTATACAACTGTAAGGAAAAGTTGACACTGAAACATAAGCAAAATTATCATCATTAGATTTGCACCTTTATGATTGGTTGAAAGTACCATAAAAGTAGACTTGGTTCATTTGGTGGGTGGTTATATATTCTCGTGGCAATGCGTTGAATTCAAAACTTATAAATTGCCCAATTATATAAAGGTCTTATTATAGCATATTTTAATAAGATCTTAACAGGGTATTAATTATACTATTGTACCAAAAAGCTCTCCTAAATTTTAATAAATTTAATGTTTATAGCATCTTTAATGTCAAACAAAATTACTAACATTACATCATATCCCAAATCAAAACAAACTTTACAGAGGTATCACTTTAATATCACATTTCATTCCGAAGTGCAATATATTATTATTAATTTTTAATGGGCACTAGGGTTTGCCATGGCCCCCGTTGCTCACGGAGATTTTTCTATGAGAACACTATCAAAGTTATGACACATGATTCTCTTTCACTAACAATGTATCACTGTATCAAAGTTATGACACGTGATTCCCTTTCAATAACAATGTTACATCCAATTTATTCCATACAAGTCACATTCTACTTTCTTATTCTGTGTCATGATTCCATACTTTAAGATCTTCATATTTAATGCTGAAATGTAATATAATTATAATTTTTAAATGGGCACAGAGCCTTGTGATGGCACCCATTGCTTACAGAGTTTTCGCTGCGAAAACACTATACTATTTTTCAATAACAACTAAAAGTTTTATGTAATTTATTTTGAAATTCATATGTTAGAAGCAGTTTCACTGTTTTATGATTTTATTTAACCGAAATGTAATATAATGGTTACATATTTAAATATATAAATAAATTTAGTAATTTGAATTTTTTTTAACATTTAAATGATACAAATCAATTTATTATAATCATTAAAGTAATTATTTCATGAATTGATAAAATTTAAAACAATTAGAATTTTAAAATTAAAAATCACAACTTTATTGTTATTATTATTATTAAAAGAAATTAATATATAAGTTATATATATATATATATATATTTTGTAACCCGCGTATTAGCTGTTGACTAATGGAATGCTTTATTGATTAAGGATGAGTTAATTTGAATATTTGAACAAACTATTTTTGAATTGTTTTTTTTTCTGAATAAAAAAAAAAGGATTTACTACATGGAATTAGTTTTCATGAGTAAAAACTGATGGTAAAAAGAAATTTAACTCAAGATCTGGAATTAGTTAAGGAAAAACTGTTTTTACAGTTACCCAAATAGAAACTCTGGATAAAGGGGGATTCCAGGGGAATTTTTGGGGTTCTTGGCTATGAGGAGAGAGGACTCTGTAAAAACTGGAGAGAAAATTCCAGAACAGATTTGTCTGCTGGGTTGGAGATTGGACCGGATTGTCCCGAAATCTCCCCAGATCTCTACGCCTCTGGAGTAGGAGGTTTGGACCGGAATGTCACGAATTCCTCCTACGGAACAGAGTGTAACGCTCCAGACTTGAAGCTAGGGGGAGAGCAGTGGGACGTAATTGA
Organism: Pinus albicaulis; assembly: GCA_034641835.2. Lineage (NCBI taxonomy): Eukaryota > Viridiplantae > Streptophyta > Pinopsida > Pinales > Pinaceae > Pinus > Pinus albicaulis. The sequence goes on from CM076577.1 coordinate 1,069,723,132, forward strand.
CCAGCTCGTGGTAGGGAGGCAGCAGAACCATCAGACAATATTGCATGTAAACAAGTAAGATGCAGATAGCCCTTGTTTTATTTATAAAATAGGAAAAGAAATTGTTTTCTGGTTATTCCAACACTATTGTTAAGATAGGGCTGACAAAAAATTAGTATTGTTTATTTAGTTCTCTATTTATCAATTCTGCTGAAAGAACGAAAGGAGTTTAGAATGAAATAGTGTCACCTATTGATTTCTGGTTTCTTTTATTATAAGGGCTGGTGAAGTAAATCTGTAAACCCTGAAATTTAATCTTTCTGTTCCTGAGTTAACCCTCGTAAGTAGAAGGAGAGCGTTTTTTTCCTTAAAAAAAATAAGTTTATCACGATTAATGATTTTGGAAGACTGGTAACCGTCACAACAAGCGATCGTGGGTTGAGATGCCTTTTCCTCCTATGATAATTACGCGGACAGATGGGCAGTCCGGACGCCGTAATTCCATAAACAAAAGGTGCAAAACCAGTACAAAACTAAGAAGTCCTGTAGAATTCACTTAGAAATTTCAGCAGAGGACAACGATTCACCATTCTTTTTGTAAGGCGAAACAGCAGAACAGAAAACAAAGGAAAGATGTCGAAAACTCATAACATAAATACTGAGTAAGGAACCAAAAAAAAAAGAGTCTCATTACTACTATTAACGCCATAGGAAAAAGACTGATTAATTGAACTGTGGCACAGAACCATTAACCAAGAGTGAGAACAGCGGTGAACCGCCCACAGTATGCATATCCATGTAATTTAAAATTGTGGAATTGGAAACTTAAATAAATGAGACGAAACGAAATACAACACCATATATCTTAGTAAACACATAGGCATGTGGTAAGAATTGAATCGATAGTGAAATTATTGAATCAAACTTCATTGTTAAAGTGATACGGTTTTTTAGTTCAGAATCCGGGCGAGTATAACTCTAGCCTTCATAATTTATACAAATTAAAAGTCCGAAAACTGAGAACTCAGAAACTAAAAACCCTTCCAAGAACTAAACCACATCCTGCCGACGTGAGGCCACATTGCCATTGCTATTGTCAATAAATCCCTGAAAATAGTACATGGCAGGTGGATTACATACCATATCGAACTCTACCGGTTTCACCTTCATCAGATAAGCAGAAGGGAGGGTTTCCAATGCTACACAGTAAATACCTATAGACGCATGCCGAATTCGGTGAAGATTTGAAGAACTAGAGACACGCAGGTAACCACCAAGTGGGTAGGGGAAGACCTAGCCATACCTGCCACACCAGAGAATTAGAAAACCTGAGTAGGAGGAATGAACAGAAAAGCAGAAGTAATGACTTTCAACTTACTCATACAATCGAAAAGTAAAACAGGAACAAAAAACTCAGATTCTCCATGACGCTGGAATAATAATTACCTATGGAAGTTTCTAGCAGAACCGAGGGCTGTGAATCTCTCTTCCGACAACAAATTCACGAGGCTGTAACGAAGATTGCTAGCAAAGAAGACTGGAAACACATTTACTCCAGAAAACAATCCTGAGATAAAATAAAAACAACACAAATCTTGAGCGTTCGAACCCTTTCGGAAGGAGTTAGCTGGAAATCCTCTGTGTAAAGGCGCGAAGAATACCTGTGAAGGGGAGAGGATTGCGTGGGGTTCGCCTGCGCTGATCGCCAAAGGAGCAGACGAAACCCTGAGGGTTTGCTCCAAACTGCACCGCCTCCAGAACCATCGCACAGAGGCGAGAATGAGCGGAAAACAGTTAGCCACCAAAGGTCATAGAAAACCCTAACACTTTCTCACCGTGGATCAAAAACCTTTCAACGACAGATCTGGAAGCCACGTAGGGTGGTAACTTCGAGCTAGCGGGCCCGGGTCGGTTATGTACAATTAACACGCAATAAACACAATCCAGCGGAAAGGACAGGTAATTCTTGGAGTTTGGATAAGGCCAGTGGTACCATTAAACCCGAAACACTGTGTATTAATTGTATGGTTGATGAAAAGTATTATCATAGCATAGTTTTTATAACAAAGATCAAATCTGAGATAATCCGGGGTACGTAAGATCAAACAACATATTATCGCATCCTGAACTGCACTACCAAATACACATGCAATAATTTCCAACGGATTATATATAAATGTTAACGCATGGTTTATGTAAGTTCCTCGGAATCCCAAAAGTATAACGAATCGGATGCTTGAGTGTAATAATTATGGTTTAATTGGTAATTTTTTTTAATTTTTTATGGGGTGAGTGTTACAAGTGGTATCAGAGCAGCGTTACAACGCTGGGCCCTAATTGGGTCGACTGACGTTATAAATGTATGATTCCATGCGTAAACAAATCAATAATGGAACGAAAACCAAGGCAGACACCGTCACAACAGCAACAGCGAAATGCCGGAGAAATTCAACCCCCACCAGAAGGAAACCCCGAAATGTGGATTCAGCTGGGAATAGAGCAGCATCAGCGGTCTAACAGATTAATTGAAGAACAGCAACACCAGACCCGCATTTTGTTGCACACCGTACAACATTTATAGGAAGAGATGGGAAGAGTACGCAGGGATAATGCAAGGATGATGCAGGAACAGGAGAGGATATTGAAGAGCCTCTCCGATAAACAAAATCAAAGGATTGAAAAGCCCAGCGCTGACAGAGAACCTCAGGGAGGAGACGAACAGCACTCAGAGGATCAAGGTACTGGCCGAAGAGAAAGAAGTGTGTCACAGCGAAGTTTTCCATACAGAAATTTTAATGAAGCTGATTCTGAAAACGAAACTGAACGGAAGGAAAATAAAAAACAGAAGGTAGAGCTGCACAGAGAATTCCGAAAGATAAAGCCACCTACGTTCGATGGCGAAAAGGAGGAAGTGGCAGAGGCGTGGTTGATTAATATGAACAAATACTTCCAGGTGTATGAGTACGACAACGGTCTCAAGGCACGGTTAGCCATTTACCAGCTGAAAGATAAAGCCACCTTATGGTGGGAAGAAGTGAAGAATGTGCGGGGAATAAAGGACCAGGATGTAACGTGGGATAAGTTCCAACAGTACTTGACTGAGCGGTTCTATGATGAAAAGGCTCGAGAATTTCATGATTTAAGGCTGGGACAGCAGACTATGGACGAGTTTATCACTAAATTTACATCCTTACTGCGCTATGTACCGTATTTAAGAGAAGAGAAGGCCAAAGTTCAGAGGTTTCTGAGCAGTTTACCCGCCCATATGAAGGAGCGTATCGAGTTTGTAAATCCTAAGACGATGGATGAGGCCATCAGAACGGCAAGGTTGTGCTATCAGCAATCGAAGAACAAAGTAGACCAAGGAAAAGGGTGGCAGTCAAAGAAAGAAAACAGAAGCAGTGCTGGTTTCAAAAAGGGAAAAACTAGTAACTTCCGTAGCACAGCCAGAAGTTCAGTTAATAAGCAATTTGGAAGGAACCATCAGAGGATTCGATGGCCAGGAGAAGACAAGACGGTGGAAGCATCCAGCAAACCTGAACAGCCACAAAACCAGAGGCCACCTCTGCAGTGTTGGGGCTGTGGGGCCGCACAATACTACCGAGATTGCCCACAGCGGGGAAAAACTGAGACAGTGAACAATTTGCAGGAGGCTTCTACTATGGGAGATATTGCCAGAAGCATACCCAGAATTAACGCAGCATTGGAGGACCGGCAAGCCGATTTTCAGCCTACCATGATAGAACTGGAAGGTAATTTGTTATCCCAAACTATTTCTGTTTTGGTAGATCCGGTAGCCAGTTTAAGTTACATAAGTCCTAACTTAGTAGAAAAATGTAAATTACCAAGTCAGAATTTTAAGAAGACATGGTTGGTCCAGTTAGCTACAGGGGCTAAACGAAGAGTTGCTGCCAAAATACCAGACTGTGCACTGCAAATCGGAGGACAGCAGCTAGTAGTGGATTTAAATATTCTGCCTTTGGGATCTTATGATGTACTGTTGGGTATGGATTGGTTGGAGAAACACTGGACTCTTATAGACTGTAAGGAGAAGATAGTTTACTACAGAGACCAGAATGGTAATCGCCAAGAAATTCAGGGCATAAGGAAACCTGTACATCTGCGACCAATTACCGCTTCCCAAATGGCAAAATGTATGAGAAAAGGATGCCAGTTGTATGCCATACAAGTAGGAATGTTTGAGGCTAAGGATAAAGCAGCTGTGCTAGAAAACATACCTGTGGTACAACAGTTCAAGGACGTATTTCCTGAAGAAATACCAGGACTACCACCTAAAAGGGATGTTGATTTCACAATAGAACCACTACAAGGAGCTTCGCCAATTTCGCGGACTCCCTACCGTATGAGTGTGCCAGAATTGACTGAGCTAAAAATGCAGCTTCAGGAATTGTTAGATAAGGGGTATATAAGACCCAGTGTGTCACCGTGGGGAGCACCCGTACTGTTCGTTAGGAAGAAGGATGGAACCATGCGCATGTGCATGGACTACAGGCAGTTAAATAAGCTGACAGTTAAGAACAGGTATCCCCTACCCCGTATTGATGACCTGTTTGATCAGGTGAGGGGAGCTACTGTGTTCTCAAAAATTGATTTGCGGTCTGGTTATCATCAGATCAGAATTAAGGATGAAGATATACACAAAACTGCTTTTCGCACAAGGTATGGCCACTATGAATTCATGGTATTACCTTGATGCAAACATTACCACCTGCCTACTTTCATGAGACCGACAGAAAAGCGATCCCTATCTCTGGGACAATTTTAAAGCACCTCTTTTCATTGATGACATACCTATTTATTCAAAGAGTGTGGAGAACATACAGAGAATTTGTGGAATGGCACTGAACCCGTGATGAAGTACCTATTTACATGAAAACTATAAAATGGGCACTATTCAAAAGAAGAAACAGCAAGATATTGGTATGTAATATCTAAAAAGGTAGTAGTAAGAAGGAGAAAATTAGAACCATCATGGAATGGAAGGTGCCACAGAGTGTGGCAGATATACGATCGTTTATGGGTCTCGCTGGTTACTACAGGCGATTTATCAAAGGATTTTCGAAAATAGCCTTTCCCATTACTTCCTTACAAAGAAAAGGAAAGACCTTTAAATGGACTAAGGAGTGCCAAGAGAGTTTTGAAAAATTGAAACAGTTGTTGACTACAGCACCTGTGTTAAGCGTAGCAGATCCGGAAAAGGAGTTCGAGGTCTGTACAGATGCGTGCAAGGAAGGAGTTGGGGCTTTATTGTCACAAGAAGGGAAGGTGATTGCATATGAATCCCGCAAGCTAAAATATTATGAGCAGCGATATTCAGCGTACGATTTGGAGCTGACCGCAGTTGTGCACGCTCTCCGGGTATGGAGACACTATCTACTGGGAAAGAGATTTGTATTAAAGACTGATCACAGTAGTTTAACCAATTATTTTAAACAAGCTGATTTAAACTCCCGACAAGCAAGATGGAATGCTTTCCTGAGTGAGTTTGATATAGATTTGCAGCATGTGAAAGGTAAAGAGAACAGGGTAGCAGATGCATTGAGCAGAAAACTGCACGGAGTTTATGAGTTATATGTTAATCAAATTGAGACCAGATTTTTGGATCAAATCAGAATGGAAGCAAACAAGGATCCTGAATATAAATATTTGTGGCAGCAAACACAAGCACCTGAAGGTCAGGTTGGACATGGAGGATATGAGATCAACCAGGATGGGTTGCTGGTTTTCAAGAAGAGGATAGTTGTTCCAAACCGAATGGAATTAAAAACCATGATATTAGATGAATATCATAGAAGCAATTACGCGGGACACCCAGGATATCAAAAGATGCTGACCGCTATAAGGAAAGACTACTGCTGGCCGGGTATGAGAAAGGATATAGCAAGCTATCTAACTAAGTGTTTAGAGTGTCAACAAGTGAAAGTAGAACATCGGCACCCAGCAGGCTTAATGCAGCCTATACCCATTCCTGAGTGGAAATGGGAGGTGATCTCATTGGATTTTATCACTGGGTTACCAAAATCAAAGCGAGGTAATGATTCCATAATGGTAGTTGTGGACAGACTAAGTAAGTCTGCACATTTCATACCTGTCCAATCCACCTTCAAGACAGTACAGATAGCGGATTTATTCATGCGAGAAATCTTCAGACTGCATGGCATTCCTAACACCATTATCTCAGACAGGGATGTGAAATTCACATCAGCTTTCTGGAAAACACTATTTACAGGATTAGGAACGCAGGTACATTTTAGTACTGCATATCATCCGCAAACAGATGGTCAGACCGAGCGAGTGAATCAAGTGTTGGAAGACATGCTGAGGATGTATGTTATGCAGCAACCAGTAAAATGGGAGGAGTATATACACTTGATAGAGTTTGCCTACAATAATGGGTACCAAGAGTCATTAAGGATGAGTCCCTTTGAGGCGCTATATGGGCGGCAATGCAGAACTCCCATTAATTGGAGCAGCCCCGAGAATAGACTCATGCTTGGACCAGACATGTTAGCAGAAATGGAAGCAGAGGTGAAGAAAATTCGACAGAACTTGAAAGTGGCACAGGACAGACAGAAGGTGTACGCGGACAAAAGAAGGTCATACCGTGAGTATGAGGTTGGCGATCATGTGTATGTAAGAATTAAGCCAAAGAAGAGTACACTGAGATGGGCCTCTTGTGCAAAGTTAGCACCTCGGTTTTGTGGTCCTTTCCAGATACTGGAAAGAGTAGGACCTGTAGCGTATCGCTTAGCCCTTCCCAGTCATATTCGGGTGCATAACGTCTTTCATGTATCGTTATTGAAACGATATGTTCATGATTCAAGACACATAATCCATTGGCAGAACATTCAGGTAGAGGGTAAGCAAAGTGTTCAAATTAAAACATAATGATAAGACGTGTTTGATTAATTTAAGTTTATTGTGTGCAGGTAGAACCGGACAGAGAGTTTCTGGTCGAGCCCCACAGTATAATAGACCGGAGGGAAATCATGCTCCGGAAACGAGCCATCGCCCAGGTTAAAGTGCAGTGGAAGCACTTTGGACCTGAGGAGGCTACTTGGGAAGACGAGAGTTTTGTCCGGGAAGCTTATCTTGAACTCTTTTCTGAGCCAGAATGAGAACACCGGGGACGGTGTATTCGCTCAGGGGGGGGAAACTGTAACCCCCGTATTAGCTATTGACTAATGGAATGCTTTATTGATTAAGGATGAGTTAATTTGAATATTTGAACAAACTATTTTTGAATTTTTTTTCTTTTTGAATAAAAAAAAAAAGGATTTACTATGGAATTAGTTTCATGAGTAAAAACTGATGGTAAAAGAAATTTAACTCAAGATCTGGAATTAGTTAAGGAAAAAACTGTTTTACAGTTACCCAAAAAGAAACTCTGGATAAAAGGGGATTCCAGGGGAATTTTTGGGGTTCTTCTTGGCTAGGAGGAGAGGGGACTCTGAAAAAAACTGGGAAGAAAATTCCAGAACAGATTTCTCTGCTGGGTTGGAGATTGGACCGGATTGTCCCGATATCTCCCCAGATCTTTACGCTTCTGGAGTAGGAGGGTTGGACCGGAATGTCACGATTTCCTCCTACGAGACAGAGTGTAATGCTCCAGACTTGAAGCTAGGGGGAGAGCAGTGGGACGTAGTTGCCCAGCTCGTGGTAGGGAGGCAACAGAACCATCAGACAGTATTGCATGTAAACAAGTAAGATGCAGATAACCCAAGTTTTATTTATAAAATAGGAAAGATGATTATTAAATGGTTATTCCGACACTACTGTTAAGATAGGGCTGACAGGGAATTAGTACTGTTTATTTAGTTTTCTATTTATTAAATCTGCTGAAAGAACGAAAGGAGTTTAGAATGAATTAGTGTCTCTTATTTATTTCTGGTTTCATCTATTATAAATGCCGGTGAAGTAAACCTGTAAACCCTGATATTTTAACTTCTGTTCCAGAGTTAACCCTCGTTAGTAGAGGGAGAACGTTTTTTTTTCCTTAAAAAAAATAAGTTTATCTGACTGACAGACTTCGGAAAGACTGTTAACCCAAATCTGTAAACCAGAGTCGTGGGTTGGTTGTCATTTCCTCCTATGATAATTACGCGGACAGACGGGTGGTCCAGACGCCGTAATTTCAAAAAAAAAAACAAAAAAATGCAGAACCAGAACAAAAACTAAGAAGTCCTATAGAATCACTTAGAAACTTCTATAGAGGACAACGACTCACCATTTTTTCTTATGAGGCGAAACAGCCGGACAGAAAACAAAGGAAAGATGTCGAAATCTCATAACATAAAAAAACTGGGCAAGAAACCGAAAACGAGTTTCATTACTTCCACTAATACTATAGGAAAAAGACTGAATAAATTGAACTGTAGCACAGTATCATTAACCAAGAGTGAGAACAGTGGTGAACTGCCACGGTATGCATATCCATGAAATTTAAAATTGTGGAATTGGAAACTTAAATAAATGGAGCAAGAACGAAATACAACACCATATATACAGTAAACACATAGGCATGCGGTAAGAATCCAGTAGTGGAAATTATTCAGTAAACTTCATTAATTCAAAGATGATACAGTTTTTTTAGTTCAGAATCCGGGCGAGTATAACTCTAGCCTTCATAATTTATACAAATTAAAAGTCCAAAAACTGAGAACTCAGAAACTAAAAACCCTTCCAAGAACTAAACCACATCCTGCCGACGTGAGGCCATATTGCCATTGCTATTGTCAATAAATCCCTGAAAATAGTACATGGCAGGTGGATTACATATCATATCGAACTCTACCGGTTTCACCTTCATCAGATAAGCAGAAGGGAGGGTTTCCAATGCTACACAGTAAATACCTGTAGACGCATGCCGAATTCGGTGAAGATTTGAAGAACTAGAGACACGCAGGTAACCACCAAGTGGGTAGGGGAAGACCTATCCATACCTGCCACACCAGAGAATTAGAAAACCTGAGTAGGAGGAATGAACAGAAAAGCAGAAGTAATGACTTTCAACTTACTCATACAATCGAAAAGTAAAACAGGAACAAAAAACTCAGATTCTCCATGACGCTGGAATAATAATTACCTATGGAAGTTTCTAGCAGAACCGAGGAAGGAATCTTCCGACAACAACCACGAGGTCAGAATGGAAGACGGCTAGCAAAAGAAGACCGGGAACACACCTATGCAAACAATCCCGAGATAAAAGTTAAAACAAATACAAATTCTGAGCGTTCAAACCTTTTCAAGGAGTGAATGTCCTCTCAGGTAAAGGCGAAGAATACCGTGAAGGGGAGAGGAGATTGGGCAGGGCCCGCCGCACCGATCGCTAAAGGAGCAGACGAAACTCGAGGCTTGCTCAAACATGGTTTTCTTCCACATCGCACGAGGCGAGAATGGAAAAAAAAACAATAGCTACCAAAGGTCATAGCAAACCCTAACACTTTCTCACCGTGGATCAAAAACCTTTCAACGGCAGATCTGGAAGCCACGTAGGGTGGTAACTTCGAGCTAGCGGGCCCGGGTCGGTTATGTACAATTAACACGCAATAAACACAATCCAGCGGAAAGGACAGGTAATTCTTGGAGTTTGGATAAGGCCAGTGGTACCATTAAACCCGAAACACTGTGTATTAATTGTATGGTTGATGAAAAGTATTATCGTAGCATAGTTTTTATAACAAAGATCAAATCTGAGATAATCCGGGGTACGTAAGATCAAACAACATATTATCGCAGCCTGAACTGCACTACCAAAGACACATGCAATAATTTCCAACGGATTATATATAAATGTTAACGCATGGTTTATGTAAGTTCCTCGGAATCCCAAAAGTATAATGAATCGGATGCTTGAGTGTAATAATTATGGTTTAATTGGTAATTTTTTTAAATTTTTTATGGGGTGAGTGTTACATATATATATGTGTGTGTGTGTGTGTGTGTGGAGCGAGATACTTATTCATATAAATTTATCTTCATTTTATCATGGATATTCTTAATTTATGAATAGGTTTTTTACAATACCACGAGCCAATATCGTGGCTTATCAATACTACTTGCCCAAAAAAAAATTATCAATATCATAAACCTAAGAAAACATAACTCGTTTCATGTGGCACTTGTTCATGACATTTTTTTAATTAATCATTAATTAAAAAGAGAAAAAATGACATAACTACAAGATAAATGGTAGCCAATACCATACCTTATCAATACCATATGTTCACAAAAGTCATGACTCATGGCATTTGTTCATGAAATTTTTTTAATTAATCAATTTAATTAAAAAGAGAAAAAATGACATAATTACAAGATAAATCTTAGCCAATACCATACCTTATCAATACCATATGTTCACAAAAGTCATGACTCATTTAATTTAGCACTTGTTGGTATGACAATTTTTTAATTAATCCATTTAATTAAAAGATAAAAAAGGCATTATTACTTTTGAAATAAATCTCAATTTTTTTATTTATGTATACTACTAAAAATATTCTAAAATATTATATGGAGGTTAAATCTCTACCATGCACCTAATAATAATTATGGATAATTAAATTAATATTTTAATAATAATTAATAATCAAATTAATATATTGGAAACATGATTCCAAAATAAACAAGTGTATGAATTATACTAGAGACAATCCACTACGAGGGAGATGTGGAGATATGTAATTTTGTCAGTGGTCAACTTAGAATTCACATGTTTCTTTTTTAAAATAAGAATGAAACATTCTTTAAATTTAAAAATAATGTAGGCTATAATCAAAATAAAAAACAAATAAACATATTTGGTTACTTTTACTTAAAGATATTATAAAGCATAGTACCACTCTAATTGTGCTTGCTTTATTGGTTGTTCATATTACAATTCAATACAAAGAAGATATGTAAAAATACGTCACTCTCAATTATAAATAAAATGTCTTATATCCATATGAAATAAGATAATTTTATATCAATTTTTTTTTTAAATAATTAAAACAAAAAGCAAATAAAATCCATATTATTTATATTTTCATATCTCAATTAGAATGTAAATAAACTATTAAATATCCTTGTTAACTATTTTATTTTAATATTAACTTTAGAAAAAACACAAACATATATTTATATATATGAACCACAATAAAAATATTTCAATATAAAAAATTGGGTAATATTGAAATGTATGTTAATAAATAAATAAAAACAACTTTGATGTTAATAATAATCTATAAATAAAATATCTGAGTCAAAGGTTAATTAAATTATTTCAATATCCACAATTTAATATAATAATATTAATAAAATGTCTATATTGTATAAAATAATTGAAAAATTAAACTGTTATTGTTGTAGCATTTCAAGTATCATTACTTTAAGCCAGCAGGGGCATGGTCTAGTGGCCAGCAGATTCACTGTTAAGGCGTTCGTGTTGTTAAGCACATCACGAGTTTGAGCCTCGTCTTATTCGGTACTGTTCTTACAGGGTGGGTGGTCCCTGAGAGGTTATAGTGGTAGCCGTGGGGGTTTGACAGTGGTCACTGGGTTCTTGCAGGCTGGGCGGTCCCTGAGAGTTTATAGTGGTAGCCGAGGGGGTTTGACCCCTGGGCGGTCCCTCAGAGGTTATACTAGTCCCTACAATACTAGTTCCTACTGGTAGCTGGGGGGTTTGACCCCTGGACAGTCACTAAGAGGTTATACTGGTAGCTGGGGGGTTTGACCCCGCACCTCGCTTGTGAAAGCCGTTAGATTTTACAGATTCCTCTGACTTACAAAAAAAAATATCATTATTTTTCATTTTAATTTTTTATTAATCTTGAGAAAATATTTGTTGAAATTGCATCTTTAAGTTATTTTATTCCATGTAATATTTTCAAGAGAATACATACATATATTGAAAGAGATTCATCTTAATCATCATCTATCAAGACGTTAGAAAAATACAATTTTTGGAGGTACAATTTTTTTTAGTTTTAAACTCAAAAAATAGTTTTCAACTCAAAAAATTTTATCTCTCTTAATAAATCTTTGATTAAGATATATCTATACTCATACTTTCACACTTCAGTGCTTTCACACTCCAATCCTATAATTACATAACTATGACATCACCATATTCATCATCCAACAAAATGAATTTACTTGTACAAATTACATAATTTAAACCTACAATACCAACCTATCTTTGGAAAATTGGAACATGCAAAAACTAAAAACAGTTAAGACTACGCTGCATTTTACTTTCACACTCTGAATGTCATGATTATCCACTTGTGACATCACCATGCTCATCATCTGGCAAGACAATTTACAACTCCATCATGTGGCCAACAAAGTATAGTCTGTCATAAAGTTTATGATTCCCCCCACATCCTCTGGTTTATAGTCTACACCTTCCCCTCATTATCACCATATTCATCATGCAACAAAATAAATTTACTTGTACAAATTACATAATTTAAACCTACAATACCAACCTATCTTTGAAAAATTGAAAGATGCAGAAACTAAAAACATTTAAGACTACGCTGCATTTTACTTTGACACTCTGAATGTCATGATTACCCACTTGTGACATCACCATGTTTGTCATCTGGCAAGACAATTTACAACCCCATTATGTGGTCAACAAAGTATAGTCTGCCATAAAGTTTACAATTCCTCCCCCTCCAACCCCCCAACATCCTCTAGTTTATAGTCTACACCTTCCTCTCATTATCTGCACCCTCCCCTCATTATCTGCACATAGTTTACAACTTACCATTTAAAGTCACTGCTTCACGACCCGTGTCGCTCTAGTTTTCAGTGTGAGCGCTGGAGACAAAATCCCCACCGCAATTTATGACTTTACGCGACCCCACTCCCCCGTTGATTGAAACAAGTATCTATAGGTCAATATATATAGATCAATGTCGTACCGTGAGTTTGGCGTTTCATATGGAGACGGTTTCTACCTGGTAGTTAGATTTTTTTTTTTTCACACTTTTTAGTTTAGATAGGGTTAGCTTCTCTATTAGATAGAAGAACATAGATCAACTCGTTATAAAAATATTATTCATAAAAATTATATTAAATCTATGTCTTTTAAAATAATTTAATTCCCTATAAATGAATTCCATTATCAACATCTCTCATGAAATTTGAACCAAACCAACCTGCACAGATTTGAATGTGTGGTTGGGATTTTGTAGGGTTTCGAGGTTCGACAAATGACCATAGGCCGTGAAAGGCATTGGAATTGAGCGTCACGAGGCTCAGGGACTCTTTTTTTATATGGATTATGAAGAGAATGAGAAAGAGATCTTCCCAGCACCAAATCCAAATCCTTGAACTGTAAAATGCCCAATCCTTTCACAAAAATAATGTCCAATCCAAATATATTCCAGTTTTTTTTTAAGGACAAGACTGAAGGTATTCCCTCTGTGATCTGCATCACATTGACTAATCTTCAATTCAGTTTCAATCATAGGAACAAGATCGACTGTATTAATGTGAACACAAAAATCTATATTCTCACAGTGCATGTAATATAGGTATTAATTAAAAGTAAAAAGATTTATAAATCACATCGATGTTAATATATTAGTATATATTGATATCAAAGAAATAAAATTATACTAGTGATAATTGCTATTCAATAATATCATTAACATATTGAATTGACAATGGCCATTCATTAATATCTTATTACTATTCAATAATATCATTAACATATTATTCAATAATAGTATTAGCATATTAATATAAAAGAAAATAAATTTAAAAATTATTATAATATTATAATTTAATATAAGATTATAAATGTTAATTTCACATAATTCTAATCCACTTTCTTACTTTCTTTCCATAATTTTATAGATTTGAGATTTTATGCAAGTAAACTTACTGTTATAAATAGAGGAGGAAATTTGAGTTTTATGTGAGAAATCCATGCCCATAAAACAAAAGTAGAGAGGTTAAAAAAAGATAAAATTTTATTATGTACCACATAAGTATGTTTATTTCTTGTAGTAGTTTAATTTAGAGATTGTTATATTAAATTTTTTTATTAGTTTGTTTGTTGTAGTATTTTAATTTAGAAATTGTTATATTAAATTTTCATAAAGTTGTTTCATGGCACTAAGAAATGATGTAATATGGATTTCTATATTGTTTATATAGTAGAGAAAGGAAACACATGCCTTGATATTGTAATTAGTAAAGGAGAAAAGGTCTGTTATTGAAGGTGATTTGAGATTTTTGAAATAATTTATATAAGTATAAATGGTGAAGTTTTGAATGATTTAAGATTAATTGAATAAAAAATATAATTTTAAGTATTAAATTTAGACTTATTTTAGTTTATTATCATTTTTATGAAATTTGGATTTACAACTATGAATTTTATAAACATTTTAAATTCTCAAATTTTATCCTTATACTTTTCATAAGGATCACAAAACTACCAAAATACATCACACACACAAATTTTATTGACTCTGATGTGGTTTAACAATTGTGACACCTACATTTAATGATAACTAGTTGTTAACTAGTTAAATGACATTTTATTATTGATTAAGGAAAAGACATGTTTTGTTGGAAAATTTATTTTCTTTATTGTTAATTGTGAATAATAAAATTAGTTATGGAAAGTAATTCCATAAAAAAATAAAAAGGGTTGATGGAAAATGTTTTCCAAGAACTGAAAGGTGGTTGGATAGTTGGGAACAATTACTTGTTCCTCTCGGGATAAGGGACTCATCCTAGTGAGGAATAAGGGTTATGTTCATGGACTAAGGAGAGAGTGTAGATTTTCCTGAGCTGGTAGAGACCAGTGGAAAACACTCAACAATCCTGATTTTATTTATGGTACTCACTGGACTAGGAGTCTTGAGGTCACAGCGGAAATTTCCACTGTCAACCCGTACCTTTCAGGAGTGGATCACGGGGGAAAGAGGAGGACATAATGACCTCTCTTGAAGGTTGGGAGGACCACAGCTGCGGAATTACGTAATTGCAAACAGGTGTAAACAGGTGTAAACATGTGTTTATCTACTAATGACAGAAACAACAGATCTATGTTAGAAAAGTGTTGGAAATGATGAGACTTTTTATTAATATGGTTTCAATATATACCTCACAAGTTATAATTTGTATATTGTATGTTGTGTGTAGAATTTATATTGAATGTCAAGCTCAGTAGTAGTGATTCTGGTAGAGATCGATTTTGGTTAACTATGACCGAAAATTATCACAGGAGATTTTGTGCTGTAGAAATAATGGAAACCGAGATTTGGGTGATGAATGTTATATAGAGTGAATATTTTATTGTGGTAAACAGTAGAAGTTCATTGAAGAACTATAAAAGATTAGTGTTGTAAACTGTACCAACAAGAAAGACAGTAAATTAATGTTCAAGAAAATAATAAAATGTAAGGTTGTTTAGATACAAATGTGTTTAAATAAATTGCAGGAAATTTTCTTAATGTTAAAACACTACATAGCGGACTATCGATTGAGGGTACAAGGTGAAAAACCCAAACCTCGACACATCGTCCCTCAAGCATTGTTATCTCGGACAACAAGCAAGATGGTCCGGTCACCTAAATAATTCACCAGTCATAAAAATTAATTAAGGGAATGCTGTAATGATATTTCCGAGAAGAGTAAAACAACCAAGAATAGTAATCGAATAGTTCCATTTCTTTTCCAAAAACCATTAAGCAATTTAAGAAGGAAAGATAACATCTATCAGAATTTTCTTTTTACAAACTAGAAATTATGCGTAGAATTTAGAAAATATACAGTTGGCTCGAGGCCCAAACCCTACAGAATAAAGAAGACAATACTCTTTTTTTTATTGAGAACGGAAAACAATCAAAGCTATAAATTAAATAAATGTTCATTTATCTGGAAAGTATTTCAAGAAATGCACAAGGTCAAATTCGACAAAGAACTAACGAGTAGTAGAACAAGCAGTGAGACAATTCTCTATTGTTCATTTAAAAGAGCCTTCTCTGAAAATCCGAGAAGCATAATATTAGAAATTTCAAATGCCACAGAGAAATAATCACTTAGTTATTAACAAGAGTATGGGATGGAAAACCAGAATGAACATTACAACAACAAAAGCTTCAAATCGATTAATATTATATAGTTTAATTGAGCTCCAACTGATTTCAAAACTCGATGGAAAACCTCATGACTTGAACTTATTAGCTCAACTAAATATTAATACAGAGTCTCCAGTAAAAAAATGAATACTACTCTCCGAAGCCAAACAAGAACAAACTTATTAAAACAGAATAAATTCTAGAAGATTTATGAAGTTCATGGTTGCACAATCAATGTGCTAACCCTGACGATAAGTACGTAGACCCAAGAAAGTCGACATGGAATACCTGGAGGGAACCAAGAAAAGATTAGCTGAGACCATTCTTCAGGAGAGGTGTCAAGATTACTTCGACAGAGACCTTACCTGCAAAACCCAGAACAATGGATAAAACGTGAGTAAGGGTAGGTGAAACTTCAGTAAACTTTAAAATGGAGGCTAGTGAAGATAGAGAAGGGGGTAAACATACTTTCTTACCTGTGGCTAGAAAAATCTCACGTTTGGATGCCAAACCCAAATTGCAAGCAAGAGGAAGGACGTTACCCAGTGTATCTTCACAACTCAGAGATAGCAAAACTAAAATTTAAGAATGTGAGAATGAAGTTAAGACCTTGAATTAGCTTCTTACCCGAGACGAAGAGGAGCGACGAGGCCAAGAATTTGAAAGGTTTTTCGGACATCTGTGAAAAATTGCTACAGTTATGTCACACCTCTGCGTTGACAGATGGAAAGGTTAAACCCAATCTCACAGAAGAGAAAAGCCATGGCCGAGGGTTCAGGCCGAGAACTCTTGACAGAGCCAACCAAGGAGTAAATGGCGGAGCAAAAATGACAATGAAGATTCAAGTATCAGGTTAACCTAGCCACTTCCCACCATCTAGCAACCATCGTTAATTTGTGAAATAATCGAACGGATATCGTGAGGGAAATTGGCCTATGCACGGATCTCCCAACAAAACAACTGGCGTGGAATTAATGTGGGCAGGTTGTAACTAGATATGTGTACCAGCAGTCATAAATATCCTATATCATGAGTTAATTACCAAGGACAGTTGTCATCACTTTGAAAATCGAAAGAGCAACCATCGGTTTAAACACAAGCACAACCATTATAAAAGAATGAAACTCGAAATATGATATGTTTGGTATTTCATAATTTTATTAACAATTCCTAAGGTGGGTTGTATGATTACTTTACATAAGGAGCAAGTTTAATTAAAAACAAAAATAATTTTACTTTACATTAGGAGCAAGTTTAATTAAAAATGAAAATAAGTTTAGTATTAAGATGTATGTGATAATATGGCGTGGTAAACAATTTTATTTTTTTATTTTTATTTATTTTTTAATTTTTTTTATGGTAGTTGATGAGTGTTACAACAATCTAATTACTTTTACATTAATCAATGTAATTGATGAGCATTGGCATGGGTAGTCTAACTATAATTTAGCAATGCTAATTTTGTGAAATTTGGAGTAACTCCACTCTAAGCTCTTTTGGAGACTAGATGAAATTTAGATTTTCAAAGTGTGAAATTTGAGTTTTAAGATACAAAATCCAATTATGAATGTTCTAATATTAGATTTAAATATTGTAAAATTGGATTATAAAGTGTGAAATTAAAGCATAAAAATGCAAATATCAAATCTAATTTTACAATTTTAGACTATGATATTCTAATCAAAATTTTCAATTTTAAAATTCCAATTTCACTATTAATTTTGATCTAGATTAAACCGTCATACAATTTTTCATCTATTGTGTTATTGTTTGGATAGAAAAATTGGAAGAACCATCTTTCCAAGCCAATTTTAATATAGGCCTCATTTTTGGAAATTGTGGTTTGGAACCTTATGAAATCATTTATTGGGGTTAGAATGAAAATTGGTGTTTGGAACCTTCTAGACTTATTTATTGGGGTTTGAGTATCCTAGTATTATTCCCATCCCCTCAAGATTGTTCTGTACATTAAGAACTTTCCAATGGTATAAAAATGACCTTAATCAAAACTCATATGAGAAATTTGTGTCTCCCAAAGTCAACCAAATTTATTGACCACCATGATAAGAGTGAATTCCACATTAGTGCCCATTACATATGCATGTGGGGCTAAATACATGAGGACTTTCAATAATATTCCAGAAGGTCTCTAACTTTATCACTAATTGAGGGTTGAGGAAGTAATAATCCTAACCCTATATATCTATCAAGCTATGTAAAATATTAAGTCATTAGGAGGAGAATGAATTCCATTTATTTAGCATTGTACTTATTCCATAACCGAGAAAAAGATCTAGGAATGGTATTTTGAGAGCATAATATTGAAGGAGGAGGATTTGTAATAAGTGTTTAGGCCAAGTTGATAGTGCAGTGAAAAATTAAATACTATAGTGGGTGCCTCTTTATTTGTATATATACTATAGTTGGAAGTCAAGAGATAATAGCATAGGCTTCACCTTCTAGCTAGGCCTTCTCTTGGATTGGGTTTACTAGAGTAAATCTTGTGTTCATTTGCGTGGATGGTATGTATAAGTGTTTGTTCTTTCACTTTCATATTTTAATTATTTCATAAATTCAAACAAAGTGAATAATTAATGAATTTTGCATCTGTTGAAAATTAGGTTGCATAATCTAAGATTTTAGAATATTATAAGATTTATTGTGATGATTTTTTCCAATGAAATACACATAATAGTTTATAGATCAAATTTCCAATCACATTTATTCTATATCATTAAAAATTTTAGAATAGGTTACACATTATTTATAGTTACTCATTATTTATGTCTTTATAACTATAATCCTTTGTAGTTATATAGATCTTCTCATCATCAAAATAGATCAATATATTAGGATTTTCCAATAAAAATTCCATATCTACAATTTTAAATAGCATTAAAGACAATGTTTCAAAACATTCTAAAACTATTTATATTGGACACAACTCTATAATTTAATTTGATGTAATTATATTTGATGTAACATTCATATATATTGGATTTGTATAATTGAATTTTGTTAAGATTTAGATATTGAGTTCTTATACTTCTATTGTTATATTAGCGTTATCATAATCAGTTAGTTAAGCTCTTTATTTGTAATTGTATTTTTTGTCTCTTATATATATCCCTTGGAGACCTAGTTTTAGATATGATCTGATCTCATATTGTGCAATTGCTATATTGTCAAAAGGAGATTGCATCTTCAAAGAGGCTTCCCATTCCTTCTTCTTTTTTGTCATTCTTAAGGATAGGACACTTCTTTTATATTTTTATGCTATTTGGGTGTTTTACGCATACGTTTTGTGTCAAATCCTATGATGCTTGTGTTTGTTTCCTCCAAATGACCCATTGGTATATTTTCTATAAATATTTTTCTAGGAATTTTCACAGAACAAAATTATTGTTAGACTAATTATACATAGAAATGAATTTGTGGTAAAGTTTCTAGTTCTATATACTTACATAAATATAGGATATGAGAATTAAGGTTTTCTACCCGTCTAGAAACTAGTATCAAATATGTGTTATTGGTGAACTAGTCATATTTAAAACTAGAAGGTCCAAATTGAATGTCAATAGTTGCATTGAATATGATATATATTATAGTATTTTAGATCCAAATTTTGTAAGTATATTTGAAGAAATAGACATGTGGTAGGTGATGCAAATTATCTCTCTTATGAGGGGTAAAAACAACGATTTTGAGGAAAGTAAACATATTTCTCTTTTGACACATTGAAATTTGGTAAGCTATGGCACTATTGAGAAGACATATCAAGCTACTTTAAATCAAAATTTTAGACTAACAGCATTTGAAATTTTAGAGAGATATCAAAAGAAAGGTCACCGAACAAGACAATCAACAAACTATGTTTTTTAAAGGTATGTTAGTGAAATTAGCATAATTTTATCCCAATTAAGCAGTCAATTTAATGACATAGGTGATAACATGTCAAGAGAGGTTGATTTGGTATATTCATAATAAGATTATCAAAAATGAAATTGAAAATGGAATGAAAACATTTATGTATCAAAAGATAGAATGATGAAAAAAATTCCATGAAAATCATGCTCCAAATTTTGAACCCTAGTCAAACATGGAGATGGTTTTAACAAATTTGAACAAATAAATTTAATCCCAAAATCATAGTCCTTCATTAATATTAGGGATTCAACTTGTGACCAAGAAACTAGTTAATTCCCCATATTAATATGAACAAATTTGATATAGAAATCCTGTAATATAAATATTCCATATATTATAAATAAAACGATTCTATGATATACACTCAATACCAATTTTATGAAAAATAACTCTTTATCCTTACACTATAATTTAAAAAGCATAATATATTTTTTTCTCTATTAAAATGAAAAATGAAACAAAGCAACATTTGTATTGGCCTATAATCTCAATATTATACATGGAATTTCCAATGGAAACTTTGACTGTAACCCTGGTGGTTAGCCTATCATGACTCAAGCTATAATGGCTAGCCTATAACCTTGTGATTGATAAGTCGATGAATGTAGGGTTTGGAGTAAATTTCGGTTTTAAACTTCAAGCATGGAACATGAAGCGCATAGAGGTCAGCATCGACGGAGGAATACCATACGCAGCTTTGTGTCGGAAGAGCCATGCATTATGGCGGAGGTCAGGGGAATTGAACGTGGCACCGAAGAGGGGAAGAATGAATGTTGTATGTAGATTCTAGAAAAAAGGAAAACGCAGATCGTGCCTGCAATCATTCTATTTTTAATAATTTCTTAAATGAATTACTGTTGAATTGGGACGAATTTAACGCCGAAATAGTTGGAATTTGAATGCATATTGAATTTAAATGAATTTATTAGATTTTTTTATGAAATTATTTGAATTTCAAAATTTTCTTTGAAATACTGAATGCAGTGTATTAAAATATAATTAAAATAGAGATAAATTAATATTGTATATCAGAGAAGAATCCAATTAATAAGAATTTAATAAAAAGCAAATTAGATTTCCAAAATATAAGAGAATCCAATTAATAAAAGGCTAATAATAAGCTAATTAGATTTCCAAAACTCGATGATGAAGAAGATTTCTGAAAATTTCTCAATTCCAAATAAAATTATATTTTGTGTAACAATAATATCTTTGACCATATCAAAAAATTTATTATTTTATTTTATTTTAATATTATTGTATTATATTTTTTTTATTTCTTAAATTTTTAATAATTAAGAATAAATAAAAATAAGTTAATTAGTATATCAATATTAAAATTGTTTTTATTATTTTTAACTGTATATTCTATTTCTATTTATTTATGATGTGATATTTTTTGTATTATTATGTTAAGTTTTTTGTCTTTAAAAATGGTGAAGCATTTATCTTGTTTTGCATTATTATATTAAAGTTTTTACTTTTAAAGATGGGTGAAGCATTTACTTGAAACATTGGACATTTGAATGAGTACACACAGTTATCCAAAAATCTTCACCATCATCAAACTAAATATATACTAGTACAACCACATTAAAAATATTAATGTGGTTGATATAGCCAAAGACTTCATAAATATAACAAAAAAAACTATTGCAACAAAAAAAACTATTACAAGGCAAAGAATGTCTTACCAATGCACACATTTACCTTATTAACCATGTATAAAAAGGTTATGGGTCAACTTGAACTTGAGGAAGAAAAAAAAAAAAATTAGACATCTTATTGTAAAATGGACCATTTGCTAAATAAAATTTGCTTATATATAAATGAATGTTATAAATAATAATGATAAGCTTATCATAGATGAACTTATTAGAATTGGAATAATCTCAAATTCCTAAGAAATTGGTGGACAGAAAGCCATATGACATAAATCTAAATTAATAAACTCTGTAACACACTACAACCGTTAATAAGATCATCATCTACTTTAAGATGAAATAAAAATCCTTCTACAGTTAAAATAAATTAATTTTAAATAAACTAATTAAGAATAATTTAACTAAAAGTAATAAATAATTAAAACATTAAATTTATATCGTGATAAATAAATAAGTATTTTATATTATTATAGTTTAATTAATATATGTTCTGACTTTTTTCTAAGTATTTATTTTTAGTTAATTTTATCTAAATTTTAATAGAATTTTTTAGAACTATAAATTTAAATTATGTAATTTATAAAATTTCAGTGTTTTAAGGAATTTTTAAATCACTCAATATTATTCAATAAAAAATGCATTTTAAAAACAATAAATTACAAATTCACTTTGTGTGATTTAAAAAAATCACACAAAAAAAAATCTATTAGTAAAGTGCAAATAAGTTAATTATTAAATAATTCAAATTAAAATTAATTTTTATTGAAACCATGGATTAAGAAGAAGATAGAAAAGACAATAAAGCAAGCCGTAAAGTTTCATTGTCTCCCTAGTTGGCAAAAATTGAGATCCGTCCGTGTTTATATCTGGGCTATAGAGAAGTACAGGTATCCAATGTGGGAAAATAAAAAAATGAGTTGAAAGAAGTTAAAAAAAAAAAAAAAAAAAAAAAATAGAAACTCAATGTATAGCTATTAAAATAATGTGTGGAAAATGATTAAGAGAACACCCAAGAGTGAAAATAAAAAATGTGAGAATTGGTGAGAAAATTTCAATAATTTATATGTTAAATTAAACAATTAATTTTGTATTTATATACATGAGTAACATATGGTCAGGTGTATATTAATTAATTATTAATTGATTAAAATATATATTTGTATGAGTTTGACTAGTAAAATAGACCATATATAAGGGTGAGAAAAGACTAAAGCAACACCTGAGTGAAAATATGAAATGTGTGGAATTTTTTTATTAATTTATATCTTAAAATAAATAATGAGTTGTGTACTTGTAGCATAATATATAGTTGAGTGAATATTGAGTAATTAGTAATCTATTAAAATATAAATATGAGTTTGAATTTGGAAAAAGAAAATTTATTTAAATAAAATAATTTCAAATAAACTAATTATTAATTAATCAAAATTGATTTCTCCGTACACTAAAATAGAAAGAAAATTTAAAATGATTTGCAATTATTATAAAAAAAATTAATTAAAAATAATAAATAATTGAAATAGTAAATCTATATCATAATAAATAAATAAGAAGTTAATTTTATCTAAATTTTAATAGATATCTTTTAGAATTATAAGTTTGAATTGTGTCATTTACAAAATTTCAATGTTTTAAAAATTTTCCACATTACTGAATTTTATTCAATAAAAAAACGTATTTTAAAGAACAATATTATATCGTGTAATTTCCCAAAAAAATACCAAAACATCGATTAACAAAATGCAAATAAATTAATTATTAAATAATTAAAATTAAAATTATTTTTTATTGCACCCATGAATTAAGAAGAAGAAGAAAAACCGAAATTCAAATTCAATTAGGAGTGTGGGAAATAAAAAATGAGTTGGAAGAAGTTCAAAAATAATAAATAATTAAAATAAAAACCCATTTATAACTATTAAAATAAAGTGTGTGAAAATATTAAGAGAACACCTAAGAATGAAAATAGGAAATGTGGGAGTTGTGAGAAAATTTCATTATCTATATGTTAAAATAAATAATTAATTTTGTATTTATACACATGACATTTGGTTAGGTGAATATTGTTTAATTACTTTAATTCATTAAAGTATATATTTGTACGAGTTTGACTAGTAACATAAACCATATATAAGGGTGATAAAAGATTAAGAGAACACCTAAGAGTGAAAATACGAAATATATAGAAACTTGAATTATTTTATATGTTAAGAAATGTGGAAATTGGGTGAAATTTTTTCATTAATTTATATATTAAAATAAATAATTATTTATGTATTTATAGAATAATACATAGTTAAGTGGATATTGAGTAATTAGTAATTTATTAAAATATATATTTATATGAGTTTGAATATGAAAAAAGAAAATACTTTTTTTCATTCTTGTTAGGATATTCTAACACATAGTAAATAGTTAAGAATAATTTAGTTTAGTGTAGAGTTAGGTAAAGTGTGTTTTTTTACCATGTATATTTGTAACTTATAATCCGACGGTCATGATTTTTAGTGATCCGATGGTTATCTCTCACCTCAGTATTAACAACACATGATCCATGGCTTAACACCCGATTGGTCCATGATCTCTATTTAAAGAGCATGGAGGGTCATTTGTCCGGTAACCGTTTATGAGAGAAACATATGTAACTTTTCTTTTATATTAATAAATTGTCTGAAGTGGTCGCGTTGGCTCAGGTCGTGGACTGTTTCCCTCTTTAAGGGCTTTAACCACGTGATTATACTAGTGTACTGATTTGTGATCAGTTTGTGAGCGGTGACCTTTGGTTCTTGATCTAAGGAACTTACCCTGTAAATTCCTACATGGTATCAAAGTTATTTTGAGGGCCGCGTCCGTTGTTGATCAAAATCTAAAGCCGATTTGATTGCATGCGAATGTCGTTTTGTGGATCTACTATTTCTGAACATTTTTGGGTTTGTAGAACTGCTCGGTTGTGTCCGAAGTGTCTGTTACAGTGAGGAACACCTTTCATTTCATACGAAAAAGTTTCTGGCTGCCCAAGTTATGACAATTTAGATCTAAAGGTATAAAGCATATATTTTGCAGTTATATTTGTTATTAGTTCTGCTTATTTTGGTTCCATTTTTTTATTTTCGGTTTATAGGTTTTATTTATTTTCCATATCTATACCCTCTTCTCTGTGTATGTTCTTTGTTGTGCGTTGTGTGCGATCTCAGCAAATTAGAAACAGGATTTTTTTTTATTTTTTTTTTGCTACGTATGCTCTTTCCCCGCATCTTTGTGCAATCTCGGGAAATCAAAAATATTGAAAAAAGGATAGTTTCCTGTAAGGCTAACCGAAAATCTAACATTTTGCCGTAAGGCTTTGCATTGGTTTTTTTTGGCTCGGTTTTTGTGTTTTTTTGTGCAGGAAAAGGCACAGACACCGAAGAGTAAGAGTAAAAATAAATAAATAAATAAACCCTTCCTCCTTTCAAACAATAACGTGGTCATTTTACTATGTCACTTGGTGAGGAGTTTGTGACAGTTATATTTACTGCTAACTAGTTGGTTAACTAGTTAAGTAATTTTTATTATTTGTTAATGAAAAACTGAGACAATTAATGTTATTAATTTTAATAATAACGTTGTTATGAAAAATAACTGAATAAGAAAAGTAAAAATCTGATGGTAAATGTTTCCAAGAACTGAAAAGAGGTTGGGAATAGTTGGAAAAAGTTACCTACTCCTCTGGGGATAAAGAACTGATCCCAGGGAGGAGTAGGGGTTCTGTTGTTGGAAAAAGGAAAGAGTGAGAGATTCCTCAGCTGGTAATAACCAGTGGAAGTACACTCAGAAATTTCCTGAAGTTTCTGGTACTAACTGGACTATGTGTCTTCAGGTCACAGCAGAAAGAAAATCCACTGTTAACCCGTACCATTCAGTTTGGAGCATGGGGACAAGGAGGACGTAATTGCCTCACTTGATGGTTGGGAGCACCACAGCTATATCATTTAGAATTGCAGATAAGTATTCATGCAGTTCTATATCTAGTAGTTTATGTTATTTATATTTTTAAATACTGTAATCGGGATGGAATAAGCAGTAGTGCAAGATGTTCTGTACTTTAAATGATTATTTTTTTAAAGATTTCACATATCACTGTTAAAAAATTATTCTTTTGAGAGCTAAATGTTGTAAATATTTTCTAGTGTATTGTTATGGAATAATGTTGAATTCTGGGAGTATTTATTAGTATTTAATGAGGGAGTAAATAAATATTTAAAACAGAGAAATAAATCTGTAAGTAAGAGATTTAGATTGTATTTTCTTTTCAAAACGAAAGAACAGTATAATCAAAACTACTTCTAAGGAAAAGAGTATTGAAAACTAATGTTAGAAATAACTTTACAAACCCTCTAAACATTCTTAAACAATTATACTGTGCCAACGGTACATGCTAGATTTTGGAAGCAAATAGTACTGATTAAAATGATTACAAGCTGTAAGAATATCATTTAAGATCTTTATAATATTTAAAAAAAAAATTCTAATAGACTGTCAGATGAGGGTTCGGGTGATAACCCAATCCCAAATCTTGTCACCTCTCGGGAAAAACTCTAAATACTCGGACAATGGGTATTCGATGGTCTGGACACTTGGAAGTCAGAAGGAAAATTCCGCACAGTAAATTCATATAGGAATGTATATAGAAGAATATGTTTATACATTTATCAGTAGAACAAAGCTAAGAATAATCAAAGAAGCTTGTAAGAGGAATTCCTTAAACGCATATAATAGTAAACAGTGGAGAAAAATTTATCCTCTTCGACAGTAAAGAAAGAAAGACAAACCCAGAAGATGTATAGTGAGGAATAATTTCTGAATGCCATTTTCTTATTAACACATAAAAATGTAGGGAATCCAAAGTCCATAAATATAGCAAGAAAAAACAAGACAGAACTGAGATTCTACTAACATATGAAGAAACGAAGCTATGCAAATAGTTCAAAGTAACAAGCACTGTATCTAATTAACTCTGCAGATTTTAAACATATGGGTTAAACCCAGAACACTGTAAGATCTGCAATATTCAAATCAAAGTTTTAAATCTTCAATGGAAAAACCCTTTTAAAACTTTACAAGGTTTCACCGAAGTGAAATACACAGTCGAATTTCCTAAACATGCTACAATAATGTTCTCTTGAGGAACAGTAAACCCATAAATGGATTTGAAGCCTTCAAGATTGGAAGCCGGGGGATTGTATGTGGAGTTCAACACATAGGCCACTTGGGCAAATATCTCGAAGCATACCTAGAGAATTCCGAGCAGAGTAAGTAAAAACTGGACTTATCAAACTGAGGTTTCTACAGAGGAGATTGTCATAAGATTTTAAAGGCATACCTGCCAAACCAAAACAGACACAAGAAAAAAAGTATCGCAGGTCAAGGAATTTATTCTTAAAACAAAATAAATAAGAAAATGTAAACCCAGAATCGCATTTACCTGTGAAGGACATCAAGAGGAATAATGGATGTCATCCTCTCCATAGTTCTTATCCGACAGAGAGATTAAGCAATAGAAATGGTTAGTAAATCTACTTCACGATCTGAGCAACAGGTTATCTAACTATGATGCCAAGCCTGAAGCTTAAATAAAACAAGAATACAGTTAAGGAAAACGTTAACCTGAACGATGGGAAGGAATGAGATTTTGATGCAGAGAAAATCAAAGAAAAATTCACTAGCAAAGTTGGCTTTAAAACGTTAATTTACCTCCATAACTGAGCTGAGCTTAACGCTATCTTGGACAACCTTATATCTTTGCAGCAATAGAGTTCTGAGTTTGGTGGGAGCAACTCTTGGTAAACCAGAGTAGAGAACAACGAAACTAACATGTAAAATAATGCCAAAGAGCAGTTCTAGGGTTGGCGGGGTTATCTAAACAAGGCTCCCACCTAAACCTAAACCATCAATCTCCCAAAAGAAAATCAACGGTGTAGATCTAATTTAAGGTACATTGTAAACCCCCCTAAATCCATGTGTTTTCACAGCTGTCATGGGAGATCAGATTCGGATTCAAAACATTAAATACCAAAACAAACAATTGTATCTCTACTAAAGTGAGATGACAAGTGTTACAGAGGAATATTAAATACATAGCAGGATTGATTTTTAAATCCGATATCATTTTTTTTTAATGTGTTAATTTGTTACCCACAGTTTTGATTTGTTACGGGTTGTAAATAATCATGTGAATTGGTAATATAGTATTAGCATTTGGATCTTGTCTAGGGGAGTAAATTCATGAAGAGTAAGTGTTATATTTACTCTATGATAGAAAGTAAAAGAATTTTTTTTTATGTATGTGTGTATGTGACAAGTGGTATCAGAGCAGCGTTCAAATACATCACCTGGGAATCATTCCATCAATACCTCAAGGACAAGTACCTGATAGAAATATTTTATGACGAGAAAACTAAATAATTTCATGATTTAAGGCTGGGACAGATGACCATGGATGATTATATCACTAATTTTACCTCCCTGTTACGCTATGTTCCATATCTTCGAGAGGAGAAGGCTATGGTGCAGAGATTTCTGAGTAGCTTGCCAACACACATGAAGGAGAGAATAGAATTTTTAAATCCCCGAACCATGGATGAATCCATTAGTAAAGCACGAATGTGCTATCAGCTATCCAAGGCCAAAGGGGAGGTTGGCAAGACTTGGCAGCCAAAGAAAGGACAGAAAAGTAACTCGAATTTCAAGGGCACAAAAAGCAGCAACTTTAAAAATTCTTCACAAAATCCTGTTAGCAAACAGTTTGGTGGAAATCACTAGAGGACTAGATGGCCAGTAGACGAAAATCCTATAGAAGCATCCAATAAGCCTAAGTAAGGGCAGGTGACCAAGCCACCTTTATAATGTTGGGGGTGTGGTGAAGCACATTACTACAAAAACTTCCCACAGCGAACAAGAAATGACGTTGTAGCAAACTTGTAGGAAGCTTCTACCATAGGTGATGTGGCGCGAAACATGCCCCGTATCAATGCAGTGTTGGAGGACCGAAAAGCGGATTATCAGCCAATGATGATTGAGCTGGAAGGTAAAATACTAACTCAATCTGTTTCTATTTTAGTAGATCCAGGCCCAAGTCTGAGCTATGTTAGTCCAAAGGTGGTAGATTTGTGTAAATTGAAAGAAAAAAAAATTAAAATTTCATGGCTAGTGCAGCTAGCCACTGGGGCAAAGCGTAAGGTGACTGCTAAAATTCCAAACTGTATATTAGAAATTTCAAATCAGCAGTTACAAGTGGATCTAAACGTTCTTTCATTAGGATCCTATGATGTTTTGTTAGGCATGGATTGGCTATAAAAGCATTGGACCTTAGTGGTTTGTAAGGAAAATATTTTTTATTACAGAATGCACGATGGAACACAGAAGGCAATTCAAGGAATCATAAAGCCATTACAGCTACGCCCAATTTCAGCATCCCAAATGAATAAATTTATAAGGAAGGGGTGCCAGTTATATGCTATTCAGGTGGGATATGAAAATTCTAAGGAGAAATCGCCTACAATAGAAAGTATACCGATGGTGCAAGAATTCCTGGATCTTTTTCCAGAAAATATTCCTGGATTACCATCAAGGAGAGACATTGACTTTACTATAGAGTTAATGCCTGGAGATTCTCTCGTGTCAAGGGTTCCTTATAGAATGAGTGTGCTGGAATTAATAGAGTTGAAGATGTAGTTACAGGAACTGCTGGATAAGGGTTACATTCACCCAAGTGTGTCACCCTGGGGAGCACCAGTTCTGTTCTTGAAACAAAAAAACGGGACCATGCAAATGTGCATGGATTATAGGCAGCTCAACAAATTAACAATCAAGAACAAGTACCCTTTACCAAGGATTGATGATCTATTTGATCAAGTAAAAGGTGCCACAGTGTTTTCCAAGATAGATTTGAGATATGGATATCACCAGATTCGAATCAAGGAGGAATACATTTGCAAGACAACATTTCATACAAGATATGGTCACTATGAATTTGTGGTGCTACCCTTTGGGTTAACAAATGCACCAACAACATTTATGAGGCTAATGCATGGAGTCTTCCATCCTTTCTTGGATAATTTTGTACTTATATTTATAGACGATATTTTGATTTATTCTAAAAATCAGGAAGAGCATAAGGAGCATTTGAGGATTGTGCTAGAAATGCTAAGAAAACACCAGCTGTATGCAAATTTCAGCAAGTGTGATTTCTTCAAAACAGAAATCCAGTATTTAGGAAACGTTATTTCCACAGAGGGAATCGTTGTTGATCCAGAAAAGATCAAAAAATCATGGAATAGCGGGTACCCCAAAACGTGGCAGATATTAGATCCTTTATGGGACTAGCTGGGTACTACTGAAGATTTATTGAATGATTTTCCATAATTTATTTTCCTATTAATTCCTTACAAAGGAAGGGAAAAGTTTTCAAATGGACTACGAAATGTCAAAACAGTTTTGAAAAAATGAAACAACTTTTGACCACTGCTCCTGTGTTAAGGGTAGTTTATCCCAGCAAATAATTTGAAGTATGTATGGACGCAAGTAAAGAAGGTGTTGGGGAAGTCCTGTCTCAGGAAGGAAAAGTGGCAGCGTATGAATCTAGGAAGTTGAAGGATCATGAACAAAGATATTATGCGTATGATATGGAGTTGAAAGCAGTATTTCATGCGCTCTGAGTATGGAGACACTACTTGTTGGGTAAAAAGTTTTTGTTAAAAACAGATCATAACAGCTTGACAAGTTACTTCAAGCAAGAAGATTTAAACTCAATACAGGCAAGATGGAATGCCTTCCTAAGTGAGTTTGACATGGATATTTAGCATTTCAAAGGAAAGGAAAACCGAGTAGTTGATGCTTTAAGTAGAAAATTACATGATATATATGAGCTATATTATAATCAGCTGGAAAGTAGATTTTCAGAGCAAGTAAAGGAAGAAGCGCAAAAATATCCCGAGTACCAGTTTTTGTGGCAACAAATGGAAGAAATCAGAAAACATGGAGGCACATCTGAGTATGGAATAAATAAAGAACAAATGTTAACTTTCAAAGGTAAATTATATGTGCCTAACCGTGTGGATCTGAAAGCGTTGATAATGAATGAATACCATCGCAACAATTATGCAGGTCATCTGGGATACCAAAAAACGTTGACCGCAATTAGGAAGATATTTTTCCGGTCATGTATGTGGAAACACATTGTTGAATATCTAACACTACAAGGAAAATACCCTCTATCAGAGATTATAAAGGAGGTTTTTAGTGTTATAATATTGGCCAAAATTGTCAAAAAAACATATGCTACCACATCCTTTTCTGGTAACGGAGGTTTTGGCAGAGATTTTAATGGAAATTCAACACAAATAAAAAAAATGGGCGGCCGAAGATAATTATGGATGTTTTTTCATCGGTGCTCTTATCAGGTTTTAGCACACCGGTGCATATCGGTAGACAGTGGGCGGTCGAAGGAGAATGCACCGAGCCGTTAAGAAAAATAACAACACCGAGCCTGGTGTTGGTGATACAATGCACAGGGCCATTCTAATTGGTCTTGGGATTTGAGTGGTGCCCATAAGTCGTATCAATGCACTGGTGCGTATGCTTATATAAACGCCCTGGTGCATCGTATCACACAAATGCACCGAGGTTTACAATTGGTATCGGTATTCGTGCGGTGCAAATATGTCATAAAAATGCACTGACGCTTATCGACACATAAACACCTCGGTGTGTACTATCACACAAATGCACTGAGATTTGTAATTGGTATCGGTATTCGTGCGGTGCCTATTGGTCATCCAAATGCACCGATGCGTATAGACATAAAAAACGCCTCGATGCATAGTATCACACAGACACACCGCAATTTATAATTGGTATCGATATTCATGCAGTGCTCATAGGCGGTAAAATGGCACCGGTGCGTATAGATACATAAACACACCGGAGTGCCATACCGCACAAATGCCTCGATATTTTTAACTAGTTTTGGTATTTTCAGTCCCAATAGGTAGTAAAAATGCACCGGTGCACTTAATAATACAAGCGCACTGGTTTTCATTTTGTATTTTTTAGAAACATCGACCTGTGGCAGTGAAATTATTGTGATTGTTTTAAATTCATTATTCATCAAAAGTCGACACATATATATGTTATAACAATATTCATATTAATTAAATTTTTATTAATGGATTTGAATGTGATGTTTAGATTAATTTGTTATATCATATCATAATTATTGTGGTTTTTAAAAATTCATTATTCATCAAAAGTCGACACATATATATGTTATAACAATATTCATATGAATTAAATTTTTATTACTGCATTTGAGAACGATAAGGGACAATGCAATAGCGACAATAGAGAATGCAATAGAATAAATTAAAACATTTTTATTATATATATATATATATATATATGAATAAGACACTCTTTGTCATACAAAATGGGACAGTTATTGGTATCCCTTTATCTTTCAATTGGGACACTATGTCCATTACATTAAAGAAAATGTCTGATTTCACATACATTTTTCCAAAAATAGTACAACGCCTTGCTTTTATATCCAAACATAGTGATCATCATTCTTCGCTTGAACTGCTATCACTGCTAGAGCTACTTCCATGACGGGTTATTTTCAAAAATGTTTTGTTCACGACGTTGATTTTTTTTTCTTCTTCACCTTATTCCATCTACAAACATAAAAATAAACTATAATGAGTGTATATACATTGGTGAGAATAATGAAAATTGCAATATTAAATAATATACATCAATGTAAATCGAAAAGAAATGACGTACCAATGCAACAATTGACTCATAAATATACACATTCTTTCAAAACCATGTAACATACCATCTTTAAAGATTTGATCTGTTGGTGCGGTGCCATACTTTGTTTCCTGCAAGTTTTATACCCCATAACAATTCATATATTTAATATAAAAGATTTATTTTTTTCTTTTAATTATAGACGGAACTAAGTAAAACAAGATCGATAGATGCTTACAAATTTCACAATTAAGTTCTGATATGCCAACATATATGCACAACCCATATTTAAACTAATTTCAATCAATTCCTCTGATGGTTCTTCTTTGTATGTTAGCACCTATTTGGAGACATTCAATGATGATTTTTGTAAAACAACTTAAAAATACAAAAATGAAATCTAGTTAAGTTGTTATAAGGAAGTAACAATTACTCACAAACTTAGATATCAATTATTTTCTTCCTTGTCGTCCTATTTTATGTGCTAAATGGATTCCATTTTCTTTTCTTTTCTACAAGAAAATACTTGAAAATTAATATTTGATGCTAAATTGTTTATTTATTTTACCTAATGATCAAAAAATTCAATGATTACATATTACATTTGAAGCACGTTGTTGTTGATATGGCTCCTCCCGCGATGCAATTTTGTCCATTTTTTTGACCATCTCCTTGTACACCTTTTTGGAAATTCCTACTGGCATATTTCTGATATCATCTCATTCATCTTTTGAGATTTTCATAATCTTCCTGAAAATGTAACATGTCAATAAACTATTTAATTTTTATATTGATATATGAAAAGTAAGTATAACAAAAGTGATATTTATAAATAATTCTAGACAAACTTCTAAAGGAATATTACTTTTTCATTCCTTCTTTTTTGTTGTTGTACGCTTTTGCTGTTAAAAGTCTGACATGTCTCATTGACCAATTCTATGGAAACTCTTTCTATAGTTTACATAAAATCTGGTTCTTGGAATCATTGGATTGATTTTTGTATTGTAAGTGGAAATAACATCTATACATTTGTTCCACTAGATCCCTCAAACATTTGTAAAAGCTTTTCCCCCTTTCATTAACCTCCAACACCACTCCAGATGAGCCAAGGAGCAATTCATTTTCATTTGCATGTTCTATTGTTTTTCTTTTCTTAAAACAAAATTCCTTTTCTGAGTTGTTGGTCACTGTAGAACATTAAACGGAGGTGAATTAATAGACTTTTTCACACATGTTATCCAATAATTTTAATATATTATTAATGAAAATTAAAAAAAGAAACTCATATTGGATCGATAGTATTTTTTTCATTCACCTAATTCATCCTTTAGCAATTTTTCCATCAAGCTTATATGTTCTTTTGGTCTTAGATCATAAATAATCTTATCGAGCTTTGTTATTTTTTGGCTCTGCATGATACACGTAAACAATACATATTAGTTAAACTTACATATAGTTCAAAAATAATTTTTTTGTAAAAATTTTACAAAGAATTTGCCTTTTTTTCTTTTCTTGATGTGTTATCAGTATTTTTTTTACTTGATCTCTTGTCAGTCATTTCTTTAACAATATCAAACCTATATCATATCAGTCAATAATATATTTTTAAATAGGGAAAATTTTAAGAATGGAAAATTAACTTGAAGTTTAAAAATTTGGCAAATCTCACTAGTCCCTAATATGCAAACTATAAAATGTTTATTGATCTATTTGTAAAACTATTCAAATTTATAATGATATTATATATATTTTCTATATAATGTTGGCGATTTTTAATGTAAAATAATTTTATATTGTAAAATTTGGGCGAATCATTTTTATAAAAAAATGGAAATTGGCGAATCGTTTTTTTAGAAAAACCATGAAAAATTAGCCCACCTGTGAATATTAGCCCCTAAAATTTTCCATGTTTTTAAATAAACTGTCAACTTCTCAATTAAAAAAAAAAAAAAAAAAATCTCAAAAAATCGGTGCGACATTCATGGTAAACGCACCGACGTTAGTGCGTGTATGTCTTTCCCACGCACCGCAAAAACAATATAATACACCGTACAGTGCTCTAAGTCAACAAGAAGCCCTGGTGCATTACATGTCCATAACTGCACCGGTTAACCATCATAAAAATAATAAAAATCATCCAGTGTTAGTTTTTTTAGCATAAATCGGTGCTATATTTTACATATGGCGCACTGTTAAAAAACTCTTATTTTTTCACATTACTTATCTACTGCTCTTGTAAACAATAGAGCACCGATACGCTAACTTACATAGGGCACACTGGTAATAAATCTATTTTTTTTTAAATCATTCCAAGGCCCACATGGATTAGGATACGACTATGCTAATCGTCCCGTCGGTTGCATGTCTTAGATCTATATTTAGCAATACAAACCCTATAAATCTAAATTGAAAAGTCATAATTCTGAATCACGGAAAGAAGAAGAAGAAAGGGGAGAAACAAAAAGAAAGTAAGGTTTGTATTTTTTGAAAAAAAAAAAATCGAAACTGAACATTCGCGGTGCGTCATAATGAAATAGCGCACCGACTGCATATTTTTCTAATTTTTTATGACAGTAATTTTGCGGTGCGTTGTGATAAGAGAGCACCCCAGTGCACTCTTTCGGACAGGATGCGCAGAATTTTTTTTTATATTTACGCAAGGGCCAACATGGATTGGGATTTGACTATGCAGGTCAACCTGTTCGTTGGATGTCTTAGGTTTATATTTAGCAATATAAACCCTATAAATATAAATTGAAAAACCCTAATTCTGAAATCACAGCAAGTGGGAGAAGATGGGGCAGGAACAAAAATAATGTAGGGTATGTTTGTAAAATGGTTTTTTCAAAACAACACATTGTGCGGTGCACCATAATGTAATAGTGCACCAGTGCCATATGTTACATATGACGCACTAATAAAAACATAACTTTTTTTTCTAAATTTTTATAATTGTACTTGTGCGGTGCGCTTGTATAACCAAGCGCACCGGTGTGCAAAGTTACGCAAGGCCCATCGGCGAAAAAAAATCTGTATTTTTTTTAAGATTGACGCAAGGGCAACATGGATTGGGATCCGACTATGCAAGTCGTCCCATGGGTTGGATATATTATGAGTACAGAAACCCTATAAATCTAAATTGAAAAGAAAAAGGGAGAAAAAATAGCAGAAAAAAAAAAAAGAATCTAGGGTTTTTATTTCTAAAAATTAATTTATTTTTTATTTTTGTTTCTGAAAACTGCAGAAAAGTTAAAAAACTGCAGAAAAAAAAGTTAAAAAAACAATAAGATTTGATTTTGTATTTTACTTCATAAAAATCTCTAGAGAAAAAATAAAATAAAACAATAGACTTTGATTTCTTATTTCACTACATAAAAAAAAACTATAGAAAAAAGTACAAAAAAACAATAAACTTTACTCACGTCATTTAAAATTCTATGGTACAGGGTTTGAATTACCAAAGGTTTGGAATTCAGATTGTCTGAATACTTCTGTTCAAACGTATTTCCCTGCTCCACAGTGCTCTTGTGCTCTGTTTGCTCCAGGTATGTATCCTGTAAATCTCTGACTGAAATTTTTTGCAAAAATAGTGAAATAATGAAAAGTGTTTAGTATTTAAAGAAATGTTTTACGAAATTAGATTTTCGAAAATATTTTGCCGCCCAATTTTCAATTTACCGTTTTTTTTTCACTTAAAGAAAATAGGGTTGCACTTTTTTTTATTGTGGTTATTCGTTTACCGGTGCATCGTTTAATTGAACTGCACCGGTGCTACTTGTTACAAAAGTGCATCGGTGCACAAAATAAAGAATTGGCCGATGCAATTATCTAAACAGTACGCATCGGAATTACATTTAGGTTTGTGCACCAAAGTTTATTGTCGTTTTTCTCAAATGCGGGGAGAAAATATCATATATTATATGAAATGGACAATTATTCAAAATCCAGCTCGTTCCATAATATTTCTCAAATTCCATCGCAGAGTTCTCCCTATCCATGTGGAGACATAATATTTACTTCAGATTTGTTTTATTTTTTCACTATCTAATTGAATTTATGTATGTTTTTTATCCATGTGGTCAATCATGCACAAATTAATTAAATTTATAATGTATACAAATTTGCAGGTTCATGCAGATTCATCATCGAGTTCAGATGCATAAAATTATATTCAAA
This sequence comes from Pinus albicaulis, assembly GCA_034641835.2. Taxonomy (NCBI): domain Eukaryota; kingdom Viridiplantae; phylum Streptophyta; class Pinopsida; order Pinales; family Pinaceae; genus Pinus; species Pinus albicaulis. The sequence goes on from CM076577.1 coordinate 1,069,759,778, forward strand.
GTACTACTCCAAAACATCGAAAGTTCTTATCAGGAGCTGCATATCGCAAGACACATTTGGTAAATGAAAATGGATAGCCGCTTCACCCTGCCAATTATAACAATATTGCATCTTCTAGCCACAATCCCAAGACAATGATGGTAATTATAATTATAATTTTTTGGTATATATATTGATTAATATTTAATTATTTCAATGTAAAACCAATTTATAATCATGCAATATTGTCAACGTGGTTACTAATTGATATCATAATATTTTGTACTAATCATGTTCAATGTTTTTTTTTAATTATTAGGATTCTAGTGATGATAAATGACCTACCTACCATCTTCCGTTGCACCCCATGACAATGTCAAATCGAGAGAAGATTGAATTAAGAGAAAAAAATCAGAGAGGAACGATACCAAGAATGGTTGAATCAACCACCGATTCAATTCCCGCTACGTCCAAATTCACCAATTAGGAATGACTACAGCAATAGTAGTTATTCACAAGATGAAAATGGAGACAACCACTGTGTGGGTTGCAAAACCCTTTAACAGTTCCTCTCCTACCGATCCGTGATTTCTCATTCATCGGTTCCTGGTTTCAAATAGAACACATGGTGCAATCAAAACAAACCAAGAATTGATTCCTCTGTTTTCCCTCATAGATTTAAGCCATTAGAATTTATCACGATCAGTTCATACAGGCTTTTCTCAATCCCTATCTCTCTAAAATCAGCTCCAGATTTAACATTTCTATCACCATTTAAATAACTTGGTCCACCATAAACTTTTATGATTTCAACTGTATATTACAATTTCCTAAAGCGGTGTCAAATTTACAGATATTATACTTCAATAATTCATAAGTTGAGATGGCGAAACAGTTCCAATGCTCCAGTGCTTAATTCATGTTTCCGTTGCATCTTCTTTCATAATTCACATCTTCATCTTCTCATTTTAAAAAAAAATTACCATCAAGTCTGTTCATTATGATAATTTCCGCCATAATTTTGTTATGACTTTGACTCTGGGTTCCAACAAAATTATAATTCCGTCATGGTCGCAACAAACAGAGTTCAATCATTTGAAATTCCCTTAAACATCAAATTTTCAGAATTGCTTCTTCTTATGCAAAATACCAAGCATTGAAACCTTCTGATTTATTTGAATCCTTCAAGCATTCATCGTAGAATAGAGAGTGTTCCTTTCTATGTGGTTCAAAATCAACAAAATTCTCTTAAGCCCTCGACTCTTTCGATTTAAACAAACTCGGATCCTCTTAAAATATGGATTTTTCATAAAGGTCAACTGTTGAATCGAAACCTCATATAATTATTTTAACTAATGGTTCTGCATAACAGTGAATATGACCAATTTCATTCAAAACAAAACATCACCACCAATATGTATACAAATTCGAAATTCAAAGGATTTTAGACCAACTTCAATACTAGAACTGGAATTTCACACAAAGCTAAAATCTATTATTCATAAGATCTACATAAACTCAAAACATCTCGTGTTCTGTCTACTTTCCCCTTAGGCCTGATCTACATTCACTTGGCCATTTTATCTCTATACTTCTCCTCTCTATCCTACCTCTCTTATGTAAATAACACAAATTGGAAGAAAACATACAGATAAAGATTTTCAGTCAAAGAAGGGTACTGATGTATAGTAGGTCCTAACTCTATGAATGTTGTTCTTTATAAGATAAGATGAACAAATTGAAAACAGAAATAAAATAACGATTTACAATAAGAAAAACATCACCGTCGACATAGACCAGGATCCCATAAATCAGCTTGTATTGATGCTCCAAACCAGTTACAGCTTTAAGTCCAATGCTTTAGTTTAGCAATCATCTACACTTCCCAGACTAACTTATCTATCACAAGCAGAGCTCCAAGAGCCAGTGAACACTATTTACAAGTATAAGTCTCAAGCTCAAGTATATTTCAAAGTTCAACAACCAACATTTTATCATCTTCTACAGCAGTATTTACAGAAGGATGAGGAGGTGGGAGAGGATAAAAGATCTCCCAGGGAAATTAATATAGACTAATGACTTCTCGGCCTTTGAGGGGCTCGATGAAGAAGCTTACATATGTGTCCTCTGTATTAAATGTATTACAATTAAGATTAAAGCTCGGTGGGAGCTTTTATTGACTTTTAGGCTCCGCGTCATGCTATAGTAACTCTGCTGATATTTTTGTCATTAAATTCTTTCAGCAGAATTAACTATTCGGCTGCATCAAGGAAAATATCTGATTTTGAACAATAAATTCAGCCTCTATTTGAATTCTTTGAGGCACAGGTGGCTTTGTGGTAGCTGGGAGGAATCAATTTCCCTCAGATGTGGCGGTGGAGGCCTTTCTAACTGATAGATCTTTTGATTTACCTTTAATTCTATTTTAATTTGGAGGATTAGGCTTTTGATAATCAATCTTAGCCGTAATCCCCAAATTGTCTTCAATCTCCTGTTCTATTATGGCAAGTCTTCAACACTAATACTCTTTTAATTTGATTTTAAATAACACTGTGTCTTGTTGATGTGTAGGCTGCGCAGGGCTCATATGGCATCAATGCCTCATGAAACATTGATGAAACATGGAGTAGAGCCTCGTGGATGGTTTCCTGTTATAAATCAAAGGCATAGGAATCGTCATTCCGGCCTTCGGCCTTTCTCTAACACAATGGATAAACCATTAAACACCTGCAAAATACAAAAAGAATTAAGAAATCCTGCGTTATTTGGGGTAAAGTACTTCAGAGGGTGTGGGGGAAGAGTGTGGCCGTTGGATGGCATCATCCAACGGTGTAGATCCATTAGAGGAGGTAAAAAGAAGAGTAGGGGGAGAAAACGAGTTAGATCTATCGATTGCACAAAGATCGACAGTCGGGAGCGATCCGGGACGTATAATAGAGAAATGGCGAAAATACAAAGGAATAAGGTAAAAAACCTTAGTTCGAAGGAAAATATGGTTTAAATTGAAGTTGGCGGTTTGGGATGATCGTGGGTTGTCGGATGAGATCGACCCACAAGATCAACGGTGGAGAATAAATTGGGAATCGGTGGTCAGAGGGAGGCAAAGTAAAGTAATTAGATGCTCTCGATGGAAAAATCCGATGCGATCACATGCGAACCGTCGATCTGCAAATCAGATCAATGGTGGAAAATGAATCGGGAGGAATCAATCGGAGGTGGAGAAATATTTTAACGCGGCCGACGAAAAATTTGTGATGCGATAATGCGAGGGGAAGGCCGATGCGATTTGCATGATTGGGAAGGCCGATGCGTTTGCGTGATCGGGGAAGGCCAATGCGATTGCGCGATCGGGGAATATAACGTACAAGGCTAATTGGCAACAGAGTTTGTTTATTACAAAAGACTTGTGCTCGCTGTGTTTTTCTGATGCGATAAGTGCCTGGATGGCTAGTGCTTGGTTCTAGCGCTAAGGCACATGGAGGGGAAGTGGTTTAAGGCTTAGCCCGAGGGGGCTTAAACCTATATATAAAAATATGTATTTTTTATGATTTTCAATATTTTTCAATGGATTTGGGGGTTTCGATATAGTTTAAAAATGAGTTTTAAACTATGTAAAGATGATTTTCATGAATAGAAGAAGGGAAAACATGAAAAATAGAGGAATTTTGTGGAGAAAAAGGGGAGAAAATGAAGGTTATTTTTTAGGGGAGGAAGGGAAAAATGATGATTTTGCAGCAGTCTTTTCTCATGAAATCAGCAGAATTTCTGAGTATAAAAAGGGAACAGCAGCAAAGATTTGGACAGAGGCATGAGGCCTTCAAGAGTCTTTAAGAGATAACACTTTTTAGCAATAAAATTTGTTCCTTGAAGACTCCAAAAATGTTTTAGTCAGCATTTGATATAACAAATTTTATAGCTGGCTAACAGTGGCTCCACTTGGGGATGGTGCCTTCTTGAAGGCATCAAGAACTTCAGACTTGCATTCTCTAGGAGGCTGACTAGTGCCTCATCCATTGGGTTGTCTTTCTTTACTTGGAGGATCTCCTTTGTTCTGAAAAATGTTAGCAGCCATGGAAAACAATGGAACTTTCAACAATACAAGCTCTCTACCTACCCAATCCTACTGATCTAACATTTTTTCTTCTTTAGAGTGCACTTGGATTGGCAAACTCTTTTACAACACTTTATTCTTTTGAAAGAAGGAAATCTGATCTATTTATACTCCTTATTTCTCCATGGAATCAGATTAAATAGTTGATCCCATATGATTCTCTATCTAATCTACTAATCTGTTAGGATTAAACAGTCTAACAGATTTTTATTCTCTAAATTATACAACAGAAATTTAAAATCAGTCAAGTCAATTTTAAGCTATTTGACTTGCTGTGATCTATGGCATAAAAAACAAGCTGCACATATATCTTATTTTGCAGAAAATTAAAGCAAAATGGAAGGCTTAGGATCTGAAAGTTCAAGCACTTCCTTCATCTTTTACAGCTCTGTTTTGACTCTTAATTGAGTTTTTCTTTTCTTGTCCTCTGGTTCAGATTTTGAGCTAACACTAGTACAAAATAGCTAATTAGTTACTAAAAAAATGCCTAAAATTTGCATATAAACGACTATTTTTCGGTCGGTGACCAATAGTAGCTAATTTACAGTATCTTATAACGCGACCAACTTTTAGTCGTTTTTAACTTAGTCATTGATTGGTTATCTCATTTTTGTTGTCGAGTAGTATATTTGGTCATTAATTTATTCACTGATTTGGTCATTAATTTAGTCATTTATTTGGTCATTAATTTAATCATTGATTTGGTCATTAATTGTCACAATTAATGACCAAATATACCACAAAATATATTACTATATAATCACCTGAGAAAACCAATTAATGACCAAAAAAATATGACCAAAATGTTGGTCATATTATTAGACACTGTAAATTAGCTACTAATAGTCATATATATATGCAAATTTTAGTCATTGCTTGAAACTAATTAATGACCAAAGAAATATGACTAAATTTTTGGTCGTGTTATAAGATACTGTAAATTAGCTACTAATAGTCGTTTATATGCAAAATTTAGTCATTATTTGTAATCACAAATTTATCATTTGCAGTGGTCATTTATCTTTTTTGTTAGTTTCATATTCATTATATAAACGACTGATTTAGTAGTTTATATTCATTACATTTACTTTCATTAATAATCATTATAAATTACTAATTTGGTCATATATTTATGTTATTTGTGTTCATCATTAATCAATATAAACTACTAATTTAGTAGTTTTAAATTGATTTTATGTGTTCATTATTAATCAACATAAATTAATTTGTATATTTTAAAAAATAGCATACAATGCGCATGTTCATCTAATATGAAAACATAAAGTTGCATATGTTAATTATAATACTAAACAATATCAAGTGCAATTATAAATAATTTCAACCACAAATTATATTATATGAAATGTTAAAGTATTACAATGAGTTTTCAACTTAATATTGGTTGGACTACAATTTATACATGAAATGATGTTTCATCACTTCAAAACATTATCATTGTGTTGTCAAGGCATTGCAGGTGAATTCACCAACTCTGAAGACCTGACCATCAGTATTTATATGTGTGTCTTATGCGAGATATTGGCTCTAAGGGCATCACAAGACCATTTCTCTTCTCTCTTTTCTTGCATTTGTCACTACAATGTTATTTCTCTCCTCTTTCTTCAATTTCTGCTTCTTACCATCAATATTGAGTTCATTTTCTGAAAACAAAAAATACAATGTAGAGTGTAAGAAATGAACGACAATAAACACTATAATATACAGTGAATTTGACTGTAAATAATTTATATGACATATACCTCAACATCAGCAATGTCAAAGCCATTTTTCCCCATACAAGTAAGAAACTCGAACAAATTTTCTTCAGTTGCGCGATAGTGGCAACTATAATGTGGCCAGATGACCTGTATAAACAAAGAAAATAAAATGTCACCATATATATAAAATAACACCTTAGTAACTTAGTATTCGACCTTCAGGGAAAGCTTAAAAACAATCATGTCAACTAAGTTATATGCTAAAAAGCTCAAGTTGTAGATAACTTATGAAAAAAAATAATATGAGGTGTGATGTTTAATCCTTGTCATTTTATTCGCAAAAAAAATTCATTTTATAACGCATGAACTTGGTCAAGTATATAAACAAAATGTACTCAAATAACAACATGAAAGTCAACTTTTCTGATATTCATGAAAATATTTTAACACAAAATAGCTATAAGGATTCCAATAAATATCGTGTAATACTAATTTCATCTTCAAGTTTTGGTTGTTGTTTAAATGGAGATGATACCAAGTATTTTCAATTTCACAGTTAAACGACAAAAAAAAATCAAAAGAAGCCTCCAAAATACAATTAAACAATAAAGCAAGAATATCATGGAATGGAAATTGCAATTATAAAAAAAATTGTTTACCTGTCCACCGATGTCGTGTCTGGCAATATTCCTAAAACATTTGCTTGCCCATTTGCATTTCCTCTCCTAGCGCCCGCAAACCAAAAATAAAAGTGATTGTTCTTTCACCGTAGTAATTTTACGATAAAAAGCTAAAAATAAGAAGATTATGTGGCTCCGAGCCAGCGCAAAAACGAGAAGGTCCAAGGCTCGATTCCTCAGACGTCCATGGTATTCCGCTGAAAGAGGGAGGGGGATCTTGAAATCCAGAAAATTTTGAAAGTGCTGAGTTTGATTCCAGGGGCCATAAATAAGTGTTGTGAATGTGCGACTCTGTTGTTTATGAGGTTGTTGTCAACATCGCTCTTTCGTACAGTTGGCAAGCATTTCGTATGTGATATTGTCACATTGTACGGACGCATAGTGTCGAAGGGTTTGGTGCCACTGAATGCTCGGGGGCAAAGAGGTTGACTCGAGTAGATTTACTTTCAACGCCATCTATTGAGGAAAATAAATTTGAAACTTAGATCCTCAAGTTGCACTGTTATAAAATTTCATTGTTCAGAACACCCAAACATTCCTTTTGGGCATAGCTTGGAAGGAGAGTTGAAAATTTGTGTAGAATTTAAATGAAAGGAATGATAAAAAGGTTCCTGGAATATCTTCCAAGTTGGACTGATATGGTGATTGTGTTATAATTTCGGTACCAACCATGAGGAGATAAAAAAGAGAGCATGTGGCCAGGAACCGTTCTCCTGGTATTACATATGCAGGGAATGGGAAGATAGGGATCTCTGAAAAACCATGCAAGGTTCCTCCAATAGAAGAAGTTGAAAAAGTAAATATTACTAAGATGATAGACATTGTAGTGGATGGTGACAAAAATAATCTCCACATCAAAAATATTAGATGCACGTAGGTATAGACAATCTATGTGAGCAAAGTTTAAGGTTATCATAAGGGAACCTCAAGAAGTCAAAGAATTAGGTAAGTGATGCTTCCATTGCCATTGATAGAAGTGCAATAAGAAATAAGAATATAGAAATTGGGGAGCATGTGACACTGCAGCTAGAGTTGTTGGACAATGATGGAAGGTTGCAAGATTTGGAACAAAACACGGAAAGTGGGCTCGGTATTTCAGGACAATATGGCACAGATACTTGTTTGACTATGTTTGAGAAAAGTAGCGAATAGAGGGAATTCACTCAAATAAATAGAAAGTAAAAGCATCAAGCTAAATTTCCACAGGATTATGTGCCTACTCCAACAACTGTCAAATCCCCAGCTAAAGTTGTTGGTGCTCACAATCAAACTTCAGGGCTTAACGTCACCGAATTAGAAGGTTTGGAGGACCAACAAGAGGTTGAGAATGGTCAACATAAAAAAGAGAAAGTTCCCAAAAGTAGTAGGATTCATAAAAAGAAAGATATACAACAAGATTTATTTAAAGAGAGTTACTCAACGCCTGAGAGAAGATCTGGGAAAATGTACAAGTTTAAAGTTCTGGAGGACACAAATGGCACTAGTACAGATGATGATGTTCAAACTAGAGGTTTCACAGATGTTGTTAGAGACCATGAAATAAATTTGACAGGTCTAAAGGTTTCAAGAAAAGGACAACATGATGTTGTACAAAATCAGGTTAAAGGATGTATCCAATATATAACTAGCAGTTAAGAAGGTGGTTCACGTGAATTTCTTGAAGAAACATCTGGAGAAAAGAGTTATAAAAATAAGAGAAAAAGGAGCATATGACAGAAAGGAGATGTCGACAGGGACAAGAACGAAGATAATTTTCTTGATGATTCTGTCATGGATCTTGTTGTTTTTGTTCATATTGGGGACAAAGGTGAAATGCAGCAGCATGGGATGAGTGAGGATCAGCATACCAAGGAATGGGCTCAATGTATCAAATGAAAAAAGTGGAAGAGAATAGAGAATATTCAAGTATGTAGACAGTCTTGGTATTGTGATGACAGTTCATGTCATGCTTTGAATGATACTTGTGTTACTTCATAGGAGTAAACTAAATAGGGTCTTTCTTATTCTTGCATGCACATTGAACCAAATACAAAAGCTGATGACCATGTGGAATCACGTGCTTGTTTTCAAAGAAATGAATCTTCTGCTAATATGTGGAAATGTAGGAGTGGGGCAAGAATCTGCTAATGGAGATTCTGAGTTAGATGAGAACAACATAAGCAATGATTCGGAACCAAAGACGATTGTTTGGGCTGATATAGAAAAGGGCAGATGGTGGCCTACTTTCACTGTGCTAAAGTCTGATAGTATGCAGAAAATAATTTCGTCTACACATGATGGGTTGGCATTAACTCAGCTCATTTACTCTATGGATTCAAGGGAGGAACCCGAATTTATTAAGGCAAGTTCTTTTCATCTGTTTTGGGAGAAATATGAAGAAATTAAAAATATGTGTAAAGATAAGAAATTTTTAGATGTTGTTACCAAAACTCATCAGTTGTATCATAATTGTTTGCCAAAGGACCCACCTATACGTTCAGTCGGCTTGCAAAGAAGCTATTTGGAGTCATCAGGACAAGTTGAGGAACCATTTAGTTCTTTGCAGGAGGACAAAACTATTGTAAATTGAGATAAAGATGGAGGAGATGACTCTGTTGTAACTCAAAAGGGGGCAAAAAGGTTGAGAAAGAATGTTCCAGGGTTTGACAGTCGTCGGATATGTTTAGAGGATTATGAAGATGAGGGCACTTTGGACCTTAAGAGAATGGTTAGTGGAACATAGGTAAGCAGAGAATATGCTAACATTGAGGAACCATCTGTTGTGCATATAAGTGGTTTTGTTGCGAAGTATTATATAGATTGCTATAATAATGTGTGCCAAGTCTGTAAAATAAGGCGAGGAGCTGCTGAGTTGTGATGGAAAAGACTTCCTCATAACTTACCATATAGGTTGCCTTGACCCCCCTTGGTTCAAGTTCCTCTTGGTGACTGGTACTACCCAACTTGTACTTACATGAGAATATCATGTGGTGTACACTCTGTCTGCAAAGAAGTCGAATCAATATGGGCCATCAAGCATGTTGAACCTAAACAATTTGCTAAATTGGATGCCTTTGTGGAAAAAAAAAAGAGAAAGTGGACAACATTTTTGAGAGCGAATATGGTGTTCATCCTGTTATAGGTTGTTCAATGTCGGCTTCAACTCAGAGAGATCACGATAAGATGAAAGAAAAAACATTGTTTAAATCTAATAATGTCGGAGATCGTGAAATTACTGCGAAGACTGCATACCAAGTGACATCAGATAAAGTAGTAGGACGACTCAAGAAAAAAAAATGATATATTTTGTTAAGTATAGAGGACTTTCTCATCTTCATAATTGTTGGGTCAGTGAAATTCTTCTTGTCCATGAAGCTCCCAAGCAACTGGCTAATTTCAATAAAAAACTGCAGCAAGGAAAGGCTCTAAAATGAAACTCTGAATGGGTTGAACCACAATGGCTTATTCATAAGAGAGCACTGATATTTCCTAAGCATATTGATAAAAAGTGCACAGATTCAATTAGTGAATTGGGCTGGAAAGAATGATTCGTCAAATGGAAAGGGTTAGGCTATGAGCAATGTATATGGGAGTAAGAAGATAGAAGTTTTCTTAACCTAACTTCAACTAAGAAACTAATGAAAGCATATGAACTTCACTATGATGAGGCACACCAGCGAGCTAGTCCTATTCAAGCAGGTAAGGAAAAAGAGCTACAGAACAATCCTTTTTCAAGGTTGAAAAGACCTCTAGACTGGATGAAAGGGCTACTGGATTCTTCACTTCTTAGATCTGTCAATAAAATTCGAGATTTCTAGCAAAACCACAAGAATGCTCTTGTCATTGATGAAGTTAATCAGGAATGCATTGCAATAATGATTTCCTTTATTCTATCCTTAATCAAGTATTTTCAAATAAACAGACCTATTGTCACTATCACATCAACTGCTGGAATATATAGCTCGGACTCGGAATTTTTGAGGTAGGCTTCTTCTATAAATATGGTGGCTTATTGTGGTAATAGAGAGTCAAGAGATGTTATCCAGAAGCTTGAATTTTCAGAAGAAAGTGGATGTGTGCTTGTTCATATTGTCTTATCAACCTCTGATGTTGTCACCACGGATCTGGACTCTTTAATATGCCTTGATTGGGAAGCAGTGATTGTAGATGAAGGGAAATGCCTTAAACTTTCAAAAAAATTCTAGCATCTGGAGCAACTACCTGCTGATTTTCAACTTGTGATTTTCCATGAGAAGTTGAAGGATAATGCCCCTGATGTTTCTCATCTTCTTTCCTTCCTCGATACTGAAAAAGAGAGTCAACATGTTGATGAGTTTGAAGAGAAACAACATAACAGTAGTGAACATCTTGGTTTATTAAAGATAAAGTTGTCAAAAAAAATTGTATATGAGTGAAAATCAGACCCTTTGACGAGTGTCAATTTCAAAGAGTATTGGGTCCCTGTAGACCTAGAATATGTATAGGTGAAGCAGTACTGCAACATTTTTATGAAAAATATAGATTTTCTGTGTTCAGTGGCGAAGAAAAATGATTTTGGAGCTCTCAGGGACATCCTTCTTTCATTAAGGAAGTTTTGCAATCATCCTTATCTTGTAAATGGTTCATCGCAAAGTTTGCATCGAAAGGTCCTTTCAAAAGTTGAATTCCTTGACACTGATATAAATGCCAGCAACAAGTTGCAACTGTTGGACAATATACTATCAGAGCTAAGGCTAGAAGGCTAAAGGGTGTTGATTCTTTTCCAGATGATTGAACGATCTGGGTCAATTTCCATTGGTGATATTCTGGATGATCATATCAAGCAACGTTTTGGGATTGACTCCTATGAGTTTATTGATGGTTGCTTACTTGCTACCAAGAAACATGCAGCGTTGCAAAATTTTAATAGTAAGGATTCTGGGCGGTTTGTGTTTTTACTCAAAAAATGTGCTTATGGAACAAGCATAAATATTTTTTCAATTGACACTGTAATAATATTTGACAGTGACTGGAACCCAATCAGTGACTTACGGGCCTTACAGAAGATACATATCGATAACCAAGTTGAGTACTTGAAAATCTTTCAGTTCTATTGCCCATACACAGTGGAGGAGAGAGTCATGATTTATGCCAAGCAAGACTATTTACTAGATAATAGTTTGGAAAATTTCAGTACAACAGTTTTCCATTTTCTCCTCAGTTGGGGTGTTGCACATATTTTCGAGAAGTATGAGAAGCTTCATGATGTGAATGATCTTGATTTAAATTGACATCTATTTCTAGAAATGAAAACTTGAATTCTTTATCTCAAGACATGTTAACCCGTGCATGTGACATATCTGAGATTGATAATACGCCAGAGAATGGTATTATTGAAAAATTACCACGGGAAGGCAGGTATGGAAAAGGTGTCACACTGCTTGGTGAGTCAGACGGCCAATTGACAGCAGAGAAGATAACATCAGAGAAGATACCTACTAATATTTCCTGGAAAAATGTTACTAAAAGGAAGGTGTATAAAAAAACATGGTACTACTAGACAAATGGAGAGACCAAGAAGAAAGGTGTAGTACTATGGAGGATCACCCAATAAATCTATGTCTCATTCTGATGATGTAGAATCAAGGAAGAAGTGAAGACATGTATGTGGAACACTTGATCCAATCTCAATATCCTCCTGGCTTAAGGATGAAAAAAATTCATTGGCTAGTGAAAAGGAAATAATTGAAAACAACATTCAGTTGCATGCAGATGGTGCCAAACAAACATCCAATGAATCTGTAAAAGATGATTGTGGAAATTTTTCCCATCCCAAAAGCAGAATGATCTGAGGCGGGATATTATCACAATTCCCATTGATCCCTGAAACCATTCGGATACTAGCCCTGATTAGAATTCACAAAGGTTTATTCAAGTCTAATGGATTTATGGTTAGAATACAGCTTTGTCCAATATGAAATTATACTGCAACTATTTGAAACTATACTAAACTATTAAATATGGAGAATATAGTGGTACTATGAAATTTTGTTGCATGGTTGAACTATCGTATTTTTTACTTTAATGTTGAGATAGTAATGTTATTTACTGAATAATTCATTCATTTGTATTGGATGAATCTTGGTGTCATTGTCCGAAAAATAATTTGTTGAAATCCTAGGGTGAAATTTTCCCTAGGATCTCACAAAAACAAGCAAATCAAATTTACCAAGTAAAAAATAAAGATCAAGATCTGCAATAGCTATATTAAAGCTTGAAACTACCAATTATTCTTCAATCCTGAAGTATTGAGCATGTGATGCCAAATTCATCCCATAAAAGTCCTCCTTCAATTTGCATACATGTATCTCTCACCCACGCACCTGAAAGCCTCTCAATTGATTGATGTATATTGCCTCCTCGATTATACCATTAAGAAACAATTTTTTTACATCCATTTGATATAAATTCCAACCAAAAATTGATGCTAAAGATACGACGAACCTAATGCAAGTACACTAGCAACTAGAGTAAATCCTAAAGGTGTCCTCATAGTCAACTCCTCTCTAGAGAATAGTCTCACTGTGAACTGAACCTTAGTACATTTTTATGGTATCTACTGCAAGCTTAACCTCAAAACCCCCCTAGAATAAATCAAAAACTTCCCCACTTGTGTTGGCACAATATCCCAAACAACATTCTTCATTATAGAGTTGTGATTGATCTATATTTCCTCCTTGATTATACCATTAAGAAACAATGTTCTTACATCCATTTGATATCAATGCCAACCAAGAATTGACACCAAAGAAATTAACAAACCTGATGCAAGTACACTAGCAACTAAAGTAAATGTGTCCTTATAGTCAACTCCTCTCTAGAGAATACTCTCACTATGAACTGAAACTTTGTAGTTTTGTATCTGCTGCAAGCTTCACTTCAAACATCCACCTAGAATAAATCAGAAACTGCCCCACTTGTGTTGGCACAATCTCCCAAACATCATTCTTCAGTATAGAATTGTCCACGTCCACCACAAAATTCTGCCGTACCTGCTAGCCAACTACCTCCCCATAAATAAAAGGCTCTACAAAAATGATGGAAGACATCGGTACAACATAATTCAGAAACTTTTTAGAAAGATAAATCGCTATAAAGGATGGCTTTGGAGATCCAACATTCTCCTATGCACCCTACTATGTTTAGTACCACCTAGGCTGCCTTGTTGAACCAAAAAATACTAAAGCGTCACTTCCACCTCCAAAACCTTGCTAATCATCATTAGGATAGAAAAGGTTTCTCCCTCCTAAAACTCTACTAAAAGGCTCCTGAGACCTTGAGGGACGATGCATCATCACAAGGTTCACATCTCAGTTCACTATTATTTTTCATTGTCACAGAATGTAGACTCCATAGGCCTTATAGGACTCATTATATCCATCAAAAACACCCTTAAAATTGAAGTGTTTCAATTTAGTTCATTTCTCCTAAAAAATATGAATACATACAGGACAACAACACAAAAAGTGTGATACCTAGGGTTTCTCACCAATGAAAGCTTCCTTCGATGTTTTGTCCTTCAATATCTAGAGAGGAAAACTTTTTAGGATGTAGAAAATTGTATCACATGCCTCTACCCAAAGGAACATAAGAAAATATAGGTCATGAACCATAGCCTCAACTGTCTCAGTCTGAAGCATTTTTTTTTGGAAGAAAGTAATGCTGGATCACCAAAGAATCACATGGGTAGATATTATCTGCTGAATAACCAAAGAATCAAGTCAGAGATGTCGTGAGTGAGTGGGTAGCTACCAACAGAGATGTCAAAAGGTATATTTTATGTTCATGGTAGGGCCTCTGAATCAAAGTGATTAAGCTACCAAAATAGAAGCCAACCTGTAGCAGCGGATAATGAAGAGCATTGGTAGCTGCAATACAAATTTTAACTAGTCACCACCTAGAAAATTTGTGAAATTGAGCTGCCAAATAGAAGATTCACTTATTAGGCATTTAATATAGTATTAAATTTGGTTGCTATTAGTTAGGTATTTGGGAGATATGCAGTGTGCTCCTATTTTGCTACTATGTAATGACTCAATGAGACATCACATCATCTAATGAATCAATGAATCCACTCTCTCATTCTACTGTGTATTCATGCCCACGTACATGTGTGCAAAAAAATACATTTTATAAATGCAAGTGTGGATTTATGCAGACTGTTTCTAGGGAAAGGATGGATACTCATTTATGATTAGTGCAGCAGCATGGGATGAATGAGGATCAACATACCAGGGAATGGGCACAATGTATCAATGCAAAAAGTGGAAGAGGATAGAAAATATTCAAGTATGTAGGCAGTCTTGGTGTTGTGATGACAGTGCATGTCATGCTTTGAATTCTAATTGTGCTGATTCATAGGAGGAAACTAAACAGAGTATTTCTAATTCTTGTGTGCACATTGAACCAAATACAAATGCTGATGACCATGTGGAATCACATGCTTGTTTTCAAAGAAATGAATCTTCTTCTAATATATGTGGAAATGTAGGAGTGGGGAAAGAATCTGCTAATGGAGATTCTGACTCAGATGAGAATAACATAAGCAATTATTCTGAAGCAAAGATGATTGTTTGGGGTGAGATAGAAAAGGGCAGATGGTGGCTTGCTTTCACTGTGCTAAAGTCTGATAGTATGCAGAAAAAAAGTTCATCTACACATTATGGGTTGGCATTAAATCAACTCATTTACTCTGTGGATTCAAGAAAGGAACCTGAATTTATTGAGGCAAGGTATTTTCATCCATTTTGGGAGAATTATGAAGAAATTAAAAATATGTGTAAATATAAGAAACTTTTAGATGATGTTACCAAAACTCATCAGTTGTATCATAATTGTTTGCCAAAGGACCCACCTATTTGTTCAGTCGGCTTGCAAAGAAGCAATTTGGAGTCATCAGGACAAGTTGAGGAACAATTGAGTTCTCTGCAGGAGGACAAAGCTATTGTAAATTCAGATAAAGATGGAGGATATGACTCTGTTGTAACTCAAAAGCGGGAAAAAAGGTTGAGTAAGAATGTTCCAGGGTTTGATAGTCGTCAAATCTGTTTAGAGAATTATGAAGATGAGGACAGTTTGGACCTTAAGAGAATGGTTGGTGGAACTGAGGTAAGCAGAGAAGATTCTAAATTTTAGGAACCATCTGCTGTGCATATAAGTGGTTTTTTTGTGAAGTCTTCTACATATTTTTATAATAATGTGTGCCAAGTCTGTAAATAATGTGGGAAGCTGATGTGTTGTGATGGAAAAGATTGCCTCGTAACTTACCATATAGGTTGCCTTGACCCACCCTTGGTTCAAGTTTCTCCCGGTGACTGGTACTGCCCAACTTGTACTTACATGAGAATAGCATGTGGTGTACACTCTGTCTGCAAATTAGTCGAACTGATATGGGACGTCAAGCATGTTGAACCTGAACAATTTGCTGAATTGGATGTCTTTGTGGAAAAAAAAGAGAAAGTTAACAACATTTTTGAGAGCGAATATGGTGTTCATCCTATTATAGGTTGTTCAATGTCGGCTTCAACTCAGAGAGATCATGATGGGCTAAAAGAAAAAATATTGTTTAAATCTAATAATACCGTAGAACGTGAAATTACTGTGAAGACTGCATATGAAGTGAAATCAGATAAAGTAGTAGGATGACTCAAGAAAAAATGAATGATATATTTTGTTCAGTATAGAGGACTCCTTCATCTTCATAATTTCTGGGTCAGTGAAATTCTGCTTGTCAAGGAAGCTCCCACGCAGCAGGCTAATTTCAAGAAAAAATTGCAGCAAGGAAAGGCTCTTAAATGGAACTCTGAATGGGCTGAACCACAACGGCTTATTCAGAAGAGAGCACTAATCTTTCCCAAGCATTTTGATAAAGACTGCACAGATGCAGTCAGTGAATTGGGCTGGCAAGAATGGTTCGTCAAATGGAAAGGGTTAGGCCATGATTAATGTACATGGGAGTTAGAAGATAGAATTTTTATTAACCTAACTTCAACTAGGGAACTATTGAAAGCATACGAACTTTTCTATGATGAGGCACACTAGCAAGCTAGTCCTACTCAAACAGTTAAGGCAAAAGAGTTGTAGAACAGTCCTTTTTTCAAGGTTGAAAAGACCTCTAGATTGGATGAAAGGGCTACTAGATTCTTCTCTTCTTACATCTGTCAATAAACTTCGAGAGTTCTGGCAAAACCACAAGAATGCTCTTGTCATTGATGAAGTTAATCAGGAATGCATTGCTATAATGATTTCCTTTATCCTATCCTTAATCAAGTATTTTCACATAAACAGACCTATTGTTGAATATATAGCTGGGAGTCGGAATGTTTGAGGTGGGCTTCTTTTATAAATATGGTGGCTTATTGTGGTAATAGAGAGTCAAGAGATATTATTCGGAAGCTTTAATTTTCAGAAGAAAGTGGATGTGTGCTTGTTCAGATTGTCTTATCAATCTCTGATGTTGTCACCACAGATCTGGATTCTTTAATATGCCTAGATTGGGAAGTAGTGATTGTAGATGAAGGGAAATGCCTTAAAATTTCAAAAAATTTCTAGCATCTGGAGCAACTACATGCTGATTTTCAACTTGTGATTTTCCATGAGCAGTTGAAGGATAATGCCCCTGACGTTTCTCATCTTCTTGCCTTCCTCGATACTAAAAACGAGAGTCAACATGTTGATGATTTTGAAGAGCAACAACATAATAGTAGTGAACATCTTGGTTTATTGAAGAGCAAGTTGTCAGAAAACATTGTATATGAGCGAAAATTAGACCCTTTGACAAGTGCCAATTTAAAAGAGTATTTGGTTCCTGTAGACCTGGCATATGTATAGGTGGAGCAGTACTGCAACTTTTTTATGAAAAATATAGATTTTTTGTGTTCAGTGGCGAAGAAAAATAATTTTGGAGTTCTCAGGGACATCCTTCTTTCATTAAGGAAGTGTTGCAATCATCCTTATCTTGTGGATGGTTCATTGTAAAGTTTGCATCAAAAGGTCCTTTTAGAAGTTGAATTCCTTGATGCTGATATAAATGCCAGCAACAAGTTGCAACTTGGACAATATACTATCAGAGCTAAGGCTAGAAGGCCAAAGGGTGTTGATTCTCTTCCAGATGATTGGATTTTCTGGGTCAATTTCCATTGGTGATATTCTAGATGATAATATCAGCCAACGTTTTGGGATTGACTCCTATGAGCGTGTTGATGGTTGCTTACCTGCTACCAAGAAACAGGCAGCCTAGCATATGTTTAATAGTAAGGATTATGGGAAATTTGTGTTTTTACTCAAAAAATGTGCTTGTGGAACAAGCATAAATATTTTTCCAATTGACACTGTAATAATATTTGACAGTGACTGGAACCCAATCAGTGACTTATGGGCCTTACAAAAGATACATATCGATAACCAAGTTGAGTACTTGAAAATTTTTCGGTTCTATTGCCCATACATAGTGGAGGAGAGAGCCTTGATTTATGCCAAGAAAGACTATTTACTAGATAACAATTTGGAAAATTTCAATGCAACAATTTGCCATTTTCTCCTCAGGTGGGGTGTTGCACATCTTTTTCAAAATTATGAGAAGCTTCATGATGTGAATGATCTTGATTTCAAATTGACATCTATTTCTAGAAATGAAAACTTGAAGTCTTTATCTCAAGGCATGTTAACCCGTGCAAGTTACATATTTGAGATTGATAATACACTAGAGAATGGTATTATTGCAAAAGTACCATGGGAAGGAAGGTATGGAAAAGGTGTCCCACTGCTTGGTGACTCATACAACCAATTGACAGCAAAGAAGTTGTTTGGAGTCATGAGGACAAGTTGAGGAACCATTGAGTTCTCTGCAGGAGGACAAAGCTATTGTAAATTCAGATAAAGATGGAGGAGATGACTCTACTGTAACTCAAAAGGGGGAAAAAAGGTTGAGTAAGAATGTTCCATGGTTTGATAGTCATCAAATCTGTTTAGAGGATTATGGAGATGAGGACACTTTGGACCTTAAGAGAATGGTTGGTGGAACAGAGGTAAGCATACAAGATGCTAACATTGAGGAACCATCTGTTTTGCATATAAGTAGTTTTGTTGTGAAGTCTTCTACAAATTTTTATAATAATGTGTGCCAAGTCTCTAAAGAAGGCAGGGAGCTGTTGTGTTGTGATGGAAAATACTGCCTCGTAACTTACCATATAGGTTGCCTTGACCCACCCTTGGTTCAAGTTCCTCCTGGTGAATGGTACTGCCCAACTTGTACTTACATGATAATATCATGTGGTGTACACTCTGTCTACAAAGGATTCGAATCGATATGGGACGTCAAGCATGTTGAACCTAAACAATTTGCTGAATAGGATGTCTTTGTGGGAAAAAAAAAGAGAAAGTGAACAACATTTTTGAGAGCGAATATGGTGTTCATCCTCTTATAGGTTGTTCAATGTCGGATTCAAATCAGAGAGATCACGATGGGCTAAAACAAAAAACATTGTTTAAATCTAATAATGCTAGAGATCGTGAAATGACTGTGAAGACTGCATACCAAGTGAAATCAGATAAAGTAGTAGGACGACTCAAGAAAAAACAAAGGATATATTTTGTTAAGTATAGAGGACTCTCTCATCTTCATAATTTTTGGGTCAGTGAAATTATGCTTGTCAAGGAACCTCCCAAGCAGCTGGCTAATTTCAAGAAAAAACTGCAGCAAGGAAAGGCTCTTAAATGGAACTCTGAATGGGCTGAACCACAACAACTTATTCAGAAGAGAGCACTGATATTTCCTAAGCATCCTGATAAAGAGTGCACAGATGCAGTTAGTGAATTGGGCTGGCAAGAATGGTTCGTCAAATGGAAAGGGTTAGGCTACGATCAATGTACATGGGAGTTAGAAGATAAAACTTTTCTTAACCTAACTTCAACTAGGGAACTAATGAAAGCATACGAACTTTTCTATCATGAGGCACACCAACAATCTCGTCCTACTCAAGAAGTTAAGGCAAAAGAGCTGTAGAACAGTCCTTTTTTCAAGGTTGAAAATACCTCCAGACTGGATGAAAGGGCTACTGGATTCTTCTCTTCTTACGTCTACCAATAAACTTCGAGAGTTCTGGAAAAACCACAAGAATGCTCTTGTCATTGATGAAGTTAATCAGGAACACATTGCTATAATGATTGCCTTTATCCTATCCTTAATCAAGTATTTTCACATAAACAAACCTATTGTCGAATATATAGCTAGGAGTCAGAATTTTGGAGGTGGGCTTCTTCTATAAATATGGTGGCTTACTGCTGTAATAGAGAGTCAAGAGATATTATCCAGAAGCTTTAATTTTCAGAAGAAAGTGGATGTTTGCTTGTTCAGATTGTCTTATCCACCTCCGATGTTGTCACCAAGGATCTAGACTCTTTAATATGCCTAGATTGGGAAGCAGTGATTGTAGATGAAGGGCAATGCCTTAAACTTTCAAAAAATTTCCAGCATCTGGAACAACTACCTACTGATTTTCGACTTGTGATTTTCCATGAGTAGTTGAAGGATAATTCCCCCGATGTTTCTCATCTTCTTGACTTCCTCGATACTAAAAAAGAGAGTCAACATGTTGATGATTTTGAAGACCAACAACATAGCAGTAATGAACATCTTGGTTTATTGAAGAGCAAGTTGTCAAAAAACATTGTATATGAGCGAAATTCAGACCCTTTGACAAGTGCCAATTTAAAAGAGTATTTGGTTCCTGTAGACATGGCATATGTACAAGTGGAGAAGTACTGCAAAATTTTTATGACAAATATAGATTTTTTGTGTTCAGTGGCGAAGAAAAAGAATTTTGGAGCTCTCAGGGACATCCTTCTTTCATTAAGGAAGTGTTGCAATCATCCTTATCTTGTGGATGGTTCATTGCAAAGTTTGCATCGAAAGGTCCTTTCAGAAGTTGAATTCCTTGATGCTGATATAAATGCCAGCAACAAGTTGCAACTGTTGGACAATATACTATCAGAGCTAAGGCTAGAAGGCCAAAGGGTGTTGATTATTTTCCAGATGATTGGACTATCTGGGCCAATTTCCATTGGTGATATTCTGGATGATTATATTAGCCAACGTTTTGGGATTTAATCCTATGAGCATATTGATGGTTGCTTACCTGCTACCAAGAAACAGGCAGCCTTGCAAAAGTTTAATAGTAAGGATTCTGGGCGGTTTGTGTTTTTACTCCAAAAATGTGCTTGTGGAACAAGCATAAATATTTTTTCAATTGACACTGTAATAATATTTGACAGTGACTGGAACCTAATCAGTGACTTATGGGCCTTACAGAAGATACATATCGATAACCAAGTTGAGTACTTGAAAATTTTTCGGTTCTATTGCCCATACATAGTGGAGGAGAGAGTCCTGATTTATGCCAAGCAAGACTATTTACTAGATAACAATTTGGAAAATTTCAGTGCAACAGTTTGCCATTTTCTCCTCAGGTGGGTTGTTGCACATCTTTTTGAGAAGTATGAGAAGCTTCATGATGTGAATGATCTTGATTTCAAATTGACATATGTTTCTAGAAATCAAAACTTGAAGTCTTTATCTCAAGACATGTTAACCCATGCAAGTGACATATCTGAGATTGATAATACACAACCAAATGGTATTATTGCAAAAGTACCACGGGAAGGTAGGTATGGAAAAGGTGTCAAACTTCTTGGTGAGTTAGACAACCAATTGACAGCAAAGAAGATACCTACTAATATTTTCTGGAAAAAATTACTAAAAGGAAGGTGTATAAAAAAGCATGGTACTACTGGACAAATGTAGAGACCAAGAAGAAAGGTGTAGTAATATGAAGGATCACCCAATAAATCTGTATCTCATATGATGTAGAATCAAAGAAGAAGTGAAGATATTTATGTGGAACACTTGATCCAATCTCAATATCAACCTGGCTTAAGGATGCAAAAAAGTCATTGGCTAGTGAAAAGGAAATAACTGAAAACAACATTCAGTTGCATGCAGATGGTGCCAAACAAACATCCAATGAATCTATAAAAGATGATTGTGGAAATTTTTCCCATCCCAGAAGCAGAACTATCTGAGGCAAGATATTATCACAATTCCCAAGAAAAAAAAAAACCCCTGAGACTGAAACAAAACCCTAAGACTGGTTAGTTACGTAATTATTCTGAAGCAAATTAATATGAATTTTTTTAGCATCAAAGGAGGCTAATCCCAGCCAACCCCCTTCCTCAGGCCACTCGAGGATTATTTGTGCTCTGCAATAGGTCTTAACTTCTGAAGAAATTTCCTACTCCTATATAGAGCTCGGAGTGGCTATCTGAGGCAAGTATAGAGGAATTGATTTAGGACCAAAGCAGATCCAAGACCCTCTAATACGATGCAGTGGTATTGGATAGATTCTCGGAGAATTTTCTAAAGGAATTCCAAGGAATAAGAAGAGTTTTATCCTCCATCTTGACCCTTGAAACCATTCGGATATTAGCCCCAATTAGAATTCGCAAAGGTTTATTTAGGTCTATGGATTTCTAGTTAGAATACAACTTTGTCCAATACGAAATTATACTGCAACTGTTTGAAACTATACTAAACTATTAAATCTGGAGATTATAGTGGTACTATGAAATTCTATTGCATGGTTGAACTATCGTATTGTTTACTGTAATGTTGAGATAGCAATGTTATTTACTGAAGACTTCATTTTTATTGGATGAGTCTTGGTGTCATTGTCCAAAAAATAATTTGTTGAAATCCTAGGGCGAAATTTTCCCTAGGATCTCAAAAAAACAAGCAAATCAAATTTACCAAATAAATAATCAAGATCAGGATCTGCAATAGCTATATTAAATCTTGAACCTACCAATTATTCTTCAATCCTAGAGTACTGAGCATGTGATGCCAACTTCATCCCATAAAAGTCCTTCTTCAATTTTCATACATGGATCTCTCACCCACGCACCTGAAAGCCTCTCAATTGATTAATGTATATTGCCTCCTCGATTAGACCATTAAGAAACAATGTTTTTACATCCATCTGATATAAATGCCAACCAAAAATTGATGCTAAAGATATGACGAACCTGATGCAAGTACCCTAGCAACTAGAGTAAATCCTAAAGGTATCCTCATAGTCAACTCCTCTCTAGAGAATAGTCTCACTGTGAACTGAACCTTAGTACATTTTTATGGTATCTACTACAAGCTTCACCTCAAAAACCCCCCTAGAATAAATCACAAGCATCCCCACTTGTGTTGGCACAATCTCCCAAACAAAATTCTTCATTATAGAGTTGTGATTGATCTATATTTCCTCCTTGATTAGACCAATAAGAAACAATGTTCTTACATCCATTTGATATCAATGCCAACCAAGAATTGACGCTAAAGACATTAACGAACCTGATGCAAGTGCACTAGCAACTAGAGTAAATGTGTCCTTATAGTCAACTCCTCTCTAGAGAATACTCTCACTATGAACTGAACCTTTGTACTTTTTTATCTGCTCCAAGCTTCACCTCAAACATCCTCCTAGAATAAATCACAAACTGCCCCACTTGTGTTGGCACAATCTCCCAAACATCATTCTTTAATATAGATTTGTCCACGTCCACCACAACATTTTGTCATCCCTGCTAACCAACTACCTCCCCGTAACTAAAAGGCTCTACAAAAATTATGGAAGACATCGGTGAAACATAATTCAAAAACTTTTTAGAAAGATAACTCGCTACAAAGGATGGCTTTGGAGATCCAACATGCTCCTATGCATCCTACTATGTTTAGTACCACCTAGGCTGCCTCATTGAACCAAAAAATACTAAATCATCACTTCCACCTCCAAAACCTTGCTAATCATCATTAGGACAGAAAAGGTTTCTCCCTCCTAAACCTCTACTAAAATACTTCTAAGACCTCGAGGGACCATGCATCATCACAAGGTTCACATCTCAATCCACTATTATTTTCCATTGTGACAGAATGTAGACTCCATAGGCCTTGCAGGACTCATTATATCCAAAAAAAAAAACCTTCAAATTGAAGTGTTTCAATTTAGTTCATTTATCCTCGAGAATGTGAATATATACAGGACAACAACACAAAAAGTGTGATACCTAGGATTTCTCACCGATGAAAGCTTCCTTCGGTGTTTTTTCCTTCAATATAGAGAGAAAACATGTTTAGGATGTAGACAATTGTACCACATGCATGTACCCAAAGGAACATAAGAAAATCTAGGTCATGAACCATAGCCTCAGCTGTCTTAGTCTAAAGCATTTGTTTTTGGAAAAAAGTAATGATGGATCACCAAAGAATCACATGGGTAGATATCATCTGCTGAATAACCAAAGAATCAAGTCAAAGATGTCATGAGTGGAGTGGATAGCTTCCAACATAAATGTCAAAAGGTATAGCTTATGTTCTTGGTAGAGCCTCTAAATCAGAGTGATTAAGCCACCAAAAGAGAAGCCAACCTGTAATAGAGGATAACGAAGCGCATTGATAGCTGCCATACAACTTGTAACTAGTAACCACCTAGAAAATTTGTGAAATTGAGCTGCCAAAGCTGCCAAATAGAAGATTCACTTATTAGGCATTTAATATAGTATTAAATGTGGTTGCTATTAGTTAGGTATTTGGGAGATATGTAGTGTGCTCCTCTTCTCCTACTATGTAATGACTCAATGAGACACCGCATCATCTAATGAATTAATGAATCCACTCTTTCTCATTCTACTGTGTATTCATGCCCACGTACATGTGTGCAAAAAAATAGATTTTAGAAATGCAAGTGTGGATTTATTTAGACTGTTTCTAGGGAAAGGATGGATACTCATTTATGTTGAGTGCAGTGATTTTTATACTATTTTAATATTTTCACTCCCACAAGAAGACTTCATTGCTTTAACTAGTGATGGAGATGTTCATCAGTGGAATCATGTTGTACCAAATCCTACGGTTGGAGTATATAATGTGCCAGCTACCCCATTGTATGGACATGGTCCTTGCATTCCACATGGTGATAAGTTGAGGCAGGTATATATTGGGGTTGATATGTGTGCTAGAATTAAAAATGGTGGTCAAGTGCATACTTGGAAGACTGCGATGAAAGGTGGTCTTATAGGCATGGTAGTTCCAGAGAAGGAAGCTTTGACACCACTTGGCCATGAGGAAAGCCACAAGGATACTGTGATTGTTAATCTAGGTTTGTATCTTTGTTTCTGCAAAGCATAATGTCTGTATTAGATTTATTGGTTTGTATTTTTAATGTATGTATACTTGTTGTTATACTCTCTGAAGGAAGTGTAAATTCTAAGACGATTTTTCTTACCATTATCTCTTTTGGGTAGCATACACAAAAGATGTTGGCTTCGTTGAAATTGTGTTTTCTATGTACTAGGGGTTTAGATAACAAGAATATTCATTCTGTTGTTGCAGGTCTCAAGTCTGCTACGAAATTAATATGTTTAGCGGTATCCTTGATAGTAGTTGTCAAGAAGAAAACTAGAGGTCGAATGGGACTAAGGAAGAAACTAGTGGTGCATCATCCTCATGTTTTGATTTTTTCTTGAACTCCAGAGATAAAACCTTTGGAGCAGACTCCATTTTCTATTCGAGTGGAACTAAAGAAGAAACCAGTGGTGCATCATCCTAGGGTTTTGATTTTTTCTTGTACTCCAGAGATAAACCCTTTGGAGCAGACTGAGTCTTCTATTCGAGAAACACTATCATATTAATGAATATTTCTTTAAAAATGAACAATTATTAGAAAATTTCACTAGAGCTTTGGAAATAACAAACAAAATGCAATTTCGATGTCTTAAATAAACTGTATAATCTCCTGAGGTAGATGTTCATACCAACTCCCTCCGGACTGATGACTGATGATGCTCTTGGGGCATGTCTAACATACTCTTCCATTGCATAAATGAATGATGCTTATGGATGTTCATTTAGTAATTTGATTCAAACCCTCTACCAGAAGCCAGGCCAAACCCTTCAAACCTTGCTGCACCAGAGCTTCGTGAATACTTCCATTGCAGAAATGAATGATGTAGGTGGATGTTCATTCACTGACTTGATTCAAACCCTCTGCCAGAAGCCGGGCCAAACCCTTCAAACCCTGTTGCACCAGAGCTTCACGAAGCCATCAGGATAAATCTGCAAATCCATCGTTCTACTACAGAACTCTGGACAAACACCCGCAAAGCCTCAACAAATTCGATTTCATTTTAGTTCAAAAACCAAAGACAGATAAAATGGCTCCAAATCGCAGGGAACGCGTGGATTTTTTATGCTGTATATTTACATTGACATGTAAAATGTGCTTCGCTCTCTGTTTGGTTTCTTTCCCACTTCTTGTTGGTTTCCAAAAATCAAACTGTGCCGCGGTCAGAGGAAACGGCATTTGGAAATGTCGTATGTCAATTTAACAATTATTTTTCATTTTTAAACCTTTTTTTTATTTTTCCCACTATCATTTTGAATTTTTCCCTCCACCACTTTACTTTGATTTGGGTTTAGATTATTGAATAGTATTTAATTTTTTAAATATTTATGAATTTCCCTCCACCACTTTACTTTGATTTGGGTTTATATTTTGAATAGTATTTAATTTTTTAAATATTTATGAATTTGTCAATTGAAGAGAATTTCTTATTTTTCTGGCAAAATAAGAAAAAAAATATGTTTTTTAAAATAAGAAAATGAAAAATTTATATTAATTCATCTTTTAAGCTAATTTTTAAAATAGACAATGTTTGTATAAATTTTATAGAAGCTTTTCACCTTTCTTTTAAATGAATAATATTATGATTAAATTTCTAAACATTAGTTTCATTGAAAAAATTTTTAAACATGCACTTTTATATCAAAGCATAAGAAAATATAGAAATATATTTATAATTAGTTTGTAATTAAGTTGGTTATAATTCTTTTTAACATGTATTCATGGAAAAATATCTCTTGAGTATTTTTGCATAGAAAATAAGGGTTAGCTAAACAATTTGTTATTAGTGTTGATGGGTATTTGGCTAGCTTTACACTATCAAATGCTTAGATCAAATCTCTTGAGTAAGGTGCGCCAGTCCACACTAACAAATTTTTTGTGGATGTCATCCATGAATGTCGGAAAGCAACCCCTTTGTCTCTAAATTTTAACGTTGTAGATGGATTCAGAGACCCCCTTTATCTCTGAATCCATCTGCAACGTCAAAATTTAGTGAAATGTAACATTTTAATATTGAAATTGCAATGTTCCATTTCTATAGTGACACAATTAAAAATGACTAACATAAATGACTAAATCGTATACTTCTTGTACTTGCTAGTTGGTCATATTTTTATTCTTGGACTACAGTATTCATTTACGTTAATTATTTCTAATTTTCTCATTTATTATCTAGTCATATATTTTAGTCATGGACAAAATTAGTCATTTAAGTTAGTCGTTTTTAGTTGGGTCACTTATTATCTAGTCGTTTATTTTATCCCTAGACTAAATTAGTCATTTAAGTTAGTCGTTTTTAGTTGGGTCACTTATTATCTAGTCGTTTATTTTATCCCTAGACTAAATTAGTCATTTAAGTTAGTCGTTCTCAGTTGGGTCACTTGAAATTGTTCAAATTTAGTAGTAATTCACTTAAAATAGTTGTGGTGACTAACTTTTTTAGTCACCTAGTCACTAATTTCATCATTTTCTACTAGTGTAATTAGAACTGTATTTACATATTTTTTAACTTAGAATTTGAAACAGATTTGAGTCATTCTCTTTGGAAACTTAGGTTCAGATTTTGAGCATGTTTGAACCTTTAATTTCTATCCTAATATATCTACTAATAGGCCAAGATTAAATAGTTTGGCAAATCAAACTCACTATCCTATTAGCAATAAATTTAAAGCTAATTATTCAATATTAGGCTGTTTGACTAATTAGAAGTGTGTTTTCAGGAGTGGCATTTAAGCTTGCACACTTTCAGACTTTGTTTCTCTTTTTGGTAT
This sequence comes from Pinus albicaulis, assembly GCA_034641835.2. Lineage (NCBI taxonomy): Eukaryota > Viridiplantae > Streptophyta > Pinopsida > Pinales > Pinaceae > Pinus > Pinus albicaulis. Next base: position 1,069,787,279 of record CM076577.1, read on the forward strand.
GGGGCTGTACCTTTCTTGTTTTTACAATCTGCCCTCTTTTCTTTCTTTCACTATTTTTGTATTTTTGATTTTTCTAACTTTGAATGTAGTGGTGGATGAGATATTTATAATGATAAAAAGATAAAAAGGCTTTCAGAACATGACATGGATCAAGAGAAGTAATGTTTAAGCATCCTGCCATTGACAGCACCCCCAAACAATTCTGCTCCATTCAACTCTTGTAAGAAAAAGGCATTATTACCAGCAGCTGAATGAATAGAGTAAGGGCCGAGCCATAAGTTTTCAAATTTTCCATGCTTGCCCTTGTCTTCCCTCCTTGAGTCCCACTTTAAAACTTTGTCCCCAACTTTGAAATTGTCAACCTTTGTTCTTTTGTCAAAAAAAAATTTAATGTTGTCATGTTTCTGTAATGTTTTGTTATATACCTCCTCTCTGGTTTGCTGAAGATGAATTTTTTGATTGATCCTTCTAATCATGTCATTATCTTCATTTTACAACTCTTGAATTAACTTCATAACTGGAACGCCAAGGCTGGTTGGAAAAATTGCATCAGTGCCATACAAAAGTTGGTAGGGTGACATTCCAATAGATATCTTCAATGTTAATCTGTCAGCCCAAAGTGCATGCACAAGCTTTGTGTGCTAAGAATTCTTGTTGTCCTCCAACAGTTTCTTGATTATGTTCACTAAACTCTTTTTTGAGGATTTTTCAAGTCCATTACCTTCAGGGTAATAGGTCGTGGAATGCCTCAATGTTATCTGATACTTGTGACAGAACTCAACCATCTTCTTTGATCCAAATGCTGCTGCATTATCAGTGATGATCTTGGTAGGACAACCAAATCTAGAGAGAATATTATTCTCTATAAATTTTATAATAACAGAATCATTGGCCTGCCTACAAGGGATGGCTTCTATCCATTTAGTGAAGTAGTTTGTGGCAGTGAGAATCCATCTGTGGTAGGCAGAGGATGATGGATGGATTTCACCTATGAATTCAAGTTCCCATTGTTGAAAAGGGGCTTCAACAGTGATTGGATGCAAAGGCAGAGGTAGCAGCCTTCTTTTGCCTTCAAAAATTTGGCACTTATGGCAGGAAATGATCATTTTGTGTACATCATGAAAAAGAGTAGGCCAATAGTAACCAACCCTCAAGATTTTGTTGGTTGTTGTTTTCCAGTATAAGTGGCCTCCACACTCCCCTTCATGGAACTCGTGCTTAACCTTCTCTGCATCAAACTCAAGAAAAAATTTAAGCAATATACCACTTGCATTTTTCCAATAAAGACATCTATCTATAATGCAATAATTTACAGCTTTTAACTTTAGGAACCTTGCCTTTGTTTTTGTCAAACCAGGAGGTGTATTCAAATTAATAAAAACATAAAGAATATCAGCATACCAAGAGGAATCCATAAAATGATCTTCAACAATGGGAGTTGAGATTTCCTCTTGTTCATCCAAAGCATTAATCATATTAATATCAAGGACTTCAAAATTGGATTCAGCCATTAATCTAGCTAGACCTTGGCCTTTGATGAGTTTAGTGGGTTTTATCTCTAAATCATATTCAAGAATAACAGCAATCCACTTACCTCTCTTACCATCTGGGTCCTATGTTAGAATGTCTTTCCCAACTGAATTTGGGACAAAGGAAATGATGTGTGAGTGAAGGATGTATACTCTGAAGTCTTTCAAAGCCTTAACCAAAGCAAAGGCTTGCTTTTCCATAATTTTATACTTCAAAGGGGCATCTCTCAATGCCTTGCCAAAGAATGCAATAGGATGCTCTTGTCCTTGTGGATTTTTCTGTAAAAGGACAGCAGCTATTGTATGTTCTGATTCAAATGAAAAAATATAAAATCTTTTGAAAAATCAGGACTGATTAGAATCGGTGTTTTAGTTAAGGCTTGTGTCACCAGCTCAAAGGACTTCTTTGCTTCCAAGGTCCATTTTACCCCCTGCTCCTTCTTCAACATGTTTGTTATATTCCTAAGGAGCTCAGCCAAGTTGGGGATGAACCTTCTCAAAAATTTAATCTTTCCAATGAAAGATTGCAACTCCTTGATGTTTCGAGGATGAGAGATTTGCAATATGGCCTCAATCCTCTTTGGATCTATCTTAATACCCTCTTTTGAAATAATGTGCCCAAGAAGTTTACCTTCTCGGAGACCGAATAGTGTCTTCTTAGGGTTTAAAGATATTAAAAACTTTCTGCATTTCTCAGAAACTTTTCTTAAATGTTCTAAGTGCTCTTCATCTGTTTTTTAAAACACAGTGACATCATCAAGGTATATAATGATGAAGTAGCCTAGTTCTTCCAAGAATGCTATGTCCATGGCTCTCTGAAAAGTTGCTCCAGCATTCATTAGACAAAAGGGCATTTTCACATACATGAAAGTGCCCCATGGTGTAGTAAAGGATGTCTTTAATTGATCAGGAGGGTGAACTAAGATCTGATTGTACCCTGAATAGCCATCAAGCAAAGAAATTATTCTAGACCCTACCACCCTTTGTAAAATATGATCCATCTTAGGTAAAGGGTAGTTGTCCTTTAATGAATCTTTTTTTAAGTCTCTAAAGTCTATACAAAGCCTGATCTCTCCAGTTTTCTTCCTAACTAACACCAGATTAGACACCCACTCAGAATATCTAATAGGGACAATAATACCAGCTTCATACATTTTCATGATCTCCTTCTAAACCAAAGGAAACTGAACAGGGTTTATTCTGCGCAGTTTCTGTTTGAATGGCTTCTGGTTCTTCTTGAGAGGGATTTTATGCTAGATTATTTCAGTGTCATAGGATTTCAAATCTTCGTAACTCCACACAAAAACATCAGAAATTTCTTTAAACAACTCTATGTATTTGAGTTTAATGTGTGTTGGTAAAGTCTTAGACAGTTTAATCATCATAGGTTTAAGTTTACTACCTATATTGCACTCTTCCACTTCAGTCTCTACAGGTTCCATCTTTGGCTTCTTGGCCACATCGTTAAAATCAAACAACTCTTCTAAAGGTGCCAGACACTTTGGCAAACTTTCATCTTTAGAGTGCATAGTTTCTAACTCCTCTGTTTCTAACTCTGCATTCAATTATGTTTTGTTTTTTAGTTTGCTAGTCAGAAGATTAATATTGACAACCTCAGGAGATGGTTCTTCTTCACCAAGAAAATTTTCTTCACTGCAATCTGTATCATAATCTGAGTCCGAACTGTGTAGTTCGAATTCGTTTCTGAATTGCATGAAGTCTTCTATTTGTTTGTCCCCATCGAACACCTACCAATATTTCTTGTTATCAGGAATGGCTGGTCTGAATTTTATCTGAGTTATGCAGTCTTTGGTTTCATATGGCGTTAAGCATGTTCTAGCTGTAAAGGCTAAGTTGTGGGTAGCAATATTTCTTTTCCTCGGGAAAAAAATTATCTGGTACTCCTCAAAAGTTTTTAAAAGGTCCACGACATCATTTCAGTAGGCCCTAAGTCTGGGATGATTAGCATTATACTCCCCATTGCCTTTTCCAATGATTAACTCGGAATCCCCATCACTTTGATTCTCTTGGCTCTTAGCTTTTTTAACAAACGTAAGCCTAAAAGCAGGGATTCATATTCCACTATGTTATTGGAAAACTGAAAGTTTAATTTACAGGAAATGCTCTCTGTATGGTTTTTTTCAGTGTTGCAGATCCATACACTTGCACCAGCATTAGTTCTAGTGCACGACTCGTCAAAAAACATACTCCACAAGGGATTAGTTTCAAGTTCGACAGTTGGGTCACTATCCTCCTCAACAAGCATGCTTTCGGTTTGTTTTTGAATATCAGCGCTTAGTTGAATTTGTTTTGATTCCTCTGGTTTCTCGTTAAGCTGAGGAATGTTTTCTTGAACATCAAGGTTAAAAAGCAATGGACGCATGATTTGTAGTTCAAGACCTACGTTTGCTTTGATAAAGTTCACAGGTTCAGCAAATTGTTTAGACATTTCTGTGGTGTTTACCTCCTCCTCTCTATTGTCCATTAACTCTGTTAAAGTGAATTGTTCACTAAGTGTTTCATCGTTAAAAAGAATAAAAGAATCGAGGCCTATGTTTACAGAATACAGAGGAGATTTTTTTGGTCTGTCTTGGCTTGTAACTGTGTATTGCATATGGGACTCCCTGTAAAGTCTTCTAGTCTGATTGAAAACCGTGATAGTCGCATAGGTCATGTCCATCTACATAGTCCCTTGTAACTTAGCCCCCCAAGATCTTGATAATAACATTCCATACTTTGAGGGCACATCAGCCACAACAATGTCCATTACTAAGCATTTGGCTAGAATTTGGGCTAGGTTCACGCAAAGGTCTTTGATTAACCCTAAACATTTTACTCTGCTCGAGTCAAAGGAGTAAAGGTCTTTGTAAGGTCTGGTAATTTCTAGGCCAAGGCTCTCCATTACAACTTTTGGCATTAAATTATGAGAAGCCCCAGAATCATGCATAGCATTATGCAAAATCTTGTCATGAACATTTGAACTCACATAAAAGGGAGGAACATGTCCCTCTTGATATTTACCTTCAATCTTTGGACCAAAAATAAGCTCTGGTTGGTCATCGTTAAGATTGATTGTGTCATTATTATCCTCAATGTGTAAAGCCTTCAAAATTTGGGTCCTATATACATTCTGGGCAGCTAACTTAGTCAAGGGAATAGAGATTTTAATCTTTGAAATTTCCTACTCTAGGCTGAAAGGAATTTGACTCTTTGAAGAACTTGTCTCAGCCTTATTAGCTGCCAGTCTATCAGCAACATCAGCTTGCTGAATTATTCTATTTACATTTAACAAAATTGTTTTCACAGGAGTACTAGCTGAAGTGTTAGTACTGCTAAGGTATGCACTCTGGTTTGTAACGTTTTGGGTGCCTTTCTCTTTACCTTTATCAGAATTTCCAGCTACTGTTCTGTCCTTCTATTTGACAAATTTAGGCTTGTTTACACTGCCATTTTGTGAAGATTTATCAGAGGTTTTGGTGTTGGGATTTTGTTGACTGGTTTTGCTTCTAAGGTCATATTCTCTTTGAGACCCTATGATGACATTTTCCATGTCTTGATAATAATTTTCATCATCATCTCTTTTGTCATCATAAGGTGTATAAAGACCTTGTTTCCTATCATAATGGACCTCAAAGTCATCATCATCTACCCCCAGCATGTTTATATCATCTTCCTCTGTTATTTTATCTGTTTCCTCAACCTCACTTACATAGTTTTGATGAAAGGGAGGAGTGATCTGTTGATCATCTTCCCTAGGTTTGATTGGAGGTTGGTTCCTTCTAAAATTCTGATTCTGGTTCCTATTTTGAGGAGAATTTTGGTTTTGATTTGTTTGTGCTCTCTTTATTATGCTCATTTCCTTCATCATTTCCTCCATCATTCTTTACATCTTTGAGTTGGAAGTAGAAGGTGTAGATTCCTCTCTAAAGGATACTCTCTTCTCATTCTTCATTCTTGCTCTTTTCTCCATTAAATTAACTTCCACAGCGAGAGCCCCCTTTTGCATATCTTCAATAGTTGCAGGGTCTCTCTCTCTTAGTTGATAGGCCATATCAGGGTCAAACCCTTCAGGAAACTTGTTTAGATTTGAGCCTTGTGGGGGTTTTAGATCTGGGGAAAGTGCATTATATACACTGTTAAATATAGCGTAGTAAGCTTGTACAATTTCCCCAGTGTTTCTGTGGAGGTTCTTGTAATCGGAGAGGATTTGGAGAGGATTCTTCTTCACTTCCCATTTATTTAAGAATGTTTGATGGAAGGCTTGGAGATCATTGATAAACTGGGGGGTTAAGCCTTTAAACCATTTTCTTACTTCTCCCCCCAGACTTTGAGAAAATAATCTAAGCTTGACATAAGCATCATCAATTTCATTTCTGTCAAAGTAGTCATTCATCTTATCCATATGTTGTGATGCGGTAGTATCATTACTAGCATCATATAATGGAATTTTGGACTGATAGTCCTATGGAATATTGACTAATGGTACAGGAAGGACTAAGGGAGAATACCATGTTGCCATGATATGAGGTGGAGGTGGATTTACAAGAGGTGGATTAACAAAAGGAAAAGTGGGTAGAAGTGGAGTGGTTTGGACAATGGATGATTGGTGAGCAGATGTGGATGGAACAACAGTAGATTGCTGAGCTGATCTTGGATGAGAGACACCTAAATTGTAAAGGAAATGTAAATCAGGAGGTGTTGTTTCTTTACTACCAGGATGTTCACTTGTTTCCAGGGATGAAAGTGAAGACTCAAAGTCTAGCTGAACTATATCATCAAATGACCTAGTTCTAAATGGATTTACTAAGTCAACTTGTGATTGTTGTAGCATTGAAAGATTTTCAGGAACTGAATTAGCTCTCAAGGGTGATATGAAAACAGTTGATAATTTTATCTTAGGAGACTTTCTAAGGATACTTTCTAGGTTATCAACTATCTCAGGTGGGTTTGGGTTAGGGTAGGCTCTCGTATGAATCTTTCTAGGAGCCACTTTGATGTGTTTTTAGACCCAATTAAACAAGAAAATTTCAACCAGATATGACAGTCTTTTAAGAGGTTAACTAATCTTTTTTACACAAATTTCAATCCTTCAGTCCTCTAACTGAGTTTGAATGATATTTTTATGATTAGGGTTCTTCCCAGTGGAGTCTTAAGGTCTGTTTGGCTTGTGGAGTCGCCAAGTGGAATTTTTTAGCTCTTTTCAGAGGTAAAAGGTTTTATGGTCCACCACCATGTTTAAGAGATATCAATCTGAAATATTTTTGGGTTTTCTGAATTATTTTTCAGTCCTATTGGTTGTTGAGAGTGTCTTAAATCTACTTTATAACTTAGCTACAATTATGAGACAAAGATAGTCTACTCTTATGGCTAAGCCAGCTGATCTTTCAAGGTTAGATAAATTCTTATGAGAACCCTAGGGTTTTCCTAGTTTGTCACTGGTTCAAACAAGTTTCATCATGATTACCATTACTTGGCAATGCTTGAAAAGGCTGCTTCTTACTCACAAGGTTTCATGAAGTTTTTAATGGAACCTAAGATGAAAATTCGACTCAGTCCCCAGTCGAGTCACCAGAAATGTTATGAATCTGTAATTAGCAAGATTGGAAAAGTATAATAATAGAAACAACATTGTTTCAACCACTTTGGGATTCTAGGATCTAGCCCTCTTGAATCCAGAGAGGGATCTCTCCAATAAGTGCAAATATCGATTTTTATTTGAAGTTTTGGGTAATGATGTTAGGCTAGTTATGAAGGCCAAGGGTTTTGTTTTTTTTTTGGATGGCTGAGCATGATTATTATTTTAGGTGGAAAGTCCTAAATGAGAAGATTTTCAAAGGTGAGAAGTTGCAAGAAAATAGAACAAGTTTCAGCCAAAAATATAGATAATTGCATGTTTTAGTCCATTGGGCTATGGAGTCATAATAGGGTTTGATTGAAACAACAAGAGGCAAGAGTGGTCCATGGGGAAAGTCATCTATGTCTAAGGATATCTTTAAATTTGATTTATGGAATGAAATGATACATAAGGAAGGGGAATTAAACAGATGAAGAACAAAGAGCAGTCCAGGATCTGGTAAGTACTTTTAAACTAGCCAGACTTTGACACACACTTAAGAAAAACATAAAAGTAAACTAGGATCTGGTAAGTACTTTCAAACCAACCAACCTTTGATACACTTTCAATAGAAAACATTTAAAAACAAAGGGAAACTTGAAGGCAACTTTTGGATAAGAAACTAGCGGGTCGGGCTCACCACAAATCCTCTCCTAGCTCTGCTTTACTTGGTAAATTTCAAGACAAACACAAAGATAACAAATAATGGCCTAAGATCTGGTAAGTACTTTTAAACTAGCCAACTTTTAACACATTCCAAGGGAAACTTTCAGACAGTATTTTGGGATAAAACTAGCACCAGGGCACACCATATCTTCCTTAGTTCATCTCTACTTAACATATACTGAAAATAAAATTTAAGAATAACAACTATCTCAGACAGTAGGACGAGGGAACGCTAGCATTCCTGTGCTTAAACTGAATTAAATCATTCCTAAATAACACAAATTGGAAGAAAACATATAGATAAAGATTTTCAGTCAGAGAAGGGTACTGATATACAGTAGGTCCTAACTCTATGCATGTTTTTCTTTGTAAGAGAAGATGAAAATAGTGAAAACAGAAATAAAATAACGATTTACAATAAGAAAAACATCACCGTCGACATAGACCAGGATCCCATAAATCAGCTTGTATTGATGCTCCAAACCAGTTACAGCTTTAAGTCCAATGCTTTAGTTTAGCAATCATCTACACTTCCCAGATTAACTTATCTATCACAAGCAGAGCTCCAAGAGCCAGTGAACACTATTTACAAGTAGAAGTCTCAACCTCAAGTATATTTCAAAGTTCAGCAACCAACATTTTCTCATCTTCTACAACAATATTTATAGAAGGACGAGGAGGTGGGAGAGCATAAAATATCTCCCAGAGAAATTAATACAGACTAATGACTTCTCGGCCTTTGAGGGGCTCGATGAAGAAGCTTACATATGTGTCCTCTATATTAAATGTTTTACAATTAAGATTAAAGCTCGATGGGATCTTTTATTGACTTTTAGGCTCCGCATCATGCTATAGTAACTCTGCTGATATTTTTGTCATTAAATTCTTTCAGCAGAATTAACTGTTCAGCTGCGTCAAGGAAAATATCTGATTTTGAACAATAACTTCGGCCTTTGTTTGAATGCTTTGAGGCACAGGTGGCTTTGTGGTAGCTAGGAGGAATCAATTTGCCTCAGATGTGGCGGTGGAGGCCTTTCTGACTGATAGATCTTTTGATTTACCTTTAATTCTGTTTTAATTTGGAGGATTAGGATTTTGATAATCAATCTTAGCCATAATCCCCAAATTGTCTTCAATCTCCTATTCTGTTGTGGCAAGTCTTCAACACTAATACTCTTTTAATTTGATTTTAAATAACATTGTGTCTTGTTGATGTGCAGGCCACGCAGGGCTCACAGGGCTCATATGGCATCAATTCCTCATGAAACATTGACGAAACATGGAGTAGATCCCCATGGATGGTTTTTTGTTATAAATCAAAGGCACGGGAATCGTAATTCCCGGCCTTCAACCTTTCTCTAACAAAATGGATTAAACACCTGCAAAATACGAAAAGAATTAAGAAATCCTGTGATATTTGGGGTGAACTGCCTCAGAGGGTGTGGGGGAAGAGCATGGTTGTTGGATGGCATCATCCAATGGTGTAGATCCGTTAGAGGAGGTCAAAAGAAGAGCACGGGGAGAAAATGAGTTAGATCCGTCGATCTCACAAAGATCGACGGTCAGGAGCGATCCGGGACGTATAATAGAGAAATGGCGAAAATAAAAAGGAATAAGGTAAAAAACCTTAGTTCGGAGGAAAATATGGTTTAAATTGAAGTTGGCGGTTCAGGATGATCGTGGGTCGTCAGATGAGATCGGCCCACAAGATCAACGGTGGAGAATAAATCGGGAATCGGTGGTCTAAGGGAGGCAAAGTAAAGTAATTAGATGCTCCCGATGGAAAAATCCGATGCGATCACATGTGGACTGTCGATCTACAGATCAGATTGACGGCGAAAAATGAATCGGGAGGAGTCAATCGGAGGTGGAGAAATATTTAACGCGCCTGACGTAAAAGTTGTGATGTGATAATGTGCAGGGAAGGCCGATGCAATTTGCGCGATCGGAAAGGCCGATGTGTTTGCACAATGGCTAGCATTGGGGCACATGGAGGGGAAGTGGTTTAAGGCTTAGCCCGATGGGGATTAAACCTGTATACAAAAATATGTATTTTTTATGATTTTTCAATGTTTTTCAATGGATTTGGGGGTTTCGATATAGTTTTAAAATGAGTTTTAAACTATGTAAAGATGATTTTCATGAATGGAAGAAGGGAAAAAATGAAAAATAGAGGAATTTTATGGAGAAAAGGGGGAGAAAATGAAGGTTAGTTTTGAGGGGAGGAAGGGGAAAAATGATGATTTTGCAGCAGTCTTTTCTCATGAAATCAGCAGAATTTCTGAGTATAAAAAGGGAACAGCAGCGAAGATTTGGACAGAGGCATGAGTCCTTCAAGAGTCTTTAAGAGATAACACTTTTTAGCAGTAAAATTTGTTCCTTGAAGACTCCAAAAATGTTTTAGCCAACATTTGATATAACAAATTTTATAATTGGCTAACATCTTCTACTTGAGCTTTCCAAGTAACTATAAGATAGTAACAAATACGTAGCTGTAAATGTGAGTGTTGGTTGTGTATTGTAAATAGATGCATTTTTTGGTAAGTGTGGGGTATGTTATTCATTGAAATGGAGAATTTGTGGTTGTTATGTATGTATATACATATATAAATTTATAGGAGTTTTTGGCTAAAGTTGCAACTTTGAATAGTAGAAATTATTACTGGTAAGGAACCATAATCAAGAACAGTGAAAGAAGTTGCACTTGTGACACCGGTGGGCAGTGAAATAAGTTGCACCTATGACACCAGTTAGTCCCACCTGGGATAGAGTATAACCCTGGTCGGATAGTTTGTTGGTCACCCTGGCACAATGATACGAGTCAGTATATGCAGGTTCGACTAGTAAGGTTTTGTAGTAAATGATTAACCAAAAGAGGATTGTGGTCGAAGTGGGAAGGTTACCATAATCATATGTATAAAAGCCAACAAGGCACCATAATTATTATTACAATACTATACAAATAAAATTGTACAGAAAATACATTTCCAGTAGTTAAAATTTTAGTTGTACAGAAAAGGCATTTGTAGTAGTTAAACTTTTGATTGTACAAAAAACACATTTTCTATAGTTAAACTAAGAGAACATCATCATGAAGGGAAAGTTAGACTTACACTATATACAGAGAGAGATAACCCATATGAACAACAATAAGCTGCTAAGATAAAATAATTCTATATGAATATTGGGCATTAGAAATTAACCAAAACATTCCATGATTTGTAGATAACCATTATACACTACCAACATAATAACCCAGGAAATAGAGACAACAATATTCTCACTATAATAATTCAATTAAAATGAAATTTGTCGAATAACCATAAATTCGAACCATTCTTCCACATGGACTTCTAAATGAAAACTTATCCCATTACAAGGGAAAAAGCAAAATTGATAATTTTAACTACAGAAAATTCTAGAAATTCCAAGAAGACCAAACGAGGGAAGTCTCAAGTGAGCCAAGCCCTCTTAGTTTAAACCGTAAAACTTTTTTTACAAGAAAAATTTAGGATGGAGAGTATCCCACCCTGATACCACCAGATAATCCTTAGACTTAAGGACTGCAGGAACCCAACAATGAGGAAGGAACCTTTGAAAATGTGAAATACCTGGAAAAGAAATATAAGATGAGTTCCTGGGAAAATAAGCACACCGATAACTGAGTAAAGAGGCAAGGGATTCACAATACCTTTTACAAAACCTAGTACTGCAAAAACAGAATAATACAACATATATTCCACTGTATGTAAGTGTCGAAATAAAACACTATGCACAAGAGTTTTATAAAGAATTACCTGAGGAATTGGATGGAGCACCTGAGGGAAGATGAAACCTATCAGATAGAAGTCTTTCTTAAGGCTCGAAAACTTGATTTATATCCAATGCTTGAGAGGAAATAACAAGGGATGGGTTCATCTTACCTGTGGCATACTTTCCTTCATTTTCAACTAGTGAACTACCAAACCCTGGTTCAAATTGTGCAACCATAGGTATGTTGGGGTAGAAACATAATATAGTGAACCCAAAATTCCAATTCGTGAGTGAGTGACAAGAAAATCATCACATAGAACCTACAACTTTACCAGGACAGAAAATTGGTAGTGTTCATATCTCAGACTTAATAAACCATTGAGAATGGGAACCTTGTGCATATTAATTTGTGTAAGTCGAAGCTCAATAGAAAACACAAATATAACCCATATTAAGCGTAGAGTAATAGAGTGATTAAAACATCATATTACTAGGGTTTCATCATTTGAGTGAGGGCGTCAACTCGTAACCTGCAAAGAGATGAACCCGGTGGCCCAAAAATACCCAATGCAACTTGTAAGATGACATGTAGGTCAAGAGTTTGGCATGAACACAACAGAGTGTAGAGAAAGCCAAACCATCAATGGAATGGGAGAACAACCCCACAAAAAGGGAGTGTAGTGACCTCTATCCGATCTCGGAAAATTCTAGCCGTCGATGAGAATCCAACTCTCAAGCACTGTCGATGGAGATGGAAATCCTAAGGAGGCTCCTTACCGTTCGATGCAGCATTGATCGCACAGCGAGAGGGGTCCCAGGTGGATACACCACTGATTTTTCTAGAAGAATCTAGACTGGGTTTATAGAAACTGAGGGTGGCATTAATATTAACGTGTATAATAAACTCTAAACACTTGATAGAGTAATGTAATATAGTTAAAATCCATTCAATTACCTTGGGGTGATATACGTTTTCAAGACTGTAATTAACATTTATTTCAAACATTTTTAAATGTATTGTGACGCTATGTAGATATGATGTTTGATCCATGTGAATTTATGTAATGGTAAAATATAGAGTTATTTTTTTATGTGAATTTAATAGGTGTTACAATTGGTATCAGAGCCCAGTTTCAATACTGAGGCCTACATGTTTATTGACGATAATGGCGAATGCGCTGAAATATGCATAGAGAAAGAGTAGGTGAGAAAATAATACATTGCGATGAGGAGAGGAGCTAGAAGTCAAACTTCAATGAGACCAACAGTGGGAAAAATTCCCATGCCAAATCCAAAAACAAATTTGCATATGTGGTACAACTGGGGATAGATCAGAAACAATAGACATCCAGATTACTGGTAAAAATCTACAACAAACCACAATTTTGGTCAAAACTCTCCAACAACTACAAACTAAAATGGTCCGTATGAGGACCGAGAATGAGAGATTGATGCACAAAAAATAAAGGATTCTGAAGAGTCTTTTCGACAGAAAAAATCCATAAACATACCAACGAAGTCCTGAGCATGAAGTTTGGGGTGTAGGAGAACAACACCAAAATCTAGAAGAAAATTCAGAAGAAGATTTGATGTTAGACAATTGAAATAATATCTACCTTAGGATTGGATATTGTTATTAATCAGTTACAGAAATAATAGAAATAAGGAAAATCATTTTAGGTCCTCCAAGCAACTGCTTTGTGCATGAAATTGGAAGAAATTCCAGGGTTAGAAATGCTTCCTATAACCAAAGTTCTGCCAATGGTATTCCCTTGAATTACGAGAATCTAAGCACAAATCACTACCTGAGCTGCCAGTATGATGGGTATGGAAGAGGGACCTATGGCTATGAGATAAAATTTGGCAATTTCCTATGTCTCTGCCATGACAGGAATGTCACCACTTATTGTTCAGGTATGTTGGTTACAGAGTGAAAACTACTTTCTAATCTCTATTTACAAATCTAAATTTGATGCCACTTTTATTTGATATGTACTTTTGTATTTTTTCTTTAATACAACTTGTGCATAAAAACCAAGTGTGCGTCAGTGTACTTCTGAATCACAAACTTTGAGCCAATTTCAGGTTGAAAACTGGTTTAATTCTTGAAGTACATGGGACACAGTTGGTTTAATTCAAGGAATCTATGTGGATTGGCACTAGTCTTGGAAACCCATTTTAATCAGGAAGGAAATCCACTACTGCTTCCTTACCAACAAAACTTACAGATACTATGAGATTGCTCAATTGTTGGCCAGAGAAAAGGGAAAAAACTTAAAAGTTGGGTGATTTACATAATATTTTTAAATAGCTAGACATTAAATAGAATAGATATGTTTTAATTTAGTGTTTATTACTCATTAAATAATTGTAAATGTGAATGAAAATGTGAAGATCTTTTCTTTCTTTTTTTAGCCTTGTAAAATCTTAGTTCCAGAATTAAGATGAATCTGTGTTTTTGTACCAATATAGATTCCATTTTTATATTAAATTCAACAAATTTATGTAATGGAATTTAAATATTTATCACTCAGATAAAATTGCTGAAATAATGTTTTCCATCAAATTTACCCCAATGAGCAGCTTAATTGAAAATAGTCATAATAATGACAACTTTATTAGCAATAGTCATAATAATGAAGTGTTATGTACCAATAAAATTGATGTTCAAATCCCCTAAATTACATGTGTTCAAATAACATGCATAAGTAGACACATACATGTTATAGTGATTATAATGATACCACTGATATATGCTTGCTTGTTTACAGATCATGGCCATCTTCACCACAAAACTGGCCGGGTGGTTGCAGGTAGAAAATAGGACTCAATTATGGATTATAAGAACAATTCCAATGGTTTCATTTGATATTCTTCTATTCAAGAATATGAAACTTGAAATTTAATGTTGGCTTCTTGGATGACAGGGACCGTGGTCGGGGTTGCTATTGGTGGATTTATTTCTACAGGTGATATAATTTGTTGTTTCAGGAGGATCAAACCAAACAGACCTATGATAATTGGGGTTGAGAACAGTAGAAATGGCAATATGTAGTCAGCTTACCATTCTTACTCAATATTTCTACTATGTGAAGTTGTACGTTGTTTGCTACATTAAGTTTCAATATTTTGCGTAAAAAAATGAGGAATTTCTTTCAATGTGTCTTCAATCCTAATTATGTTGAGTATATTAACTCTAATGGCCTTGGGGGGGACATAATAGACTCATAAATATGAATACACATGACTAGGTGGTTATTTATGTCCACCCAATTACTGGTGATGTTTTTACAACTCTCTATTTTTTATGTTGTGAACAACCTACAATAATATGTTTTAGGTAATTCAGGAATAATTTTCCTTGGAGGCTAAAACATTTCCTTCCCTGTATTCATCGTATATAACCTTTCTCTCACTAACATGGTATGCTTACTTTGAGAGTAGATATGCTTCTATATTATGTTCTCTAAAGACATGATTGAGGGATATTACTTTGAAGGTATTTTTATGAACTTAATAGATTTCCTTCATTTTGTAAATGAATATTTTCCAATTGACTAGTTTCATTGATCCATTTGATCATCAAATTACACTCTACAAATATATAAATGGTCCTTACATTTTCCTCCACAACAGTGGGTAGCAACAATCTTAAAGCCAATAATTCTGTAAATTTATTGGAACCTACGATTACATTCATCATAATATAAAATGATCGATTGAAAAAAATGTTTGGCTTGCTCTTTATTGATAACTAGGTCCAACAATGGTTGTTCATATTTCTGAATCATTGACAGTTCCTGCTATCATTGTACCATTATTAATACTTTTTATTACAAACATCATTGAAATTGTTTAATCTCATAAATTTGAAAGTGTCAATTTGAACTTATTATGGATGAGAGGAATATGGTGAATATGATATAATACCATTTTCCATAAATCGGTTTTTGAATTACCCCCATTAATACCTTTTATTACAAACATCATTGAAACTTCTTAATCTTGTAAATTTGCAAGTGCCATTTTGAGAACTCATGATGGATGAGAGGAATATGTATATAATATAATACCATTTTCCATAATTTGGTCTTTGAAATTTTTCACACCTATTACAAACATATTGAAACTGCTTAATCTCATAAATTTGGAAGAGTCAATTTGAGAACTTGAATTTTTTTACCCATGTTACAAACATACTGAAATTGCTTAAACTCGTAATTTTGGAAGAGTCAATTTGAGAACTTATGATGTATGAGAGGAATATTTCTCAAATACACACTTAAAGAGAAAGAGAACACTTTTTATAAGGCGAGTAGAGGATCTACTTAAGAAGCTGCACAATTGATAGTTTATCACTCCATCATAAATTGTTCTTAACTTGACTCCTCCAAATTTTTGAAGTGAGTGGTCACTACTTCAAAGTTAATCCTTAAGATTCCATAAATATGTGCCAGAAAAAATCTATATTCATGACCTATTCTCTAAATACAGTGAATATTGGAGTGAAAATTGAAATATTAATGTATATTATGTTTTTCACTGTATTTTTGTTTTTTTTTTTTCACTACCTCCCATATTTTTCATGTCTCTCAATGTAAGGATTCTCAACAAAATATATGCATATTTTATTTAGGCCAATATATGTTTTATATCCATAAAAATTTTCAACAAGGCTTTGATTCTTCCAATGTCATTGATGCACACATAGGTCCACACTTTGATCCTTTGAATGCCATTGATGTAGACACAGGTCCAATCTTTGATGCTTTGAATGTCATAAATGTAGACATAGTTCTTGAAGATCAGTGTTACACAGGACAACTAACAAACTGCAATTGATATGAAAAGAAAAAATTCACATAACATATTTTGATATTATTATTAAAGGTTTAAAATACCTAGAACTTATTCCAACACACAAACAAGTTTTAAGTTTACCCTTCTACAGACACCTGTACATATGGTCAAGATTTTTTAAATTTAACTGGCTTATTTAGGTTGGTACAGAGTCCAAAATATTGTATTCAAATCTTCAATTTATACATGGGTTTGGATTTGAACTTTCCCAATAGAAGTTAGCCAACATCATCTGTTAAAATACTCCAAGAAGGGAATTGTGAATTGTTCTACCTTAGTGAACTATTATTTTCCTATCATTGCATGTACTGATTCTTTGTCATGTGTCAGCATGTCATTTGTTTTTTCTTTCCACAAAAGTCACAAATCTACCTAATCCTATAGGGACATTAAAGTGTGTGATATAACAAAGGTAGTCAATCTGTAAATAAACTACCCGCATTATATTAAATTTGAGTTTATTTTGAAATTTCAATTTTCATTATATAAAATTTGACTTAATTCTTGAAAAAAAAATCGATATAATACACATTTTCTTTTCGAGGTCTCATTTAGTTATATTTGTACCATATTTTTTAAATAACTATTTTTTGAGGTTTCATTTAGTTTAATTCAAACTTTCCTCTTAACTAAACATGAACAAATAATGTTGACAATATGAACTAGAAAGTTGAAAATAATTATAAAAAACTTCGTGATA
Source organism: Pinus albicaulis (assembly GCA_034641835.2). Taxonomy (NCBI): domain Eukaryota; kingdom Viridiplantae; phylum Streptophyta; class Pinopsida; order Pinales; family Pinaceae; genus Pinus; species Pinus albicaulis. The sequence goes on from CM076577.1 coordinate 1,069,804,401, forward strand.
CCATACAGTAGGAAATAAAACACTCGAATCAAACTTGAAAGGTTAACACTTTGAGGAAAATAGTTTTTATTTATGATTTTATAGGTCGTTAATGTATTGTTGGAATAATAATGTTAATTTATGGGATGTGGTGTAAATTCATAATTAAATTTAATTCCATTTTCCTTTTTAGAAATGTCATATAACCTTTTGTACAATTTAAAATGGGTCTAAGTTATTTTTTATAATTTTAGTGATAAGGTTTTTTAAGGTTTTTTTAAGGTTTTTTTTTTCAAATTTCTCGATTATCAAACTTGTGTGTTATCCAAGATGATTACGCCATTAAACTTGTGTGTTATCCACGATGATTGCATCGACATGTTATAAAATTAGCGTTCAAAATTGAATGTGTCAATTGAGTACGAGCTCAACCCATCAATCGATTCCTCACTTTGAACTGTTTTGAAACCCTATAAGAATGAATGGTTACAATTGAAGATCCAAATCTTAAAATTAGATGTAAACACTTTGTATTTTATTAGGAATTTGATTATTTTGAAATCCCACAATGAAATCACAAACAAGTGTTAATAGATTTATATAAAAATTGAATTTATCATGTTATTACAATGAAAAAAGATATTAAGCTAAATATACAAGGTTTTGATGCATATGTTGATGGTGGTTTAGAGTTATTGTGACATTTTCTGGGGTTATAATTAATTTATAATCTAAGCATACCAAGTGCATCTACAATTTTGCAAATTGGTTCCATTTTATACATCTTCCATGTGGCCCATAGTGCATAATGAGACATCACTATGAAAGGAAGAGCCTGCAAGTTATAAAAAGACCAAATTTTTTATCCAAAAAATTCTCCAAACCTATAATTTCTTTTAAATAAAATAATTCATATTTATAAGTTAAATATTCAATTAAATCACATAACATATCACATATTTTTTCCTCTATACTACTCTTTCGTATGTTACTGCTTTACAGTGTTTCCTTTGCAACATATGGTGCAATTGCTAGTTATACTATTTGGGTGTTTTATACATAAATTTTGTGTCAAATAATATGATGCTTGTGTTTGTTTTCTTCAAATGAGCCATATTGGTATATTTTCTATAAATATTTTTCTAGGAATTTTCACAGAACAAAATTACTGATAGACTAAGTAGACATAGAAAAATATATGTGGTAAAGGTTCTAGTTCTATATACTTACATAAATATAGGATATGAGAATTAAGGTTTTCTACCAGTCTAAAAACTGGTATCAAATATGTGTTATTGGTGAACTAGTAATATTTGAAACTAGGAAGGTACAAACTGAATGTCAATAGTTGCATTGAATATAAGATAGTTTATAGTATTTTAGATCGAAAATTTTTAAGTATATTTGAAGAAACTGACATTTTGTAGGTCATGCAAATTCTCTCTCTTATGAGGGATAAAACCAACGATTTCGAGGAAAGTTAACATAATTTGACACATTGAAATTTGGTAAAGCTATGGAATTATTGAGAAGACATATAAATCTACTTTAAGTCAAAATTTTAGACTAATAGCATTTGAAATTTTAGAGAGATATCAAGAGAAAGGTCACCCAACAAGATAATCAGCAAACTAAGTTTTTTAGAGGTATGTTAGTTGGAAATTAGCATAAATTTCTTGAAAAAAACTATTTTTGATATAATTAAAATTTTTGATATAAAGATAAAAGAGGAATTATTTTATTTTATGGTTCTACAAAAAAAATTCTCACTTACTAAACCTCTAGAGAACTCATCCATGACTCTTCAAGAATATGAAGACTTAGGAAACTAGGTATCCCAATTGGGGAGTCAATTTAATGACATGGGTGATAATGTGTCAATAAAAGTTGATTTGGTATATTGGTAATAAACCTATCAAAAATGAAATTGAAGATGAAATAAAAGCATTTATAGATCAAAAAGTGGAATGACAAAAAATTCCATGGAAATCATGTTCTAATTATTGAACCCTATCCAAACATGAAGATGATTTTAACAAATTTGGAGAACAAGTAAATTTAGTCTCAAAATCACGATCATTTCAATTTGACAAGAAAGAACTAATTAATTTCCCATATTAATATGAAGAAATTTGCTATAAAAATCTTATAACATAAACATTCTAAATAGAACAATTATATAATATGCACTAAATACAAATTAAAAAAAAAAAAAACTCTTCATCCTTATATTTATAAACTAACTAATCAATTTATCCTTATATTTATAAACTAACTAATCAATTTATTTGGTGCTAATAACTTTGTAATTAAAAAAAATATATATATATATATGGTACTAATTATAACTCTTTATCCTTACCCTATAATTAAAAATATATATTATTGTACTAATTATAACTCTTCATCCTTACACTCTAATTAAAAAAACATAATATATTTTTTTCTTTTATTAAAATGAAGAGTAAACCAAAGCAACATTTGTATTGGCCTATCATCTCAATATTATACATGGAATTTCCAATGGAAACTTCGACTGTAACCCTAGTGGTTAGCCTATCATGACTCACGCTATAGTGGCTAGCCTATAACCTTGTGAGTGATAAGTCGATGAGTGTAGGGTTTGGAGTAAATGTCGGTTTTAGACTTCAAGCATGGAACATGGAGCGCATAGAGGGTAGCATCGACGCAGGAATACCATACGCAGCTTTGTGTCGGAAGAGCCACGCATTATGGCGGAGGTCTGAGGAATTGAACCTGGCACCGGAGGAAGAATGAATGTTGTATTTAGATTCTAGAAAAAGGAAAATGCAGATCGTGCTTGCAATCATTCTATTTTTAATAATTTCTTAAATGAATTACTGTTGAATTGGAACGAATTTAACGCCGAATTAGTTGGAATTTGAATTCATATAGAATTTAAATGAATTTATTAGATATTTTTTATGAAATTATTTGAATTTCAAATTTTTCTTTTGAATGTATAGAGTGTATTAAAATACAATTAAAATGTAGATAAATTAATATTTTATATAAGGGAAGAATCCAATTAATATGAAGTTAATAATAAGCTAATTAGACAAAATGCCTTGTAAAATCCACACAACGTTTTAATCCATGCACATAATAATTTTTTTTGTACTTATTACAATTGTCATTATTCTTCTAAGCACAAACAAGTTAGCCACATAATCCTTTATTACACATTTGTGAACTACTCATATCCTTCCACCTACTACGACAAACTTATATCTAAAACATGCATATAATCATTTATATAAATCTACAACTTTTAACTAATCATCCTAAATAATGATTAGGACTGATTAATGTATAAAAAACCTTCACACTTTCGTGTTCACATATATATACCTTACCAAAGGTTTAATTATTTCTTGGAATAATACACACTTTCGAACGCGGGTCATCTCATTGGGATTCCCATAGCATAATTATTAAGGTTTTTCTATATGCTATTACCATGCCAATTATATAACTATTATTCAGTTTTAAAAAGTTCTTGTTAGACCTTAGATCTCAGTGCATCTGTTATCCATACAAGGTCTGATTGTCAGTACTGAGGGTTATGAGGAGTGTTAATTACTTTTATTATTTGCATGTCTTGTTCTATGTGATGCCTCCACATGTCAGCATCCTTAGTTGTCCCTTGTCTTGCGCTCTATCTTGGCAGTTTAATCTTGATCATTGAAATCCTATCCACAGAGATTGACGGTGTATATGCAAGGAGGGATGGTTAGGGTGACTAACCACCCCATCATCCGACCGGAATTTTTCATTTGATCCGCCAACGAGTTCAGGGTTTCATCTCTGCAACTTGGTTTCTTCCACACTTAATTTTCAATGGTTTCTTCTGCAACACAATGCTGCTTGCCAGTGTATCCATTCTTTGTTTTCTTTACCAGACCACAGAGATACATTTTTAACCAGAACCCTACAGTTATTGCTCAGTCGTTTCTGCACTTTATCCTCTAATTTGTTTTACCTTCTGTGATAGTTTGGGTATGGGAGCGTAGGTAACGCTTTACTCCACTTTTTTATTTTCTCAGTTTTCCAGGGTTTAACTCCATCTCGGGGAGGTGTAACATGTATGCTTTACAGGTCGAAAGGTCGCACCGGCCATTTGGGCTTCCTCAACGTCTCAGGTAATGGTTAAGAGTCGATAATTTTGGTTTGAGTTTTTCATTTAACTTGATTAATGATCATTCCAATGACCATAACCCTCGTTGTTGTTGTGGTGAACGTAGGTCTACATGCCAGCCAATGTCAGCGGCAATACAAGCTTGAGAGTCTTCCCTCTCCCTTATGGTAAACAATTTAATCTCTCACTATTGTTAATGCAAAAGATAGTTGGTTTATCCTTGTATTTACAATCACGGCCACCCCTCTGTCTCCTGCGGGGACGTGGGGTTTTTCCAGCATGAAATAATTTCAACATAGCTGTGATTTTTTGGTACTATATTACTGGTTATTGTTTTTGAAAAGAAAATTTACTAGGGCATGGCCCTCTTTGTAATTCTATCTAGCTATTAGATTTTTCTAGATACTCTGTATATGTTAAGGCATAGGCACAGACTTTGTTGGACAATTTAATTACAATTGAATATTATTTAAACACTCAGTTCATCATCCAAACTTTTAATCGTTGTCGCGACTTCAGGTTTTTGTTGGTTCTTCATGCATGTAATGTAATTTTTGTTTTTCAAAGTTGTTTATGTTCCAAATTCTAGTTCAGTGAATAAGAATGATGTAATGAGTAAATCAGTTATATAATTGAGGTATACCTATTCTATTCATGGCCAAATTCTATAGTTACATTCTTTATGGTGACTATCAGCTTTGTCATGCATTGCATGCTAGTGAAAATCTGAATTTCATTTATTTTCTTCTATAAACTCTTGCTTATTTGTAATTTATTCCACTAGTTTTCTTATGAAATTTATTATTGCATATACAGTTATTTCAGGTCACTGTCTCAATGGACTTGAACTCAAAACCAATTCTTGGGTTTGGGTACTAAACCCGCAAGCCTAGACCCTTGTTTTACCACTGCGTAGTAACCCAATTGTCTGTATTTTTTGACTGTATTGTTCTACTATATTCTCTGTATTATAATCTCTATTATTACGGTTATGGAATCAGTTTATCTATCCATGCTATTGCATATAACAAAACTATAACATTTAGACAGTATATATATTTATAATGAATTTTTAGTTACAGAATTTATTGAATATTCTAGTATCATCATGATTTTCTCATTTACTACTTATAGATATCTCCTCTTGTAATTTTTATAACAGAGATTAATTTATAGTTGTGTCTTACAGTAACCCTGCCTAGAACAATTAGGTACGCTGAATACTTATTAATTGCAACTTTACAGTAAACCCCACCTGTAACAATTATAACAATACAGTAAGGTTTTTCCTACTATTATTATTGTTTAAAAAATGGAAATCCAAGATACTTAAATACCTATTTCAGAAGATTCTTCCAGTAACTGTTAATCCTCCCAACCTTGAGCGAAACAATCATGTCCTCTGCTCCCTCCTTGCTCCTCACCAGGGCCTAGGTAATCCTCTGAGATAGGAAGTGAGACCTCAAGATAAAATCCAGTCTTTACGTCACTTGGGTATTCTTGAGCTACACTATTTTCCTCACCAGCTCTGGACAACCCATAGCAACATCTTGTTGCTAAACCCAAACATCCTTTCTACACATAACCCTTTCCCACCTTAGGATTTTCCTCTTAATCCTTTTGGGAAAGTAACTGTCAAAACTATCTCAACCCTTTTACCCTGGGTTCTTGGAATTATTTACCAATCAGTTACCTTCTCCTTTTTTACTCAATGCAATTATTAAATTAACTCTTTTTTTAAAAAGAAAAAATATTATATATTAAAGTACTTTTAACTAATATCTTTATTCTTTACTCATTCAAAATGTTCCATAACAAGTTTATAGAGCAATAAGTAAATTAAAATAGGGTGTTACATCTTCCCCCACTAGAACAAACACTTTCCTCGGTGTCATTTGATCAATGAGAACAACTCTGGATAGGTTTCTTGAATAACATGCTCATCCTCCCAAGTAGCCTCCTCTAGGCCAAAGTTCTTCCACATCACTTTAACTTGGGGGATGATTCACCTCTGGAGCTTTATTTCTCTCTGATCTACAATATGTTGCAGTTCTACCAAGAACTCGTTGTCTAGTTCTACCTACATACAACAATTTTCTTAATCAGTTCAAATCATAAATCTATTTTTGATACCAATGAAATACGTTGTTGACTTACATGTATGCCCTGCCAATGTATCACATGTTTGGGATCATGTACGTAAAAATTCAGTAATGATACATGAAACACATTATGTACCAATATATGGCTTGGTAGGGCTAGTCGATAGGCCACCGATCCTATCCTTTCCAAAATCTCGAATGGTATGCAATATCTAGGAGCCAATTTGGCACAAGAATTCCACCTCAAGGTGCTCTTTTTTGGTTTAATTCTTACATAAACATAGTCCCCTACCACAAACTCCTGGAAATTTATTTTCTGATTTGCATAAACTTTGTGTCAATCTTGGGCTTCCTTCAAGTTCTTCCTGATATTCTTTACTTCCTTATCCATTTCCTCTAGCATGTACGGCCTAAGCATCATCTTGTTTTCAGGGCTGCTCCAATTTATAGGAGTCTGGCATTGTCTTCCATACAATGCTTCAAAGGGGCTCATCTTAAGGGATTATTGATATCCGTTGTTATAAGCAAACTCAACCAAATGTAGATACTCCTCCCATTTCGTTGGTTGTTGCATTACATACATGCACATCATGTCTTCTAAAACTTGATTCACCCTCTCTGTTTGCCCATCCGTTTGAGGATGGTAGGTAGTACTACATTGTATTTTCATTCTGTTGTAGCTGCTACAACACCACTCAAAATTTTGGGTGTATTCAAAATTTCAGGTCCCCCTCTGCTCGTTTAGCCATTAGGGTTTTTGACCCCTCCTGTAGTCAGTGACATCCTCGTGACCTATTCCTAGCCCCTCGTAAACCTTCTCACCATCATGACGAGATACTTTTGCCGCAACCACTCCATGTGCAGGGGGGTCATCAGGCATGAACTCGAATGGAATCTTTTATGGGTATTAAGTATATCCATTAGAAGCCCTTTCGCCATGGATCATTTAGGAATGATGTTTGGGTACTTCGCCAAGCTCACATAAATTAGTTGGGGGCGTCATTCTCTAAAAGCTAACTGTGAACTAATTGATATTATAATGTTTCATGCAGGTCAATCCCATGGATGATATACCCAACAATGTCATCACCACACCGAGGGAAAGAAACTAAAACTAAAACAATGAGGGCGCAGTTGTGGAACATGACACTTTCATACCCTATCCATATGGGGGTGAGAACTAAGTCTAAAATTGAAGACCTCAGCAAGCTAGAGGAACAGGATACACCAAAAAGTGAGAAGGAGGAGCAAGTGAACATTATTTTCAAATGGAGGATGGTGTGGTGTATGTTTATTCAAATAAGGGATCAAGGGAAGAACTGTTCATGATTTTTGATGCAACAAAATTCTTCACTGATGCACATAGGATATTTAGACTCATTTCATTGGGAAATATAAGAATCCTGGAAGAGTGTTCTGACCTTGGCATATCAGATTCTTGGTGTTGTCCATGGCGATTTAAGTATCTCTCTGCTCTATGTCTTCAGAAGTAACTTTTCTGAAGACATTCAACACTCCGAAAAAAATGAAGAGATACTTGGAGTATTTTCCTTTGTCTTTTGAACATTAACATTGGTGGCTTTATTCAATTATGTCTTTACAGTGTTGAAAGTTGATGACAATGGAGAAGGTGGGGCTTTTGCATTGTATTCTCTGTTATGCAGGCACGCCAAAGTTAGCCTGCTGCTAAAATGCCAAACTGCTGATGAGGAACTTTCGACATATAAAATGGAACTTCCTCCTGACACAAGGAATAGGTCAAGAATAAGAAAGATTCTTGAAAAGCATAAAAGCCTTCAGTCTGCACTGCTGGTTGTGGCTTTGCTGGGCACTTGTATGGTTATTGGAGATGGTGTGCTAACACCAACCATTTCTGTGTATTTTTCAGTCTTGGGCTTTGAATTTTTTGTGACAGAACACCTACATGAATATGTATTGGTTCCTATTTCATGTTGTATATTGGTTTTCCTTTTTGCACTGCAACACTATGGGACACATCGGATAGGTTTCATCTTTTCCCCAATTGTTATGATTTGGCTTCTATGAATCAGTGCACTTGGTCTATATAACATTATTCACTGGAACCCGAAAAATTTATCTTGCACTCTCTCCATATTCTATGTACAAGTTTATTAGGAAGACCCAGTCTGGAGGATGGAAGTCTTTGGGTGGCATTCTGTTATGTATTACAGGTTTAGAGGAAATGTTCGCAGATCTTGGGCACTTTTCACAATTATCAATAAAGATCACTTTCACTTTTATGGTTTATCCTGCCTTGATTTTAGCTTACATGGGTCAAGCTACTTACATTTCACAACATCATCAATGTGGTAATCCAATTGGCTATTTCTTTTCAGTGCCAAAATCTGTTAGATGGCCTATGATTGGAGCTCCAAACCAAGCAATGATCACAGGGACATTTTCAATCATTAACCAATGTCCGGCACTTGGTTACTTTCCTAGGGTAAAGATGGTGCACACGTCAGATAAAATACATGGGAGGGTATATATTCCTTAAATCAACTGGATTCTAATGAAATTATGTCTTTCCATTACTTTTGGTTTGAGGGATGTTAAGCACAAGGAAAATGCCCTCTAAACTCCCTTGGAGGCCGGTATTATACTGAGAGGAATTAAAATTATAAAGGTCTTATTTGGCTATGTATTAATAGACACAAATCACGGTAAAATGGAAAAGCCAGCTGCAAGATTTCGTCTCTCATACTACATCATGTGCCATCAAAGCAGTTTCCTCACGTGTTAGCGATAAGTTTTTTTGCTACATTCAAACAAAGGATATCCCTAACCGCCTGAGGGATTTATCAAGGCTGCGCATTAAGAAATATTTGATAAAAGCTCATGATACAGTCTGGGCATAAAGCTGTCTCCATGAAATGTGCCTTATTAATTACCTCAAGACCCATATGGCGTGAAGTCAAAAAAAAAAAAAAAACTTCCACACGGAATGAACGTATATGCATCGTCGAACCTTGGAGGAATGACAGCTAGAAAATCGATTATCTTACACTATGAAAGATTTAGAACTCGTGGAGGTGGAACAAGAGTTGCAGAATCAAGGGAGCAATATTTGCAGAAATCGCCCGGATGGTCCCTATTTCAAGGTTTGGTACTCATGTTAGAGTTATAAGGGATTTTTCAAACCGTATCCGTTGGAGGCTCGTGAGAGGAGGTGCCTTCCACGCATCCTGGGAAGTGCGCATGACCACATCACGAATTTGCGATAGCACAGTCCATCCTTGTGCATTTCACCTAAACAGAGAGAGTGGGAGTGACAAAGTGTGCGAGTGGAGTAGAACTGCGACTACGCGACCTTATGAGGTCACATTTCGAATGAAGGAAGAACCAAAAGAACATTGGGTCGCATTATTCCTCCAGTCACTGGGTCACAATAATAATGGATTGGATGGATTAAGCGACTAGTGTAGAGTTGCAACTGAGTGACCCTCATGAGGTCGCATTTCAAACTAAGGAAAACATTGGCCCGCATTACTCTTCAGGTCGTTGGGTCGCACAAGCTTAGTAACAGGTTGACGACACGACCTCCCCTACATTGCGACTTTGTGACTTCGTCTGGGAGTCACATTCCCTCTCAAAGTCGAGCTCTCACATCTCATCACCCCAGCTAACTGCCCATTTCATCTGGTATGTGACTGGGCAATGGCTAGTGAGTCGCACTACCATAGAGTCACAAGATCTCCCCTCAAGAAAACAGCTGAAGTGCGATCTCATTTCAAAAAAACAATCTTGCGACCTGGGAGCACCATAATCTGAATTCGTCATGTTAACATGTAGGCTCATGGGCGATTTCGAGAAATGGGTACTCTTGTTCGAAGGATCGCTCCCTATCTTTAACAAACTCGCATTTCCTCTCCATGCTTAATAATTTTCCTCATGTATGCCTAGGATTAACGCTCGGATAAAGCCCCTTTTTAAAGGGCCTACCCCTTATTGACATCTCGATGCAAACCTTTTGAACATGGAAGAGGTATCATTAGTGCATATTTTAGTTTCCTTGTGGAGAACACAATGAGGGCGTAGTCCCAGTTAACGATCCCCCTCCAATGGTTTATGGACCAACAAGAAGTAGGAGCTAATATCAGCAAGACGAATCTCTACCCCAACCTGCAAGGTCGATGGCTCTGATGACGGAGGCATTGAAAGCTTTAGGTTCAATTGTCCATTCATGAGGGAATCATACTTTTCTTGCCAAAATTTCCCGGTACGTGACTGAGGAAACAGTGTTTTGTTGCCAAATTTCGACACAAGGTCACCAGGAAAGGCTGCAAGAAACCCTTTTTTTTAAGGAAGATTAAGGGATGGTTTTATTTATGATAATGGGGGGCAGAGGCATCGACATCTTCAAGGCCTGTGAATCGGGATCTCCAAATGTCTCTTGCATTGACCTGATAAAGCCCAAAGTTGAAGTGTGTTGCATCATAGTGGGATCCTAGTGCATTATCAACCTTAAGCCACTGTGGTCGTGGAAGAAGTGATATTTCATAAAATTACACATCTGTAATATGATTGGAATTTATGCAAATGCATCGTCGACTATGCAACAAAAAACGGTCAGCGACTGAAAGATATGCCTCCTTTACCTGCTTGTTGGCTTCTTCCTTAGGGGTATTCAACAACCTTAGCCGTGTCTATAACTTCAAGAGTTGAATATGCATAGGATCCATCTCATCAGGTTCTCTCCCCTTATTCAAAACTGATCATTGTTCAATTTCACTACTACAACAAGTCATTTGCATGGATTAAACATGCAAGGCTAATTCTAGTATGTGCATTGAGCCCTCAGTGAAGTGGAAGCCGCAGATTCATGACTGTACCCACGTTTCATAAAGTCATTTCTATATGGTGCAATGTTCATAGAGGATAAAGGGGCATCATGTCTCATCGACGAAACCATATCCCTATGAAGTAACAGTTGCCAAAACATTTTAAACTACAGATCCACATTTGGCACTCAGTCCATAACGCTACCAACGGAGATTAAAGTGATTGAAGAGGCAAAGGGACGGCCTACACAAGCCATTCTCTCTGATAACAAAGTGGCACAACACTTGACCACACAGGGGTCTAAATTTATCGTTTTCACTATTGTAATTAATTAAATACACCCCTAGCAGTATTATTATTCAATCATGAAGACATGTGACCTACGCTATTTTATTGCAGGTAGAAGCTTTCGGTTTGCACAAAGAGCCAAGCTTTCCCCAGTAAGCAAGGGGACCTTTTCAAAGCATGTGTATTCTCACGAATCCCCAAGAAACTCACTCTAAGCTCAAAGGCACCTGGTCACGTTCACGAGACAGAGATGCAGGAAAAGGAATCTTGCTGCGAAGCCCAGAGATCACCAAAAGAAGAACACAAGTCACAGATTGCCCAAGGTTGCAAGTCGCAGGTTTGCTCGAGGTCGCAGGTTGCAGATTTGCTCGAGGTCACAGGTTAGTGGATTTCCCAAGGTCGCAGGTCGCGGATTGCCTGAGGTCGCAGGTCGTAGATTGCCCGAGGTCACAGGTCACAGATTGCCCGAGGTCGTAGGTCGCGAATTTCCCGAGATCGCAGGCTGCAGATTGCCCAAGTTCATAGGTCACAAATTTTCCAAGGTCGCAAGTCGCAGATTTCCCAGGGTCGCGGGTCGCAAATGGCCCAAGTCGCAAACCAGCCCAACAGTCGGGAAGACCAAGATTCAAGGGGCAACTCAAGAGTCATCTCAGCCTATATGTACAACTTCGAGAAAGAGTAAAAGGACTTTTAGCTCAACAATGAAAGCCAGTATGATGGAGGAATTGTTGCTAGAGAGATAAAGGCACTCATCTCTTGGTATCAAGTAGAAATAAGGATAGCGAGGCTAGGGTTTTGCATCATGCTTTGAGATGAACAACCCATGTTCCACTATGGGGTTTTAACAAGTTGTAAACATGTATTTGATGTTACAGTAGCATTAATAATATATTCTCCTTCCCGGCACTAATTCACGTGCTTGTTTGTGGTGATAGTACTAGTTTTCTAGTACTTCATTATGTTGTACATTTTCTTTCATGCATGTCATCAGTTATGAACTATTTCTCAACGGTTTTATGTATGTCTGCTTTTGGATTAGTGTTTATTTTTCCTTGCCATGGTGGTAGTCTATTGTGAACTACTTTGCAGTTAACTTCTCGTGTGTTTTCTTTCATATATGTTTGACTGGTTTTCAGCTCACTGATGCGAGTTACGACATATCCCCCTTTTACTTTTTCTGCTTAGACTTGCTTGCATCTTTGTTTATGGTTCGTTAATCTTGGGCTGATTTTGCTTCGTTAATTGGTCATTTCATCCTCACCTCTGCTCCATCATCTTCTCATCTGACAACCAAGAGTGGAAACAATCATGGTAGTAGCCTGGCCCACATACTGGATGGGGCTCCTATCCCAAACGGTGTAAGGTATAATTGGGACCTTTCACCAGGGAGACCCCCTTGTTGTTGGCAATACAATTTTTCCCGTCAACAAATTGGCGCTAGAAGGAGGGCCAGATGACAAGATGAGCCCTTAGCCTGCAGTTAGTCTCATATCTGTAATGGCTCATCCCCAAATCATTCTCTTGATATGTTTATCATATTTATCTGGTTCTCGCTACTCAATCCCCGATGAACCTATGTATCACTTGTCCCAGTTAAAAATCGATGGTGAAAACGAAGTTTCCATAACCGAGCACCTTTCGGATTTCTATGAGTTTTGTGAGTGTTATAAAATTGATGACGAGGAGTTCACTTGTGTGCTTTTCTCCCTCACTCTCGAAGGTCACGCTGAGAAATGGTGCCGCACATTGCCGACAACTTCCATCCATTCGTTCGAACAGCTCACCGGTGAATTACAACAAGATTTTCACAGGTACAATTTTCAAAATGTATTAATGAAGTTAAATGAGATCAGAATGGAAACTCAAGAATCTATAGAGGAGTTTTCTATCAGATTTGTTAATTTTCGTCTTGAGTTCCCAGAAAGGGATGTCGATTGGACACATTTAATTAAACAATTTTGACACATGGTTTTCGTTTCCCTAGAACAATTTCAATCGACAACCAAACCTGATCCTAGCGACTATTATGATGATCTTCAAGTTTCCAGTTGTTCATATTTTGTCTCGAAATCTTTCACACTCAGTCAAATCAAAGTTTGAAAAGCATATTGGCCTAACATCTCTCCCTGTCAATGAAGCCTATCTCAAGTCCACCGAATGTTTGCCTCGGTAGGATTCTAAATCTCATTTTCATACTGATAATAAATTGAGTCTTGTCCCAGGAAAAGTTGATTTCCCTACAAAATCATTGGACCGTGATGGGAATATGAGATCATCGGCCTCTCCGGATGACACTGATGTGCGTGAGGAAGGCCCTTGCGCGGTCGATACCCCTGCTTCCGAATATTGTCTTTCATTTTTTCTTGATTTATTTTGTGATTCAGCCACTTTTGTAATTTCTTCAAGTCATTCAAAATTATCTTATACTAGTATTGACGACAATCATGAACATACGAATGATGTTTCGCAATCACGTTACGAAATTGATGAATCCCTTATGTCTGATCTTTTTCATCCAAAATATTTAAACAGCCAAAGGAGCGAATACCTGTCTTGGAAACTTCAAGATGTTTCTTTTATCGATTCATCCCAACTGGTAACTCCTGGGAAGCCTAATGTGTTGGGTCCCCAACCTGACCAACTTGATGGATCCAGTGATCACTGCTTATCTAAAAACATATTCATTCATGCCTCTGAGGACTGTCATTCGTATCTATTTTTCGACCATATGAAGCCTCCAAAATTTGATTATCTGCTTTGTAAGGATTCAAGGACCCATTATGAAATCGAAGCAATTCAGCTTCTGCTAGTCGTTACCTCAAGTTCTTACGATCCTGATGAGACCCCTCAAACAAGTCCAACTAGGGTTCCTCGAATTAGGGTTTCTGAAATGATAATTCCCATGTATCACACACCTCTCAGCATAACCACGTCGGATGTTAGCTCATCTGAGCAGGTCTTCCATTCGAGTGATATTTCCCTGAGCACAGATCTCCATTACCTAACGGCCGGTATGCAATAACCGATATACCCTAATTTATTCACTGAAAGGGAAACACTGGCCATTGTCTCTAATCTTTCTATTTGTTGCCCAGCCAGTACCAGTTGCACTCAGGCGCAAGCGTGTGATGTTTGGCAAACCTCTCTACTACCTGAAAATCTTCTGGTCAATTCACCCCACCCTGGGAAATCTAAAGAATTTGATACATTGGATTGTCAATCTATCAGTGCACAAACATTTGGCCAAATTGATATAAATCCCACTGACATTTTTCCAATCACTACAATTGATGATCACATCCATTCGCCAGTTAATCTCATGAAACCATCAAATTTTGGAAGCCCCTCACTTGAAGGTCCAGAGTTGGTCCAGGACGGTCAGGAATTTCAGCCTTCGCTGACAGTTACTTTGGATTCTCACATCCTTGGCGAAACCTGAGAACAACTTCGAAATAGGGTTTTCAAAATTAGGGTTTCTACAAGTGGATTCGCAAGCATCTCAAATTCGCCTGGTGGACGCCTATTTTTTCATTTTATCAAAATGATCATCCTCAAAATCATGATGAGATTCCCAGCTGGTTTGATGAATTTTATCCAACAAATATACCTGCAAATAGGCAATGTCTTTCCCCGCTTCCGTCGGACCTAAGGTTGTGCGTGGATGGATGTGTGTCATTTATAAATGATTTTATGTTTCAAATACATATTTCTATGTATCAGGATGAAAGTGAAATTCAGCTAGCACAATCCATTCTAGCACGATCTCTGGTAAGTAGCCATGACCTTCTTGCTATTGCACATGCTCTTCAGGTAAGTCTTGTTGTTTATGCACCATTTTGTATGCTGGCTCTAATTGCGAAAAATTTTGTTCTTACAGGACAGGAACTAATTTTGTGGCTGCACTGGAAAGTTGATTTCACATAACCCGACCGCCTCTTTGGTTAAACTAGGGTTTTAGGTTTAGGCTAGCTAGGATCTGTTAATAAAATTTTGTTAGTTCAATTTTTTAATTAGGTTTACATGTGAAAGTTTTGCTTTATGGTTTAAAATTAAGTTCGTTGTCTTCTCTTACGGTCAGTAGCTTTATGCATTATAATTTTCCATTTATTTTGCACTCATTTCTCTTTCAGTTTGCTTATTGCTACGTAATATTCTGATAATCACTACATGTGCCTCACCTTGTTTTTTCCACCTGCAACTAGTTGATCTTTCTTGCACATGGAATTGCATTGCATCATAAGCCTCATTTATTGCATTGTGTTGTGTGTTTTATTCCTCACATAATTTGAACTGGTTGTTGAGATAGCTATGAAATTTTATGTATATTTCATACCACCACATGAGCCCTCATTGAACCCCGAGGCCTTGAAACCCTCGGTGCCCGGACTAGCCTTCTTACTCCCCCTTGCACGGGCTTAAATCCAGATGGTTTTCTTTTACCTCTTTGTATGCAGCGAAATCCTAATGTTATTTCTTACTTGTTTTTCCCTGATTGCTGAAACCCTAACTCCATTGTTTGCGTGAGGTTGCGGTGGTTACCTCAAGAGGTAGCTTCTCTCAGAACAGGTCATCAAAGTCATGTTCTCAACATAATTCCTATGATTTTAATTTCATTAGCCAGGGAGATATGAGAAGATTGCTTATGGGGAACCCTAACGAGTTCAAATGGCCTATACCCGCCACCTGAGCCTTGTGCCCAGCATAGTCTCAAACATCTTAATGATCTGTTTTGCATGTTTCACCTGTGGGTGGTAGATGGGATTTGAATGCTTGGCATGAGGGAAAACCCAAATCAAAATACCTTTCAGTTTCTGTCAAACAAGAAACAACCTCTCTTGCCCATAAAATAAGTCGGGATCCCTCATCTTCCCATGCAAAAATAAGTGCCACAAGCACATGAAAATAAGTGCTACAAGAACATGAAACAAATAAGGGTAAAGGATAGAGAAAGGCTTCCTACGTAGAGAGGTAATGCAACGACTCTACCGGGGTACTGACCAGACTCGTCGGCAACGAAGCAACGTTTGTGATTTCTTGAGTTGACTCCGTCGGGGTACTTTTCAAGCCTGCTGGCAGTGGAGTAACACCAGAAACTTATTTTAAAATTCTGAATATAATAAGCCCACTATCCTGCTCTCTACATCATCAACCAACTAGTGGCATCCATGAATTCTCACTTTGATGTGTTCTGGCTAACGAGACCTAGATGAGGTACAAGGATTGGGCATATCTGAAAAGGTCAAAGTAATACAAGGGTACCCTCAGAACTTGTTCAATATTCCCTTGCATCACTACCTGGACTCGGAATATTGTTGGGATGTTGACAGAGATGCTAGATTCTACCAGTGGTTCGCCAATTGTTGTAGCCGTTACAACACCACCCAAAATTTTGGGTGTATTCAAAATTTTGGGTCCCCCACTGCTCGCTTACCCAGTAGGGTTTTTGAACCCTCCTGTAGTCAATGACATCCTCGTGACCTATTCCCATCCCCTCGTAAACCTTCTCACCATCATGACGAGATACTTTTTCCGCAACCACGCCATGTGCACGGGGGGTCATCAGGCATGAACTCGAATGGAAGCTTTTCTGGGTATTAAGTATATCCATTAGAAGCCCTTTCACCATGGATTATTTAGGAATGTTTTTTGGGTACTTCGCCAAGCTCATATAAATTAGTTGGGGGGCATCATTCTCTAAAAGATAACTGTGAACTAATTGATATTATAATTTTTCATGCAAGTCAATCCCATGGATGATATACCCAACAATGTCATCACCACACCGAGGGAAAGAAACTAAAACTAAAACAATGAGGGCGCAGTTGTGGAACTTAACACTTTCATACCCTGTCCATATGGGGGTGAGAACTAAGTCTACAATTGAATACCTCAGCAAGGTAGAGGAACAGGATACGCCAACAAGTGAGAAGGAGGAGAAAGTGAACATTATTTTCAAATGGAGGATGGTGTGGTGTATGTTTATTCAAATAAAGGATCAAGGGAAGAACTGTTCATTATTGCTGATGCAACAAAATTCTTCAATGATGCACATCGGATACTTAGAATCATTTCATTGGGAAATATAAGAATCCTGGAAGAGTGTTCTGACCTTGGCATATCAGAGTCTCGGTGTTTTCCATGGTGATTTAGGTATCTCTCCGCTCTATGTCTTCAGAAGTAATTTTTCTGAAGACATTCAACACACTAAAAAAAATGAAGAGATACTTGGAGCATTTTCCTTTGTCTTCTGGACATTAAATTTGGTGCCTTTATTCAAGTATGTCTTTATAGTTTTGAAAGCTGATGACAATGGAGAAGGTGGGGCTTTTGCATTGTATTTTCTGTTATACAAGCACACGAAAGTTAGCTTGCTGCCAAAACGCCAAACTGTTGATGAGGAACTTTCAACATATAAAATGGAACTTCCTCCTGACACAAGGAAGGGGTCAAGAATAAGAAAGATTCTTGAAAAGCATAAAAGCCTTCAGTCTGCGCTGCTGGTTGTGGCTTTGCTGGGCACTTGTATGGTTATTGGAGATGGTGTGCTAACACCAACCATTTCTGTGTATTCTGCAGTCTCAGGCTTTGAATTTGTTGTGACGGAACACCTACATGAATATGTATTGGTTCCTATTTCATGTTGTATATTGGTTTGCCTTTTTGCACTACAACACTATGGGACACATCGGATAGGTTTCATCTTTGCCCCAATTGTTATCATTTGGCTTTTATGTATCAGTGCACTCGGTATATATAACATTATTCATTGGAACCCGAAAATTTATCTTGCACTTTCTCCATATGCTATGTACAAGTTTATGAGGAAGACCCGGTCTGGAAGATGGAAGTATTTGGGTGGCATTATATTATGTATCACAGGTTCAGAGGCAATGTTCATAGATCTTGGGCAATTTTCACAATTATCAATAAAGATCTCTTTCACTTTTATGGTTTATCCTGCCTTGATTTTAGCTTACATGGGTCAATTTGCTTACATTTTACAACATCATCAATGTTCTAATCCAATTGGCTATTTCTTTTCAGTGCCAGAAACTGTTAGATGGCCTATGATTGGAGCTGCAAGCCAAGCAATGATCACAAGGACATTTTCAATCATTAACCAATGTCTGACACTTGGTTACTTTCCTAGGGTAAAGGTGGTGCACACGTCAGATAAAATACATGGGAGGGTATATATTCCTGAAATCAACTGGATTCTAATGAAATTATGTCTTGTCGTTACTTTTGGTTTAAGGGATGTTAAGCACATGGAAAATGCCCTCTAAACTCCCTTGGAGGTCATTATTATACTGAGAGGAATTAAAATTAGAAAGGTCTTATTTGGCTATGTATTAATAGACACAAATCATGGTAAAATGGAAAATCCAGCCGCAAGATTCTGTCTCTCATACCGCATCACCTGCCATCAAAGCAATTTCCTCACATGCTAGCGATAAGTTTTGTTGCTACACTCAACCAAAGGATAGCCCTAACCGCCTGAGGGATTTATCAAGGCTGCACAATAAGAAATATTTGATAAAATATCATGATATAGCCTGGGCATAAAGTCATCTCCATGAAATGTGCCTTATTGATTACCCCAAGACCCATATGGCATGAAGTCCAAAAAAAAAAAAAAAAACTTCCGCACGGCATGAACGCATATGCGTCGTGGAATCTTGGAGGAACGACAGCCAGAAAATTGATTATCTTACACTATGGTAGATTTAGAACTCGTGGATGTGGAACAGAAGTTGCAGAATCAAGGGAGCAATATTTGTAGCAGATCGCCCGGATGGTCCCTATTTCAAGGTTTGGTACTCGTGTTAGAGTTATAATTGATTTTTCAAACCGCATCCATTGGAGGCTCGTGAGAGGAGGGCCTTCCATGCATCCTGGGAAGTGCACATGACCACATCACAAATTTGTGATAGCACAGTCCATCCTTGTGCATTGCACCTAAACACAGAGAGTGGGATTGACCAAGTGTGCGACTGGAGTAGAACTGCGATTGTGCAACCTTATGAGGTTGCATTCTGAATGAAGGAATAACCAAAATAACATTGGGTTGCATTATTACTCCAGTTGCTGGGTCGTAAGACTAATGGAGTGGATGGATTAAGCAACTGGTGTAGAGTTGCAACTGAGCGACCCTCATGAGGTTGCATTTCAAACTAAGGAAAACATTGGGTCACATTACTCTTCAGGTCGCTGGGTCGCACAAATTTAGTAACAGGATGACAGCGCGACCTCCCCTACATTATGACTTTGTGACTTCGTCTGGGAGTCGCATTCCCCCTCTAAGTTGGGCTCTCACATCGCATCACCCCAGCTAACTACCCATTTCATCTAGTATGCAACTGGGCAATGGCTAGTGAGTCGCACTACCATAGAGTCGCAAGATCTCCCCTCAAGAAAGCAGCCAGAGTGCGATCTCATTTCAAAAAAACAATCTTGTGATGTGGGAGCACCATAATTTGCATTTTTCATGTCAACATGCAAGCTCGTGGGAAATTTCGAGAAATGGGAACTCTTGTTCGAAGGATTTCTCCCTATCTTTAACAAACTCGCATTTCCTCTCCATGCTTAATCATTGTCCTCATGTATGCATAGGATTAACGCTCGGATAAAGCCCCTTTTCAAAGCCCCCCCCCCCCTTATCGAAATCTCGATGCAAACCTTTTGAACGTGGAAGAGGTATCATTAGTGCATATCATAGTTTCCTTGTGGATAACACAATGAGGGCATAGTACTAGTTACTGCTCCCCCTCCAATGGTTTTTGGACCGACAGGAAGTAGGAGCCAATCTCAGCAAGATGAATCTCTACCCCAACCTGCAAGGTTGACGGCTCCAGTGATGGAGGCGTTATAAAATGTTGGTTCTGAAAGTTGTAGGTTCAACTGTCCATTCATGAGAGCATCATACTTTTCTTGCCAAAAGTTCCCGGTACGTGACTGAGGAATCATGTTGCCAAATTTTGACACAAGGTCGTGAGGAAAGGCTGCAAGAAACCCTTTTTTTAAAGAAGATTAAGGGATGGTTTTATTTCTAATAATGGGGGGCAGAGGCACCGACAGCTTCAAGACCTATGAATCAGGATCTCCAAATGTCTCTTGTGTTGACCTCATAAATCCCAAAGTTGAAGTGTGTTGCATAATAGTGGGAGCCTATTTCATTATCAACCTTAAGCCATTGTGGTCATGGAAGAAGCGATTTTTCATAAAATTGTGCATCTGTAATATGATTGGAATTTATGAAAGTACATTGTCGACTATGCAACAAAATACAGTCAACAACTAAAAGATATGCCTCCTTTACCTGGTCGTTGGATTCTTCCTTATGGGTACTCAACAACCTCAGCCGTGTCTAGAACTTCAAGAGTTGAATATGCATAGGACCCATCTCATCAGGGCCTCTCCCCTTATTCATAACTGATCATTGTTCACTTTCACTACTGCAACAAGTCATTTGCGTGGATTAAACATGGAAGGATAATTATAGTATGTACATTGAGCCCTCAATGAAGTAGAAGCCGCAGATTCATGATTGTACCCACGTTTCATAAAGTATTTTATATATGGTGCAATGTTCATAGAGGATAAAGGGGCATCATGTCTAATTGATGAAACCATATCCCTATGAGGTAACAACTACCAAATCAGTTTAAAATACAGATCCACATTTGGCACTCAGTCCATAATGCTACCAACGGACATTACAGTGATTGAAGAGGTGCAGGGATGGCCTACACAAGCCATTCTCTCTTATAAAAAAGTGGCACAACACTTGACCACACAGGGGTCTAAATTTATCGTTTTCACTCTTGCAATTAATTAAATATGCCGCTAGCAGTATTGTTTTTTTATCATGAAGACATGTGACCTACGCTATTTTATTGCAGGTAGAAGCTTTTGATTTGCACAAAGAGCCAAGGTTTTCCCCAGTAAGCAAGGGGACCTTTTCAAAGCAAGTGCATTCTCACTAATCCCCAAGAAACTCACTCTAAGCTCAAAGGCACCTGGTCACGTTCACGAGACAGAGATGCAGGAAAAGGAATATTGTTGGGAAGCCCAGTGATCACCAAAATAAGAACACAAGTCGCATATTTCCCAAGGTCGTAGGTCACAGGTTTGCTCGAGGTCATAGGTCGCAGATTTTCTCGAGGTTGCAGGTTAGCGGATTGCCCGAGGTCGTAGGTCGCGAATTGCCTAAGGTCGCAGGTCATGGATTGCCCGAGGTCACAGATCGCATATTTCCTGAGGTCGTAGGTCACAGATTTCCTGAGGTTGCAGGTCACGAATTTCCCAAGGTCGTAAGTCGTAGATTGCCCAGGGTCTCAGGTCAAAAATGGCCCAAGTCGCAAACCAACCCAACAGTCGGGAAGACCAAGAGTCAAGGGGCAACTCAAGATTCATCTTAGCCTATATGTACAACTTCGAGAAAGATTAAAAGAACTTTTAGCTCGACAATGAAAGCCATTATGATAGAGGAATTGTTGCTAGAGAGCTAAATGCACTCAACTCTTGGTATCAAGTAGAAAAAAGGGTAGTGAGGCTAGGGTTTTGCATCATGCTTTGAGATGAACAACCCATGTTCCACTATGGGGTTTTAACGAGTTGTAAACATGTATTTGATGTTGCAGTAGCATTAATAATATATTCTCCTTCCTGGCACTGATTCACATGCTTGTTTTTGGTGATAGTACTAGTTGTCTAGTACTTCATTATGTTGTACGTTTTCTTTCATATATGTCATCAGTTATGAACTATTTCTCAATGGTTGTATGTATGTCTGTTGTTGGATTAGTGTTTATTTTTCCTTGCCACGACGGTAGTCTATTGTGAACTACTTTGCAGTTAAATTCTGGCGTGTTTTCTTTCATATATGTTTGACTGGTTTTCATCTCTCTGATCCCAGTTATGGCGTATCCCCCTTTTATTTTTGCTGCTTAGACTTTCTTGCATATTTGTTTATGGTTCGTTAATATTGGGCTGATTTTTCTTCTCTGATTTTTCATTTCATCCTCGCCTCTGCTCCATCATCTTCTCATCTGACAACCAAGAGTGGAAACAATCATGGTGACAGCTGAGCTCACATATCGGATGGGGCTCCTATCCCAAACGGTGTGAGGTCTAATTGGGACCTTTCACCCGGGAGACCCCCTTTTTGTCAGCAGTATAATTTTTCCTGTCAACACATCCCCAAGCCACTAAATAGCTTCTTCCAGAATGTTGATGTAAATTTTACATCACAATCTGAGATGACAATACGGGGAATACCATGCAATCTAAAAATTTCTTTCATGAAAATATCAGCAATTTGTATCGTCTTGTAAGTGGATGGAAATGAAGTGAGCCACCTTGCTGAGTCTATCAACCACCACCATAATTGAGTCATTATGTCTTTTTTTCTCAGGTAGTCTGGTGATGAAGTCGAGGGAAATGACTTCCACTTCCATTCTGGCACTGGAATAGGCTGAATAAATCCTGCGGGATGCGGATGTTCAACCTTAATTTGTTGGAACTCTAGGCACTTGGTCAAATATTCTACAATGTCCTTTCGCATCCCAGGCTAGGAATAGTCTTTCCTAATTACAGTTAACATTTTCTAATATCCAGGATGTCCTTCATAGGAACTTCTGTGATATTAATCCAAAATGAATCTTTTTAAAAATTTTTGATTAGGAATATATATTATTTTTCGATGGACTAGGAATTTCTTAACATTGAGTTCATAGTTTGATTATTTTCCATGCTTTTCATTTTCTTTTTCTTGCTGCCATAGGAACTCATATACATGGTCTTTCCTTGCTCCCTCCATAATTTTTTCTTGAAATTTGAATTAAATTTGGTTAAATTAAAGTTCATAGATGTCATGCAGCTTCCTACTTAAGGCAATGGCCACCCAATTTTCTTTACCATTAATGTGTTGAATATCAAAATCATACTCACTTAGGAATGTATTCCATCTTGCTTGGCGAGCATTCAAATTAGATTGTTTAAAGTATCTAGTTAAAATACTATGATCAGTTCTCAGCACGAATATTTTTCCTAGCAGATAATGTCTCCATATCCTTAAGGCATGCACCACCACAGTTAGTTCCAAGTCATAGTTTGAATACCTATGCTCATGATCCTTCAGCTTCCTATATTCACATGCTATGACTCTTCCCTCTTGGGTCAAGATTGCTCCTACACCTTCCTTACATGCATCAGTGCATACTTCAAATTCTTTACTCGGATCTGCTACTTTCATAACAGTGGTAGTAGTTAACAACTCCTTCAATAACTCAAAATTGTTCTGACATTCTTGAGTCCACTTCAAGACTCATCCTTTCCATTATAATGACTTAATGGGAAAGGCTATTTTAGAAAATCCATTAATGAATCGTCGGTAGTAGCCAGCCAATCCCATAAATGAACATATGTCTACTACATTCTTTGGGACCTTCCATTTCATGATTGTCTTTATCTTTTCAGGGTCTACAGTAATCCCTTCAGCTAAAATCACGTGTCCCAAATATTGGATATGCTTCTTCAAAAAATCAAACTTACTAAACTTAGCATAGAGCTGATGTTCTCATAACATATCCAACACTATGCGCAAATGTTCTTTATGCTCTTCCATATTCTTGGAGTAAATAATATATCATCAATAAAAATTAAAACAAACTTATCCAAAAATGGGTGGAATATTCCATGCATTAAGCTCATAAAAGTTTTTGGTGCATTAGTTAATCTGAAAAGTAACACCACAAACTCATAATGTCTGTACCTGGTATGAAAATTTGTTTTGGATATATCTTTGTCCTTGATCTGGATCTGGTGGTACCCTGACCTTAAGTCAACCTTGGAAAACATTGTAGCTCCTTTTACTTGATCAAACAAATTATCTATGTGTGGTAATGGATACTTGTTTTTAACAGTCAATTTATTGAGCTATCGATAATCCATACACATTCACATAGTACCATCCTTCTTTTTCACAAACAACACTGGTTCTCCCCATGGGGAGACACTTGGCCGGATGTATCCTTTATCCATTAATTCTTGCAGCTGCATTTTTAATTCCATTAATTCAAGCACACTCATTTTGTATGGAGCTCGGGACATAGGTGTTGCCCCAGGTATCAATTATATTGTAAAGTCTATGTGTCTTTTTGGTGGCAATCCTGGGATTTCCTCAAGAAATACATGTCGAAAATCATGCACTATAGGAATATTTTCCAGCATAAGGGTCTTTTCCTAGGAATTGGAGAATCCTACGTAGATTGCATAGAGTTGACACCCCTTCCTCATGCATTTTCTTAGTTGAGATGCAGTAATGGGTCGTAACTGTAATGGATTCTTAATTCCCTGCAACTCTTGACGTGTTCCACCATTTGATTTAAAATAAATAACATTATCCTTGCAGTCTACTAATGACCAATGTCTCTCTAGCCAATCCATCCCCAATAGAATATCATAATATCCCAAAGGTAGAATGTTGAGTTCTACAGTTATGTGTTGGTCCCTAATACTCAACTCACAGTTTGATACTTTGGCATTGACTGGCCTTCATGCCCTTGTATCCAGCGGAAATAGCTAGGACTCTTAAATTTCTGATTCAGTAATTTACAGTTTTCAACTACACGGGGGTGGATATAGCTCAACCTGGCCCTAGGGCCAACTAAAATAGAAACAGATTGGGTTTGTAGCTTACCTTCGAAATCTGCAATAGTTGGCTGAAATTCTACTTGTCGATCCTCTAGAGCTACATTTATTTTGGGTATGTTTCGAGCTACATCCCCCACATTCGATGCCTCTTACATATTTTCTTCCACTTCATTTCTCCGTCGATGAGGACAGATTTTGAAATAATGTGCCTACCCACACCCCCAACACTGCAATAGAGGTTTCTGGGACTATCCAATGTCGAGTCTGCAAGAAGCTTCAGTATTCCGCTCCTCACCTTCCCACTTGGTCTTTGGTTTCCACTTCCCTTTCTGTTTACTCAATGGATTCCTTTCAAAATTCTTATCATTTCTGGATCTGTTATTTCTAACATTGGTAAAGATTTTCTGCCTTTTTCAGGGCAACCAAATTTTTCC
Source organism: Pinus albicaulis (assembly GCA_034641835.2). Lineage (NCBI taxonomy): Eukaryota > Viridiplantae > Streptophyta > Pinopsida > Pinales > Pinaceae > Pinus > Pinus albicaulis. The sequence continues at coordinate 1,069,829,822 of CM076577.1, forward strand.
AGTTTCTCCATTTGATTTGGATTGCGGAAAGCACATCTGTGCTTTCCTTATTTCTTTATCCATGGTTTTTGGGTTCACAAACTCAATCCTCTCTTTCATGTGTATCGGTAGGGTGCTCAAAAATCGTTGTACTTTTTCCTTTTCATCGCACAAATAAGGTACATATCTTAATAATGAAGTAAATTTTGTAATAAATTCATCCATGGACATTTTCCCCAATTTTAGATCATGAAATTCTCAGGATTTTTCATCTTAGAATCATTCAGTCATATACTTATCTTTGAAATATTTCTTAAACTCATCCCAAGTTATGTTCTGATCTTCAACTGCACACAAGTTCTTAACTTCTTCCCACCACAATGTAGCTTTCACCCGTAGTTGGTAAATGGCTAAACGAGCTTTAAGTTTTTTGTTATTTTCGTACACCTAAACGTATGATGCATACTAGCTGCAAAATATTATAATATGCTACAGAACTATGGTTTATGATTCCACACAACTCCCTTCCTCGCAACGGATTTCACCTTTTGGAGTTTCTTAACATACATATGTGTGTGATCATAGAGGTTACTTTATATATACCACACATAAACCAAAGCAATACATATATGCAGTGTGTCTTACCTAGAGGGTCCCACAACACCTTCCACCAATCGCAAGTGATCACACTTCGCTCACTTTATAAGTTAACTTAGCAGCTAACCTCTATTTCTTGCGATATGCGATGTTGCACGATGTCAACACGTGCCTTCTCCACTTCGCATCACAAATTATTTAACTTACCATGCGACGACCTTAATGTTAAATTCTAAATTTTTTTATTTGAAAAATCTCTCCCAGTGCGTTGTAATCTCCGACGTTGGTGTTTGCTGGATCCGACGATCCACACTATGCCTTCGCCAACTCGCTTCTTATCGCAAGTTAAATAACTTAACTTGTGAATTCTTAATCGTAAACACCATACTTTGATATGTGTGATGTCCTCCCAACTGTGATGTGGCTTCCACCATTGATCTGCACAAGATCTACAGTCCTCGTTTCACCTGCAAATATGATTGACCTTCCTGTTGTGCGATTTATGTAATATTCGATTCAACAAAGAAATAGAATGTTTAAAATAGAGAATCTGAATCAAATACAAATCACTTAGAATTAATTTAGAAATTAATTACACAGAGCCAAGCCCTTGGATGGCTAGTTTTTACATTTACTTCTTCTCTGTTCACTCCTCTATCACACCTCTCACACCTATTCTACATCTATTTCACTCTTGCTGGCTCCTCTCACACCTATATATATATACCTGAAGCAGTTCTCTTTGTCTTTTTTAGCTTTCTATTGAACTAATCCAACAAACAAGTTATATCCTATTTCTAAGCTCTATCCTACTTGGCTCAATCTCCTCGTAGGGAGAAACCATTTTCTATTTTATTCCTAATTAATTTAGCAACTCAAAAAAAACTAACTCTTCTCATTTAAAACTAAGTAAAATGTTAATAACCAATGTTTTTCCACCTCATGTTAGCCACAACATGTGAACACACAACCACATTGTTGGCTAAATCCGGATGCTCCTACATCAGACTCTCGTGGAAAAAAAGATTGATCCATCAATGTTTCAGGATTTGTACTAAACTTCTGTAACTCTACTGCTGTCATCCAACTGGCATCTTCCACTGTGTGTCCTTTCCATTTGACTAGATACTGATAATAGGTTTGTCCCCTGGTCTTCTTTGCTGCTCTTTTCTCCAGAATGGCTTTCACTTCTTTCTTTGCTATCTTTAGCATATGTTCCTTCCAATTTAAAGTCTGGTCCTCCTCTTATGTATATTCTTCTTGTATTTATTCCTATGTTCCTTTGTATGAGTACAAATCTACAATATTAAAGATGGGTGATATTCCAATTCCTGCTGGTAATTCAATCTCATATGCATTTGAGGAAAACTTCCTCAAAATTCTACATGGTCCTATCTTTTTCATTTTCAATTTGGTATAAGTTCTTACTGGAAACCTTTCCTTCCTTAGATAAACCATGACTAAATCATCTACTTGAAACTCCCTTTTAGTCCTCTTCATATCAACTCCTTTTCTATAAGCTCTGCTTGACACCTTCCTGCAACTTCTGTATCTGTTCTACAAATTCTTCAGCTTTTGCACTCCTTGTCTCTTGTTTGCTCAAATCTCTAAGTTCATACACCCCTCTTGGATGCATCCCAAAAACAATATGAAATGGACTCATTCCAGTACTCCGATTAGGAGTATCATTATAGGAAAATTCATCTTGAGCAAGTGCTAAGTCTCATTTCTTTGGAATTTTGTAAACCAAACTCCTTAATATATTTCCCAGGCTCCTGTTCACCACTTCAGTTTGTCCATTCATCTGACGATGATAGGCTGAAATGAAATAGAGGTTTGTATCCAGCTTCTTCCATAGATTCCTCCAGAATTTTCCTACGAACTTTGTATCCCTGTCTGAAACAATACTCATAGGAAATCCATGCAATCTTATAACTTCAGAGAAAAACAAATTAACAATGTGAGTTTCATCACTAGTTTTCTTACAAGCAATAAAATATGCCATTTTAGAAAATCTATCTACAAAAACATAGATAGAATCATGTCATGTTTGAGTCTTCGGAAAACCCAAAACAAAATCCATGCTGACAGCATCCCAAGGTCTATTAGGTAATGGAAATGGCTAATATAACCCAATGTTTTGGCTTCTTCCTTTGGCATGTTGACAAATCCTGCACTTCTCAACAAAATTTTTGATATCAATTTGCATTTTTTGCCAACAATAAAAATCACTTACTTGAGAAAATGTTTTATCCTCTCCAAAGTGTCCAAACAGTCCTCCACTGTGTTTTTCCTTAATCATATTTTCCCTCATGGAACACTTAGGTATACACAATTTATTATTCTTGAACAAAAATCCTCCTTGAATCAAGTAATCTAACCATTGGCTTATATTATGAATCACTAGATTCTTAACAACTACATATTTTTCTTTGAAATTTGTGTCTTCCTCATACATGTCAATCATCTCTTCAAACCCAAAATGCCAATATTCAATTCTTGCATAATCAGATTTACTCTACTTAAAGCATCAGCAACTTTTTTGACATACCACTTGTGTGTTTGATTACAAAGGTAAAAATCTACAAAAACTCCACCCACTTTTCATGCTTTTGTTTCAACTTCAACTGATTTTTTATGAACTATAGTGCATGGTTATCTGAATACAACACAAATTATTTGGGCAACAAATAATGCCTCCATTTCTTCAAAGCCTGCACAATAGCATATAACTCCTTATCATAAGATAAATACTTCTTCTTGGCCTCATGTAACTTTTCACTTAAATAATCTATCGGTCTCTGATCTTGGCTCAAGATAGCACCAGATTCTATCCCACTGGCATCAGTCTTGACTTGGAATATTTTTTCAAAATTTGGCAAGGCCAAAACAGGTCTTTCAGTGATCTTCTTCTTCAACAATTTGAAATTCCAATCTACTACTTCTGTCCATTTAAATGGTTGGTTTCTCTCCTTTATTGTTTCAATTATCGGTACACATATCTGACTAAAACCTCTTATAATATTTCTGTAAAAAATTGCAAGACCATGAAAACTCCTTACCTCAAATATACTTCTCGGAGTTGGCCAATCTAGTCTTACCTGGATCTTTTCTGGGTCCATCTTCAAGCCTTCTTATGAGACTATAAATCCCGAGTAAATGAGCTCTTTCTTTATGAAACTACACTTCTTTAAATTTATGAGCAACTTCTCTTTTTGCAAAGTACTTAACACCAGCTTGACATACTCCAAATGCTCCTCCTTACTCTGACTGAAAATCAAAATGTCATCAAGATAGACTATCACAAAATTTCCTACATATTTTTTCAACACCTCGTTCATTAGTATCATAAATGTTATTGATGCATTAGTGAGCCCAAAAGGCATCACTAACCACTCATACAATCCATTGTTGGTCTTAAAAGTAGTCTTCCATTCATCTCCTTCTCTAATCCTTATTTGATGGTATCCACTCTTCAAATATATTTTTGATTAGGAGTTCATAATTTTTTCTCAAAATTCAAAGTTACAGGATTGTGTTGAAACTAGGATGGTTGCATATATCTTGTCTTCCTAATTCCGACGCCGTGAACGATTCGAAAAACCGATGTCATATGAGGAAGATATTGTGTTCTGATCGAAATGGCAAACATGTAAAACTACGAGAGTTTAACCAGGTTTGACTGGGATGCACAATCATTAAAAAAGGGAATATTTCTAGGAATATTCCTTCCACAAGACCAATATTTGGTTGACAAGTGCCATTGTACTTTTTGAAGGTACAGGTTGAAAAGCCAATGAAAGGCTGCCACGTGGCCAGAACTGAGGCTGCCACATGGCCCTAAAACTGCATGACAAAATATTATGGGAGGTAGCAGGGCTTAACCTCCTGACCTCCGTTCAGGCACACGTACACCTTACCGTCCGCTCTACACAATGATTCTTAACCTCCTTAGGTGATGGGTTACATTTATGGTTTATTGCAAATGCATATGGGAGTTGAGAACTGCCGACGGTCCCAACCCACAAATGGTCCCTGAAATGTGTGTCACATGGCAACAGTTTAACATCAACAACCACTACGTAGTCAATTCAAACCCGATGGCATTCAACCATGGTTCAACTCTTTCAACCGCAGTTTCAACGTAAGTTCCACTAACCGTCGAGTTATGTAACGGTTTTGGGGTGCGCATGTGGCCACCACCCAACCGTAAAATTAAATGTGTGGTTTAATCGGCGGAGAAGTTAGGGGCGCACCATATCTAGCAATCTGCCTAGATTTAGCTCCAATTAACTGGAGTTCTCCACTTTTAGTGGAGCTTTCCTAGGGGATATTGGGCAAACATGTAGGAGGCTCAATTTTCGACCATTCTGAGTGAATGAAGAGTCATTTTTAACTAATTGGAGCATTATGAAGCCATTGGTGCAAAGAAGATAGCCATTAGAGCATTGTAATAGCAAAATTTTGAGCATAATGAAAGATGGAAAAGCCATTAAGAGCTGGACCAGCAGATGTAGCCCAGGAGGGGTGAACTACTTCATCATGCCTGCTGTGTGAATTTCATCTGGTGACTTATTTCTCTGTTTTACACTATTGTTTAGTGTTATTTATGCTTATTTTATGCTTCTAATTCACTAAAAATCATCTATAAATCATGGATAAACAAATTAATCCTTATGCAAAATAATGAGCCAATTATGCACATGTTTTTAAAACTGAAAGACACTTAGCACAGAAAAACTAATACAGTCATTTCAGATTAGATTGGTATTAGAGATGGATTTTTTCTCTAGTTTTGTTTAGTGCAAAGAATTGTTTAACTGTTTGCAAGTTTTAGATGCTTACAAGGCTCAAGCTCAAAAGGGAAGAAGGCAAACTAGTGGAAGCAGGAGGGTCTCAAAAGGAGCCAAAGAAAAGGACAGGGAGATTGCCACAATCTCCACCACCTAGTTCACCTCCTAAAGAAGCAGAATCTTCATTAAGCATGCCTCATGAGGAAGGATAAATTCATGAATAAGTTGACCCTAAGGAGGAAGAAAGAGTGTTCAAGAAAGCATTCCTTGACATGACTAAGATGGTTAGAATTCTTTATCAAGAAAGGAATGAGAGACTAGAAGGAGAAGGATCTAAACTCCAAAAGGAAGGTCAAGGATCTTCAAGAGGTCAACATGACGAACACAATTCAAAGAAGGGAAATGGAGGAAATGGAGGCAGTGGAGATCCACCATATTCACCCTCATCATCTTCATCATCATCGTCGTCATCATCATCTTCTACCTCTTCTTCAGTACATCAGCCACACAAATCTAAGAGCACTGGTAAATCTCCTTTATTAAAACTTGATGTTAAGTTCGAATTTAAAATGTTTAATGGTGAAGTAAATTCAGGCAAGCTAGATAATTGGATTTGACAATTGGAGGTCTATTTAAGAATACAGAACCTTCAAGATGATGATACAAAAATTTAATTAGCTTCTTTGAGAATGGAAGATGCAACACTTGTTTGGTGGGAAGCCAACACAAAGGAGGAAATCAAGAAACATGGTAAGATTATTCTATCATGGTCAGATTTTATTGCTGCTATTAAACAATTGTTTTATCCATTAGCTCATATGCAGAAAGCCATCATGAATTGGAAGAACTTTAGGCAATTAAAGGGACAAAATGTGCAAGAATACACCCAGGAATTTAGGAGAAGAGCTCTTTTATTAGGGGTGGATTTGCAGAGCCAAGACACTTTGTGAAAGTACATAAGAGGCTTACATAACTACCTAAAACATACTATTCTCATGTTTAACCCCACAAGTCTAGATGAAGTTTGTGTTCAAGCCACACATCTAGAAGCTAGAGAGAAGAAAATTTCTGAAGAGGGTAGGAAGAAACCTTTTAAGGCTAAAGCCAAGAAAAATACCTCAAAAGGTAAAAAAAAAAGAATGCATTTGTTAAGAAAGAGGGAGAGAAAGTGACCTGTAAAAATTGTTCAAAATAAGGCCATGATGAAACTCATTGTTGGAAATTACATCTTGAATTGAGGCCAAAGAAAACCAATAACAAAGGGAAACAGAAAACTGTTGCTACAACTCAACATGATTTAGGATCTGATTCAGGTGATGAAACTAAAATTACAGCCATGGAATTGAAGAACATGAAAGGAAAAGAAATTGAAACTAAATCTAGTACCAGTACATCAAACTGTCATATAAACACTCAAAATAAAGAAAAATTAATAGAACTGTTTCATGTGAGGGTCATATCCAAGCATACCAAGATTGAAACACTGTTTGAAAGTGGGTTACAAGCAAACTTAATCTCTGAAGATTGGTCAAAAAAACTTAACCTTGAGACCATACCACTTCCAAAACCATATCCATTGGGTTGGATTTGTAAGGATACAAATCTATAGGTTTCAAAGAAATGTATATTGAGGTTTGCAATCACTGCAAGTTTTGTTGACAAAGTTGAATTAGATGTGGTTCCACTTGACATAAATAGTATTGTATTAGGGAGTCCTTACTTTTATGACAGTAAAGAGATCTTCTATCGCCATTAGAAAAAGTATCATTTATTCAAATATGGCAAGGAGTTCATTGTTAGAGCACACCGCAAGAAGACAAACATTGATTTGGTGAATGTTGGACAGGTAAAGAGGTTGGTAAATTCAAGTAAGAATTTTTTTCTTATTATGATTAAGCCCAAAGTTGATATTAATCATGAATATTTTGAGGGATGTGATCCTAAGTTGAAATTAGAATTATATGATGTGGTTAATGGGCATCATGAGATGTTTTAGGAGCCAATGGGATTGCCTCCAAAAAGGTAAATTCAACATGAGATTCAGTTGCAGCAGGATTGTCCTCTTCCAACCATCGGTATGTATCACATGTCGATAATGGAGAATGATGAAATAAAGAGGAAAATCAAAGAGATGTTGGATAAAGGAATCATAAGTCCAAGCACCTCTCCATTCAGTTCACCCATAGTCTTGATACCAAAGAAAGATGGGACTTGGCACATGTGTGTATATTTTCGAGATTTGAAAAAAATTGCGATAAAAAATCGTTACCCACTCCCAAGAATAGATGATTTTCTTGATAAGCTGAAAGAAGAAAAAAAATTCACTAAGTTATATTTATGAAGTGGATATCATCAAGTAATAATTGCAGAAAGTGATATATGGAAAACTGCATTCAAAACCAAACAAGGACTCTTTGAGTGGCTATTTTATGCATTTTGGTTTATGTAATGCACTTGCAACTTTTATGCAAGTTATGGATAATGTTTTGTGACCATTCCTTGATGACTTTGTTATTGTGTACTTAGATGACATTTTAATTTTCAGCAAAACAAGAGAAGATCATGTCTTGCATGTAAATAGAGTGCTTGATATTTTGAAGAAAGAGAAATTGTTTCTTAAGATGTCAAAATGTGAGTTTGGAAAGACTTCTTTGGTCTATTTGGGACATATTGTAGGATGAGGAGAATTGAGGATTGATCCCTCTAAAGTGGAGGCCATTGTGAATTGTCCCACACCCAAAACAGTTGCCGAGGTAAGAAGTTTCTTAGGTGCAGTTCAATATTGGAGAAAATTTATTGCTATTTTTTCTTCCATTGCAACTCCTATGCATGCAGTGACAAGTGTGAAGAAAGGCTTCCAATGGGGAGGCAAACAGTAGCAAGCTTTCAAAGCTTTAAAATACATTATCAGTTCAGATCCAGTCCTTGCATTACCAAATTTGAGACAGCCATTTGAGATACAAACCGATGCTAGGGAGTATGCCATGGGCGCATTCCTTTTACAACATGATAAGCCTATCACCTTTCATTCATAAACTTTTAATGTCATTGTGACTACTTATCCTACATATGACAAAGAACTATATGCATTGGTACAAAGTGTCAAGAAGTGGAAACACTACTTGATGGGTAAAGAGACTATTATACACATTGATCACCAACCATTACAGTACTTGCAGTCGCAAACAAAATTGCAACAATCAAGACATTTTAGGTGGATGGGATTTCTTCAAAAATTTCACTTGGTTATAAGGTACAAAAAAGGTATATTCAATAAAGTTGTAGATACGCCTTCGAGACCAATCATTAGTGCTTCTAATTTACTCAAAAATTATTATGTTGTACATGAGAGTTACATACAACAATATGCACATGATATTGATTTCCAAGATGTGTATCCTAGTTTGAGTGAAGGGAATCAACTTGAAGAAAATGATTATCACATGCATAACAATTTTCTGTTTCATTTGGGAATATGTATTCCACAACAAGAGAGGCTAAGTGTCATGAGATAATCTCATTCTTCTCTTATTGCTGGACACTTTGGGGTGAGAAAAATAGTGGCGCATCTACAGAGGTATTGTTATTGGCCTCGCATGATAGATAGTGTGTCACGTTTTATAAGAGGTTGTTCTATGTGTGCAACAAGTAAGCTTAGTAATAGGAATCTTGGATTGTACACGCCACTACCGATACCATCAAGGCCATGGGAAAGTGTCTCCATGGACTTTGTTGGAGGTCTACCTATGTCAAGAAAGAAACATGATTATCTTTTTGTATTTGTGGATAGATTCAGTAAAATGTATATACTTATGCCATGTAAGAAAACCATTACTGTTGAACAAACTGCTGAACTTTATTTTCAAAATGTTTGGGTTCATTTTGGATTGCCCACATCTATTGTTAGTAACAGGGATTCCAAGTTCATTGGGAATTTTTGGTCAAATCTATGGAGAATTATGGACACCAAATTGAAAAAGAGTACCACTTGTCATCCATAGACAGATGGACAAACCGAAGTGGTGAACAGAACAGTTGTGCATCTATTGAGAGGATATTTCAGCAAACATCCTAAGTTGTGGGATGAACAACCGGATTATATTCAACATGCTTACAATCGGGCAAAGCACTCTTCAACACAAACCTCATCTTTTGAAGTATGCTTTGGGTATTTTCAAAAATTGCCATTAGACTTCATATTTGGGAAGGATGTTACAATTGATGGCCATAGTGATATTAAGGCTCGAAATTTCATTGAGAAAATTTAGATGATACATCAACAAGTCCAAGAAAAGCTTGAGAAAATTCAAAGAAAATACAAAGAGAGGCATGAAAAACATAGGGTTGATCACAAATTTCAAGAGGGAGATGAGGTATGGTTGCACATTAGCAATGAAAGGATGCAAGGGGAAGGTAAAAAGATCAAACCCATTTTCTATGGTCCTTTCAAGATCATAAAAAAAGTTGGTAATAATGCATTCCAACTTGACTTGCCTTCTTACATGCAAATGTATTCAGTTGTTAATGTTGAAAGCTTACGCTTGTATGAGCCTCCTTTGAACGATGATCAAGGAAGTGATGTTCAGATACCTTCTATTGAATATTTCTTGCAATAATTTCTAAATGAGCTCAAAGAAGATACAATTCTTGATAGGAGGACAAGAGCATCAAAGAGGGGAAGTGTTGGCTACCTTCGAGTTGGGCTCAAAGGAACTAAACCAAGAAAGGCAGAATGGATGGAGATTGTAAAGGTGAGGGAGTTGTACCCTCATCTACTGAATAGGTAATCAAGTTTTTTGGAGTCCAAAAGCTTCCCAATGGGGAGGAATGATTAGGAGTTCATAAATTTTTCTCAAAATTCAGAGTTACACGATTGTGTTGAAACCAGAATGGTTGCGTAGATCTCGTCTTCCTGATTCCGGTATCATGAACTATTTGAAAAAATGATGTAATATGAGGAATATATTGTGTTTTGATCGAAATTCCAAACAAGTAAAAGTACGATAGTTTGACCAGGTTTGACTGGGATTCACAGGCATCAAACTAGATGCACAGTCAGCAAAAAAGGGAATATTCCTCTTAATATTCCTTCTATAGGACCAATCGTTGGTTGACAAGTGTCATTGTACTATTTGAAGGTATGGGTTGAAGAGTCAATGAGAGGATGCCACGTGGCCCTGAAACTGCATGATAAAATATTATGGGAGGCAGCAGGGCTCGACCCCCGACTTCCCTCCAGGCACATGCACACCTTACCGTCTACTCTATGCAATGGTTCTTAACCTCCTTAGGTGAAAGGTTACATTTATGGTTTATTGCAAATGCATATGGGGGTTGGGAACCACCGGTGGTCCCAACTCGCCAGCGGTCCCTGCAATGTGTATCACATGGCAATAGCTTAACGTCAACAACAACCGTGCGATCAATGCAAACCCGACGACATTCAACCATGTTTCAACTCTTTCAACCATAGTTTCAACATAAGTTCCTCTAACCGTCAGGTTATGTAACAGTTTGGGGGTGCGCATGTGGCCACTGTCCAATCATAAAATTAAATGCGTGGTTTAATCAGCGGATAAGTTAGGGGTGTGCCATATTTGGCGGTCTGCCCAGATTTAGCTCTAGTTAACTGGAGTTCTCCACTTTTAGAGGATATTTCCTAGGAGATATTGGGCAAAAGTGTAGAAGGCTCAATTTCTGACCATTCTAAGTGAATGAAAAGTGTGTAAGGAAAAGGGGAGGGGTTTAAGGGGAGGGGAAAAGGAAAGGAGAAAAGTAAAAGCGAAAGAGGAAAAGAAGAAAAGAATAGGGGAAAAGGCTCCTATTCTTTTCTTCTTTTCCTCTTTCCCTTTTACTTTTCTCCTTTCCTTTTCCCCTCCCCTTAAACCCCAAGAGTCATTTTTTACTAATTGGAGTATTTTGAAGCCATTGGTGTAGAGAAAACAACCATTACATCACTGTAACTACATGTAATAGCAAAATTTTGAGCATAATGAAATATGGACAAGCCATTGGGAGTTGGACCAACAGATGTAGCCCAAGAGGGGTGAATTGCTTCATCATACCTGTTGTGTAAATTTCATGTGGTGACTTATTTCTCTGTTTTAAACTGTTTTTCGGTGTTATTTATGCTTATTTTATGCTTCTAATTCACTAAAAATGATGTTTAAATCATGGATAAACTCCTTAATCCTTATGAAAAATAATGAGCCAATTATGCAAATGTTTTTAAAACTGAAAGACACTTAGCACAAAAAAATTGATACAATCATTTCAAATCAATTTTAGTAAAATAATTTGACCCACTTAAACAATCCATCAAATCATCTATGGATGGAAATGGAAATCTATACCTGATAGTGATCTTGTTTATGGCTCTGGAATCAGTACACATGCACCACTCACCTCCTTTCTTTGGACTAAGCACGGCTATAACTGCACATGGAATAAGACTTTCTTTGATTATTCCTTTATCTAACAGCTCCTGTACCTGTCTTCCAACTTCTTCATTCTCCGGAGCGGTCATTCTATATGCTGCTTTTTTTGGAAAACTTGCACCAGGTATTGAATCTATGTGATGACTGATACTTCTGTTTGGTGGAAATTTACTTGGTAATTCATCAACAACTATATCAGAATAATCATCCAATGGGTTTTTAATTTCCACAGGAATATTGTCTAAATTAGTAAAATTCAGAATTACCTTGGGTTTACCCACAACAGCAAAATTGATTTCTTTCTCCTTTTTGACTTCTTGCAGCAACTCCTTTCCACTAATCAGCATAACATTATTCGCAGTTGTTCCTTTATCTGCTTCCTCCTTCAAAGGTAGCAATGTGTGCTTCTTTCCATCCTTCTCTATGGTGTAGGTATTCCTTTTGCCATCATGAATGAATTTTCTATCAAATTTCCAAGGTCTTCCCAGCAATACATGGCATATGTCCATTGGCATCACATCACAAAATATGATGCCTTTTTATGTACCAATCTGTATCTCTACTTCGCACTGTTTTGCCTCCAAAATCTGATGTCCCTTCTATAGTCACGAAACTCTGTAAGGAGTAGGATTTACCATCTTACTCAACCTCAATTTCTCAACCATCTCTGTGGCAATAAGATTATCAGTGCTTCTACTGTCAATCATAGCTTTGCAACACTTTTCTTTACACTTGCATACAGTCCTAAATATACTCTTCCTCTGCATTGGCTCATTTTCTTCCTTCTCTGCCTTAAGCAATACTCTTTTGAGCAATAAAGACTCTCCTGCCTCAGGTGGTTCTTATTTTCCCATGACTTGAGGATTTTCTTCCTTTTCTTCAACTACATTCACATTCTGCTGATTTGCTGGTTTTTTATGAGGAAAATCCCATGATTTGTGTCCCCATTATCCACATGTGTAGCACCAAATTTCTCTTCCTCGGAATCTGTCTCTAGGTGCAAATATTCCTCTACCAGAGTCTCCTCTCTGTGGTGGTCTGTTACTCAAACCTCATAATTCATTCTGAGAGTGCTGAAATCATGATTTCAAAGTTCCTCTTCCTCTTGTTGGAATTTTACCTCTATTCTTCTGACTTTGCTTCCTCAACATCTTCTCCTATGCTTTCAAAGTTGCTTGGTAGGCATCCTCAATCGTCTCCAACTCAACAAACTAATTTCATCATGTATGTCATACCTTAAACCATTGATGTATCTAGCTACTTTATCCATATCATCTTCAGCATGTCCTACTTTAATTCTCAGCGTATAAAACTCCTCTATATACTCCTTAACAGTCATTCATTTTTGCTTCAAGTTTTGTAATTTCCTGAAAATATTTAACTGATAATATTTTGGCATGAACTTAACTTTCATTTTACTCGCCATTTTATCCCACTGCTTGATCTTGGGCTTTCCCTTTCTCTCTCTAGATAGTTGTAGCCCATCCCACCACATGGCTGCATGACCCTTTAATTTGGTAGCTACAAATTTCACCTTCTTTTTATCATCGATCTCCTTATAGTCGAAATACTTGTCTAATTAATTGATCCATTCCATCAGCTCTTCCACGGTAAGGTTACCATCATACAAAGGTACTTCCACCTTTGGTCTTTCACTAGCCTTTGCTAACATCTTGAGAAATTTAGCTGTCTCTCTTTCTTCCTCTTCTTCTTCCTTAGTAGTTTCCTCTTTTGCGCTAACATTCCCTGCTTCAGGTGCTCTCCTCTGAGCAGTCTCCATTGTCTCCATCCTTGTACGAAGAAATCGAATCTCATCTAGAAAAATTTAACTTTCTACAAGTCTTCCCCGACCTATGCCAGCTCCTCTCTTGGGTGGCATATTCTCTCCAAACCTTCAAAAACAGAACTTAATTCTACTCTGATACCAAATGATGCAGACTAGCTACAAAATATTAGAATATGCTGTGGAACTGTGGTTTATGATTCCACACAACTCCCTTCCTCGCAGCGGATTTCACCTTTTGGGGTTTCTTAATATACATACGTGCGCGATCACAGCGATAACTTTATATAGACCACACATAAACCCAAAAATTACATATACACGGATCTTCTTACCTGGAAGGTCCCACAACACCTTCCACCAATCGCAAGCGATCACACTTCGCTCACTTTACAAGTTAACTTAGCAGCTAACCTCTATTTCTTGTGATATGAAATGTTGCGTGATGTTGACACGTGCCTTCTCCACTTTGCATTGAAAATTATTTAACTTACCATGCAACAGCCTTAATTTTAACTTCTAAATTTTGTGATTTGTGAAATCGCTCCCAGTGTGTTGTAATCTCCATCATTGGTCTTTGTTGGATCCGACGGTCCACGCTATGCCTTCGCCAACTCACTTCGCAACGCAAGTTAAATAACTTAACTTGAAAATTCTTAACCGTAAACACGATACTTTACTATGTGCGATGTCATCCCGACTGTGATGTGGTTGCCACCTTTGATCTGCACAAGATCTACAGTCCTCGCTGCACCTTCAAATCTGATTGACCTTCCTGCTATGTGATTTATGTAATATTCGACTCAACATAGAAATAGATGGTTTAAAACAGAGAACCCGAATCAAATACAAAACAATTAGAATTAATTCAAAAATTAATTACACATAGCCAAACCCTTGGATGGCTAGTTTTTACAATTACTTTTCTCTCTGTTCACTCCTCTATCACACCTATTCATATATATATATATATATATATATATATATATAAAGCAGTTCACCTTGTCTTTTTTTAGCTTTCTTCTAAACTACTCCAATAAAAAATTTATATCCTATTTCTAAGCTCTATCCTACTTGGCTCAATCTCCTCGCAGGGAGAAACCAATTTCTATTTTATTCCTAATTAATTTAGCAACTCAAATCAAACTAACTCTTTTCATTTAAAACTAAGTAAAATATTAATAACCAATGTTTTTCCACCTCATGTTAGCCACAACATGTGAACACACAATCACATTGCTGGCTAAATCTGGATGCTCCTACATCAAAGTACTTGTTCATGTTTATTATCTAGGCTTCCGCCATTTCTTTAGACTCTCCATCAAAGGTAGGAGGCTTGATCTTCCGGAATTCACCTTGTAATTCCACTTTTTTTTTCTTCAGCTCTTGTTGTCCTGAAATATTCCCATATTCATATTTTATTACTTCGTTTTGTTTGACTTCCTTTGGGATTGTCATGCATTGGTTGTCATTGTTCTCCTCCTTCCCAAGTATCCCTCTTAGGGTTGGATTTTGTAGTGGGAGGATTTTGTCTATTCGAAAGGCTTTTTAATATCCTTTCATGCTCCCTCATTAACCTTTCATTATCACTGCGAACCTTGAGCATCTCTGTCTGAATTTTCTTCACAGTATCAAGCAATATGTTTTTCTATTGTTGCTGCTCTTCCAACATTCTGCTTGTTTTCTAGCAATGTTCTATGCTTAACTACACCCACATTTCGGGTTTGACTTTAGGATTAGTCATAGGATGGGTTTCCCCCATGTTTCTAGGTGTCTGATGACTAGATCCTCTCCTCATGGTAGCTTAACGCTAAAATTTTCATGTACTGTACACCATTTTCAACATTAAACTTAATGAAAAACACCCATGTTATTGTGTTGGCCCATCTGGCCCCAGCGTGTAACCATGCTCTTATACCACTTGTAACATCCACACAACATTTTGATCCATTCACATAATATTTTTTTTTTTTAATTAATACCATTGTCATTATTCTTCTAAGCATAAACACATTAGCCACATAATCATTTGCTACACACTTGTGAACTACAAATATCCATCCACCTATTATGACAAACTTATATCTAAAACATGCATATAATCATTTATATAAATCTACAAGTTTTAATTAATCGTCCTAAACAATGATTAAGAGGACTGATTAATGTATAAAAACCTTCACACTTTGGTGTTCACTTATATATATATATATATAAACCTTACAAGGTTTAATTATTTCTTGGAGATAATACACGCTTTCAAACTTAGGTAATTGTTAGTTCCCATGGCATAATTATTAAAAAAAAAAATTGTAAGCTATTACCATGTCGATTATATAACTATTATTATGTTTTAATAAATTTCTTGTTAGACCTTAGATCTCACCGCATCTGCTATCAATACAAGGTTTGATTGCCGGTACTAAGGGTTATGGGGAGTGTTAATTACTTTGATTATTTTCATGTATCGTTCTATGTGATGCCTCCACATGTTTGCATCCTTAGCTATCCCTTGTCCCATGCTCTATTCTAGTGGTTTAATCTTGATTGTCAAAATCCTATCCACAGAGATCGACAATGTATCCGCAGGGAGGGATGGTTAGGGTAACTAACCACCCCATCCTCCTGCCAGAATTTGTCATTTGATCCACCGACGAGTTCAGAATTTAGGCTCTGCAACTTGGTTTCTTCCATGCTTAAATTTCTATGGTTTCTTCTGCAACACAATGTTTCCCACCAATGTATCAATTCCGCGTTTTCTTTATCAGACCACAGAGGTACAATTTTAACCTGAACCCTACGGTTATTTCTTAGTCATTTATGCACTTTATCCTCTGATTTGTTTTACCTTCTGTGACAGTTTGGGTATGGGATCATAGGTAATGCTCTACTTCACTTCTTAATTTTCTCGATTTTCTAGGGTTTAACTCCGTCTCGGGGAGGTGTAACATGTATGATTTGCAGGACGAAAGGTTGCATCGGCCATCCGGGCTTCCTAAACATCTCAGGTAATGGTTAACAGTCGATAGTTTTTGTTTAATTTATTCATTTAACTTGATTAATGATCATTCCAATGAACATAACCCCCGTTGATGTTGTCGTGAATGTAGATCTGCATGTCAGCCAATGTCGGCAGCAGGACAAGCTTGAGAGCCTTCCCACTCCCTTACGGTAAGAAATTTAATCTCTCACTATTGTTAATGAAAATGATATTTGGTTTATCCTTGTATTTACAATCACAGCCACCCCTCTGTCTTCTACATGGACATGGGGTTTTTATAGCATGAAATGATTTCGACCTAGTTGTGAATTTTCGATACTAGATTACTGGTTATTGTTTTTGAAAAGAAAATTACTATGGCATGACCCTCTTTGTAATTCTATCTGGTTGTTACGTTGTTCTAGATACTCTGTATTTGTTAAGACATAGTCACATACTTCAATGTACAATTTAATTACAAATGTATATTACTTAAACACTCAGTCCATCATCTGGACTTTCAATCGTTGCAGTGACTTCAGGTTTTTTTGTTTTGGTTCTTCATGCATGTAATGTAATTTTCATTTTTCAGAGGTTTTTCTGTTCTGAATTCTAGTTCAGTGAACAAGAACGATGTAATGAGTAAGTAGTTTATATAATTGAGTTCTTCCTATTCTATTCATGGTCAAACTCTACAATTACATTCTAAATAGTGGTTATCAACTTTGTTATGCATTTCATGCTAATGAAAATCTGATTATCATTTCTTTTCTTCTGCAAACTCTTTCTTATTTGTAATTTCTTCCACTAGTTTTCTTATGAAATTTATGATTTCATATACAGTTATCTGGGTCACTGGCTCAAGGGACTTGAAATCAAACCCAATTCTCGGGTTCATGTACTAAACCCCTAGGCTTAGACCCTTGTTTTACCACAACGTAGTAACCCTACTGTCTGTATTTTCTGATTCTACTGTTCTGCTATATTCTCTGTATTATAATCTCTATTCTTGCAGTTATGGAATCATTTTATCTATCCATGCTATTGCATATAACAGAACTATAACATTTAGACAATATATATATATATATATATATAATGAATTTTGAGTTACATAATTGATTGAATATTCTAGTATCATCTTGATTTTCTCATTTACTAGTTACAGAGATCTCCTCCTATAATATTTATAACATAGATTAATTTATAGTTGTGTCTTACAGTAACCCCACCTGTAACAGTTATAACAATACAATAAGGCTTTTTTTATTGTTATTACTATTTAAAAATTAGAAATCCAAGATACTTAAATACCTATTTCAGAATATTATTCTAGCAACTGATAGTCCTCCCAACCCTGAGCAAGGCAATCACATCCTCTACTCCCCCCCTTGCTCCTCACCAAGGCTTAGGTAATCCTCTAAGATAGGAAGTGAGACCTTAAGTATTTACTTCACTTGGGTATTCTTGAGCTCCACTAGTTTCCTCGCCAGCTCTGGACAACCCATAGCAATAGCCTATTGCTAAACCCCAACATCCTTTTTGCACACAACCCCTTCCCACCTTAGGATTTTCCTCTAAATCCTTTTGGGAAAGTAAATCTCATAAGTGTCTCTACCCTTTTACCCTCGGTTCTTGGAATTATTTACCAATCAGTTACTTTCTCCTTTTTTACTTAAGGAAATTTTTAAGTTAACTCTTTTTTGAAAAAGACGAAATATTATATATTAAAGTAATGTTAATGAATATCCTTATTCGTTAGTCATTCAAAATGTGCCATAAAAAATTTATAGACCAATAAGTAAATGAAAATAGGGCGTTACATGCCTAATTAGATTTCCAAAATATAAGAGAATCCAATTAATAAGAAGTTAATAATAAGCTAATTAGATTTCCAAAACTCAAATGATGATGAAGATTTCTAAAGATTTCTCAATTCCAAATAAAATTATATTTTGTGTAACAATCATATCTGTGACCATATGAAAAAAAATTATTATTCATTATTTGATTTGATTTTAATATTATTGTGTTATATTTTTTTTATTCCCTAAATTTTCGATAATTTATAATAAATAAAAATAAGTTAATTAGTATATCAATATTGAAATCGTGTTTATTATTCCTAACTTTATATCCTATTTCTAATGGTCATATTCTCTTTCTATTTATTTATGATGTGATACTTATTGTATCATCATATTAAGTTTTTTTTGTCTGTAAAGATGGTGAAGCATTCACCCCACTTTGTATCATCATATTAAGGTTTTTGTCCCTAAATATGGGTGAAGCATTCACCCGAAACACTGGACATATCTATGAGAACACACAGTTATCATAAACCACAGGTATATTTTTGAAGGTAAGATAGTATCCATCCCCCATATACATGTTGCTATTTTGAATTGGATAAATGGTTGGGAACCTACTAAGGACAAAATCCCTGATTTTTCTCGCCAAATTCGACCTCATTCCATATCTCTCCCGACGATATTTTTCAATGGGGGACGTCTAGATGGATTGATGGGTTGCGGGGCTTGGATCAAAATCTCACAAGCTGAAAAAATTCACATATGATGGAATGGTGGGAATGGAACCAATAATAAGGTGGATCTGATGGCTTTATGGAGTGGTTTGATGGCAGCTTACAATATGAACCTATTGAGATTCAACAAGATGATGATCCTAGTGAAAAATAAGCATCTATACTAGGTGGGGCCCACAGGATATTTTTAGGTGTATGTCTATTTTTAGAATGTTGAGAAAATTCTATTTATAGTGGGAGTCTATTTATAGATGGTTGAGAAAATTCTATTTATATATGAGATTCTATTTTTGGATGCATGGGTGAAGTCTATTTATAGATCACATGTCTAAAATAGAATGCATGTCGATTATTATTAGCCCTTAATAATAATTAGACAATAAATAATAATCTATTCTCTTGAAGCACTTGATTTCAGTTAACTGATGTTGAAAACCAGTTGACTAAAGGAATTTAGAGTTCTAAGGTTGGTTGGTGGGACATGCAAGTGTCCACTTAGTTATAACTGAGTGATTCGAAGTTGTAACCGAGTTGGATGTGTAGTTATGTGAGTTGTGTTAGTCATAAGTATTTTTCACTATCTTTGGATGACTATAGAATGATTATAGTTTTATGAAAACAATATTCCTTGAATATCTTGAGTTTCAAAAATCTCACTGCCTTCATTATCTTCATAAAACCCTTTTCCCTATCTATCAGTTTTCCATATCAAACTCACCCTGTTGCTCTTAAAAGACTCATTATGGGCTTATACCTCTCATTTTCATCATTATTTCCCACCTAAAGCCTCATTTCCCCATTTTCCCCTATCAATAAACTCCATCCTCCCTCCAATATTTATTGTTGCTAACTCATTCCCCTGTCCCCTTGAGCACAATAGCACTTTAGGAAATTCTCTTTTCAGTTGAAAGTTTTTAAGTCAAATTTCATTCAAAATCAGGTCAAAAAGCACTCCCATTAGGTCATTAGGGTTTTGCATTTTTCAAGGTCATCCTTTCATTCCGATGAGGTCATCACACATATGAGAATTATTGATTAAGACAAGCATTCTTCTAGCTCCCCAAAATCCTTGGATGTTTCAGGCATTGCTTTTCCTTTACTAGAATCTGGCTCAGATGTAATAGAATGTCAAGACATGGTTATTCAAAAAGGACCTAATTTTTCCAAGGAGGATTATCTTCTCATTTCAGAACCTGCAAAGTGAGAAAAATAGGACAAAGTTTGGCACTTCTGTAGAGGTGTTGGAAGATTTATCAGCAGAAAGTACTGATGATGTAGATTGTCTACTCCTGAATGAAAACAATGTACAAAAAGGGAAAGGGTAAAAACTTAGTCTTATAGATGACTCAGGTTATAATCTTGATAATCCATTTGAGTGCCAAAGTAGTGATTACTTGCAGGAAAATGACATGGAGGAAGCACACAAGGCCAAACACGAATAAAGTCTATCAGAAATATTGAAGAAATTATATCAGAAATATTGATGGAATATGGAAAAGGGTAAGGTGAATTGGACATAAATGAATGAACTTGAAAGGGCTATAGAGAAATTAGAAGACAACATTGATGATTTTTGTAAAGAACTGTATGTGCTTAAAGATTAGAAAAAGGTGGCCATAAAAGGTGGAAAAGTTGAGTTGAATTTTATGGTGGAAACTACAGAAGATTTTGAAAATGCTACTATATGTAATAATTAAATCCCAAAGTTGTCAAAGTGAACATATCGAGCCTCAATGAGCAAAATAAAAGCCAACTTCATGATTTCAGCAACCTACAATGCGAAAAAGTGTCAAAGAGTATCAGTGACAGAGGAAAAATACTTCAAACATTAGAAAGTGGGCTTTCCAAAGTTAAATTAAATTCCACTTCACTATAAAGGTCATTTAACACTTCAAGAGAATCATTGTTGCCTTTCAAAATATTAGAAGCATTCAGCAAGGAATAATTTCAGGGTTTTTTGAGCAAATTCGGGCCAAATTCCTTGGCGCTGCGCGTTCAGCATTTGGCACTGCATGTTTGCACCAGCGCTGCACCTGTACATCAGTGTTGTGCCCTTACCCAAGATTTTAAATGTGTTTTCTAAAGGCGTTTCACACCTATAACTTGGCGTTGCACCCTTGCAGAGGAGCTGTGCGCTTACCACTAGCGTTGCATGTTTATCCAGGGAAGATTGGTGACTGTTCTATCAACTCAAATCACATCAAATCTTCTCAAAATCCTTTCCAAAGTCTTCCAAGCACTCTTAGGTGGTAATTACATGACCTAAAACCTATTTTTATTCCATTTTGTGATGTTTAATTGAATGGAAATGAAACCCTAAAGGAAACCATAGATTTTAGCTTGAGATCACTGTTTTACCGATGTTTCATCTTCCTAAAAAGAAATATCAGTCACAGAAAGGGTAATTACATTGATTTATGGTTTCCATTTATTTATTTTGTCCCTTCACACATTCCTTTTCACTCATTCCCTCCACTCACACTCATTCCTTCCATCTTTCAAGCTGTCATCTCATCCCCTTCCCCTCATTTCATTTCCACCCTAGGGTTTCCAAATCAAAATTTTAAGATGTCAGAGGAATAAGACAGTGGCAGTGGTGTTGAGGCACAAATGCTAGGGAGACATGATCATAAGGGAGGAAAAATAAACATATTTGAACTTATCACCACAAGAGAACTTATGACCTCTCCTCTCATTGTTTCTTGCTTTAAGCATGTGGGCTACTTTGAGTTTTGTGAAAGAGTGCAGCAAGTCCAAAATCACCCGAAGTTAACAAGACTATTCATCATCAATATACATGGTAAACAGGTTAACCTTGCTATATTTACATTTGAGATTTCCACTGATGACATTGCAGTTGCTAAAGGAATCCCTAATGTGGGATAGATGTGGTTTAAACAAGAAAATTTGGACATGAGCTATTATGAACCATACCTCAAACCTAGGTATAAAGATCACAACAAGTCCATTTTCCCTTTTTCTCATCTTCTTGACCAGTATGTTCCCATGATGAGGATAATAATGAATTATTTCACTTTTGAGGAAAGGTTGTCCCATGTCTACTCATACCATATCCGTCTTCTTATGCATTTCACTAGAGTTAGGATGATGCATTTGCCTTATCATATTTTTCACAGCATTGATAAGATGGAGTACATTGTGCAAAAGAGGGATTACAATCATCAAATGCAGAGCCTATTTCATAATTCACTCATCAAGATGGTTCTCATGCATCAAATTCAGCAGAAAAGCATTTCATGGGATGCATTCATTGCCAATGAGGTTTTCACTACTCCACCTGGCCATCATTAGCAGGATATTCCTTCATCTTCTCATCCTCCCATATCCCCTCCTCCATCACCTCCCACTGTTCATACATCACCATCTACTCACATCCATTCACCTCAAGTTGATCCTTCCTCATCACCTTTCCTCAACCCTTCACCCTCATATCATGATACCAAAGCATCAAGTAGTGAAAGGGACATTGAGATAGTTGGCACTAAAATGATTGACATTGAGCTATTTCCTTTGACATATCAAAGAGGCCACAGGCACGTGTTTACTTCACTTGGTGTGAAAGGGGCCATGCTTTCTTCATCAGCAAAACAGGTTGATAAGGGCAAGGAAAAGGTTACAAAGCATATCATTATTGAGGAGGAGGACAAGCATGAAATTGAGCAGGAGTTTCAGTTGATTGAACTTGATGATGAGGATGAGGAGAAAATTACTATTGCATTGATCAAATGCAAGGATGCCAAGATTAGTGAGCTTAAAGCTAATCTTGGTAGAGCAAAGAATGTGATTAACTTTCTTGAGTTAGAGAATTAGCAGCTAGAGACAAAATAGATCATCAGTGAGGTCAAGGCAATCAAAGATCAAAGAGAGGTAGGAAAGGCCAAGGCTTTGGTAGATAAGACCTTGGGAAGTTTTGATGGAAGTGATGATGAGGAAGATCAGCTTCCTAGACAGAGACCGAGGACCATTGGATTGAAGAGGGATTTAGCTCGATAAAGGGAGAAGGAGGTAGAATTGGTAGAGCAGCTCACTCCAAGTGAGCTGCTTGCCATATATATTAGTAGGGATAGAGAGTCTTGACTTGAGAGAGCCAATTTGTATGGAGGGTCAACTAGATAAGGCAAAGAGAGACACTAACATTTAAAGGAAGATGGTGAAACATTATGCCATGAGAAATAGGATTGCAAGGGCCAAGCTCAAACGTGCCCATGCAAATATTTGAGCTTTGATCGAGTAAAAGGAGAAAGAGAAGCTCAATATTCTTGCTTAGGTGTCCCTCTAGACAT
Source organism: Pinus albicaulis (assembly GCA_034641835.2). Lineage (NCBI taxonomy): Eukaryota > Viridiplantae > Streptophyta > Pinopsida > Pinales > Pinaceae > Pinus > Pinus albicaulis. The sequence continues at coordinate 1,069,853,240 of CM076577.1, forward strand.
CTAACCCTTGATCAGCAAGCAAATTTCCAATTTTGGCACTTTTGTGCACATTTTTTTTTTGGACAGTTTAGCATGTAGAAAATTGGCCAAACGTGCAGCGCCACTGGCGCTGCGCTCTTTTTTGGGCCATAAAAATGGAAAATGGTCAACATATTCATGTTCCTAATGACAAGTACATCAACCTCAGAACGTTTCAGGAGATTTGGAGCAAACTCGCCCTCAAAAAGGCCAAAAACCATCAAAAAATCATGTTTATGCCCTATTTTGGCCTTGGCGCTGCACGTTTACCAGTCTTTGGAGAAGTGATTTTTGACAGGGAAGATGGGCACCATTTTGTAAAGTGAAAGAATATTTTGAAAATTGAATCATAGACCTTTCTAATGAGCCATATTGGAGCTCATTTGGACATCAAGAAGCCCTCCAAAATTTGGCTGCAAGACAGGCCATTTTTCCTGTCATGGCGCTACGCGTTTTCACCAGTGCTACGCCCCTGTACCTTGGCATTGTGCCCTTACTAGGAGTTATTGTAAAAAAATTTAAGAAGCCTTAAATTCAAACATATTCCAAAACTAGCTCATAAGCTATGTTAGGAGTTATTATTACAATGAATGAGTCTCAGATATTTTTCCTTGGGCCTTGCATGGTCTCAAAGGTCAAAATGCATTAACTTTGTAATAAATAACATTTGAAACCATAGATTAGGATCACCTCCTCATTTTGCCGATAAATACTGCATGTATACTTCATGTTTTTTTTTGGTTGGTTTTTGAGCTGAATACCTCATAGACTTTGAGTTGTAAATAAGTTGGCTTTGAAGCTTTGTAACTGTTTTGGACTGAATATCAATGGAACAAGCATATTCACAGGATTTATGAACTTGGTTAAATGGTGATGTTATTCTAATCTTCTAATGGTTTCCTTTTGTTTTCCATTTTTTACATCAATTCCTCATATAACAGAACATAAAATTTAGGTTAAGATATGTTGTTAGAGGCACCTTAATTATGTCTTCTTTCTGAAGTTTAAATGTTTTCCTCTGCTGGGTCTGATTGGAGAACTTAGGAGTTCCCTGCTCTTCATTTCTTCCTAGTTTTTTTTCTTGAGACTAACTCAGTGGATTCCAGCCAAATAATTTTATGGTTTTCCCTGTCCTTTGGTTCTGCCTGAAATGTTGTTCTCAAGGTTTTCTTTGAAGTTTACTTACTAGGGTTTGGTTAAATAATTTTATGGTTTTCCCTGTCCTTTGGTCCATATTGAATAGTCACTTTGAAGGTCTTTGAAGTCTGATTGAAGAATTTAGGAGTTCCCTTCTCTTTAATCATTATTGAAATGTTATCTTAAATGTTTTCTTTTTCTTAAAGTGAATAGCTAGAGAATTTAGGAGTTCCCTACTCTCTAGGGTTTGTTGGATTGTTGTCTTAAAAGTTTACTTGATAACTTCAGGTCAAATAATTTTATGGTGTGCCCTATCCTTTGGTTTTTTCTTAAGAATAGTGATCTTAAATAATGTTATTGTTCTAGTATATGTTAAAGTATTCTTGAATTCCCTTTAAACCTACTAAACTCACAACTTAATGTTCATTTCACACCCACATAAGCTATTAAGATCCATTTGGATTTGTTAACTTACCCTACGTAACACCCTTGATTTGTTGTTATACTCTTCAAACCTTTCATATTTTTGTTATATATGGCTCATTTTAACTAGCCTAAGAAAATTAAGAAATTAGCACATCCCTAAATCAGAATATGTTCTCATCTTTTATACAAATATAGAGAGAGCCCTCTCTGAGTCCAGGAAGGCTAGGTCCTAGGACTCCAAAGCTGGTTTTATGTTACCCTTTTTATTTGGTCTTACCAATTTGACAAATTACAGGGACCTAACAAGTTGTTATTTAGTTTAACTCAGTTAAGTGAGTTAAACTCAGTTGTGCTAATTGTAACTAAAGATACACTAGTGAGAGATCAGTGAATTAATTATTTAATTAATTCAAAAGAATTGGTATCACATGCAACTGAAGAAATACTATTGTTAACTACATGCATGTCAGATTCAATGGAGACCCAGTTGAGAGGTAGGTGAAAGGGACAGTTTGACTATCAGTTGTGACATTAGTGGGTGCTCAGTTGCAACCACACACACATTGGAGATGTCAATGAGGATTGCGTAATCAAGGCAAGGCAAGATAGAATTCATTCAGGGATTGTGATCAGTAGGGATTTCACAGTGGAGGCCGCTGTCAGGAGGTAGTAAATTGGTGTATGGAGATGCAAATTTCTGCATGACAGTGTGAGACGAATGTATATTGTACTAAGAGCTCTTGGATTAGATTTTTGTATGAGATTGTTTTATGATCCATGATATATACATAATATATTATAGTGTGTTTTTTAGCTTTATGCTTTCCCGGTAAAAACATCTATGTTATGTGTGATTGATCTTTCTTCATGTATTTGCAATTAGCGATTAAAATTCTGCAAAAATTTAAGTAGAAGGATTATGTATTTAATAGTGGTATATAATTTTTATATCAGGAGAATATAGGAAATACATAATTGTATTAAAAATTCTACATGGTATCGGAGCAAAGAAGATTGAAAAATTGTAGTAGCTGAGTTTTTTGGTGGAAACAATTTGAATTTGCTACAATAATTTCTTGGTGCCACAGTTGAGTAAACATCGAAATTTCTTTCAATGGTTTGTAGCTAGAGTATGCACTCAAGGTCAGCTCGAACTACATTGCATGGAAGGATAGGATGGAAGTGGTGCTTGAATATAATGGCTTGAAGGAGTTCACTGACAGCGATGTTCCTAAGCCCACTTCGACGGATGCTGCATTACTTGAAGCATGGAAAAATAAAGTAGCGAATATAAGAAGAATTATGTTGGAAGGTGTGAGAGACCATATTTTCTCAAGCCTTCATGGGAAAGCCACTCGATTCGCTATGTGGAAGGCTTTGACAGATATTTTCCAAAGTAGCAGCGACCATAGGAAATTGGCACTGAAGGATAAACTCAGAAAGATCAAAATTGAGAAGGGCGACAATATTCCTAAGTATCTCACAAAGTTTTTCCAATGTCAGGATGAGATGGGGAGACTGGGAATCACAGTTTTTTATGATGATTTGGTGATCTTGGCTCTCTTGGAAGTTCCTAATATTTGGCACAGTTATCAAGACTTTGTCAATAGACAGGAAAAACTGTCAAATTGGGAACGACTGTGGTCGGATCTAGTGTAGGAGGAGTTCAGGCAAAACACCGGAGATAGCTCTTCATCAAAGCATGATGATGAAGAGGATTTTGCTTTGGCTTCCAAGGAAAGGAAAGGGAAGGGGAATAAATTCCACTCAAAATCTGAGGCTAAAGGAAAGAAGCTGGATTTGTCCAAAGTGAAGTATTTTCACTGTCATGAACATGGGCATCTCGCCACTAACTACAAACAGAAAAAGAAGAACAAGAAGGTAGATGGAGTTGCAGTTGGTGAGGCCCTTGCCTCGAAATTTTAACTTTATTTCTCTTGGATTGTATGCTTGGTTTCAAGCGCAATGGGATCGGTGTGGTATCTTGATAGTGGTGCTTCCTTCCACATGACAGAGATAAGGAGGTTTTCAGTGACTTGGAGGAGAAAGATCTCCAAATGCATATAGAGATGGGTGATGATGGATGATATAGTGTGACTTCCATTGATACCATTACCTTTTAAAGGGATTCAGGTAAACCATTTCTTTTGAAAGATGTTATGCATGTTCCAGGTCTAGAGAAAAACTTGGTCTCAGTCGCGATGTTGGAGGACAAAGGCTATGACATTTTTTTCAGCGATGGAAAATCTTTCCTACGACATAAAATAACTGGTCAAGCCAAGAGGAGAGGGATTCAAGTCAATAATCTCTACAAGATGGAGGTAGAAGGTTGCGCTACAATGATGGGAAAGACAGAAAAAGTGGTGAGCCGGGATGAGGGCGAGTTATGGCACAAGCAATTGGGCCATATTCATCATGGAGCTTTGAAATTCATGCAGAAAATATCTACTGGACTTCCAATGGGAACACTTTCTCAATTACATCAGTGCAAGGGTTGCACCATGGGGAAGTATGAAAAATCCACCTTTCATGAAAAGGAGAACCATGCTTCGGTGATCCTGGAGAGATTTCACACAGACGTGTGTGGACCATTCTCAATTGCTTCAACAGAAAAACACAAGTATTATGTTATTTTTGTTTATGACTTTTCTCGTAAATGTTGGATCTACTTCATGCAGAATAAAGATCAAACATTCTCAAAGTTCTGTGAGTTTAAAGCATTGGTGGAGAAAGATTCGAGGAAGCAAGTGAAGGCTTTGCAGAGCGATAATGGTGGAGAATATATCTCGAACGAATTCAAAGACTTCTGTAGCAAAGAAGGAACATGAAGAGAACTCATAGCACCTCATAACCCACAGCAAAATTGGGTCATGGAGAGGAAGAAAAGAACGATCGTGGGTGTTGCACGAGTGATGATGCATGATCAGGGCCTACCAATTCATTTGTGGACGGAAGCATGCAACACTGTTGTTTATGTGAAAAATCGTTGTCCTCACAGGGTACTTGGCATGAGTATAACTGAAGAATCTTTTACTGGTAAGACGCTGGATGTTTCTCATTTAAATATTTTTGGCTCATCTGTGTATGTGCATGTGACCAAGAATGCCAGGAAGAAGCTGGAGCCGACTGCTAAATTTGGGATATTTTTGGGGTACACATAAACACCCCACATCTATCATGTGTATTTTCCAAACAGTTGAATGATTTTGAGGCGATGGGACATAAAATTCAATGAGGAGAAAGCCATGAAGTTGTCGCTTGAGAGGGAGCTAGACTTATATGTAGAGGAGGAACTACTTGTTCCCAAATATGAGTCTCTAGATGTGGATTAGCCACAAGAGGAGGTTCATGGAGTGGAGGAGTCCACTCACGTAGAGCCAAACATCAGAACTGGAAGAAGGTGTACAATAGAAGCTGAGAGGCTGAAGCTTTATGTGGCACAGAATGTAGGAGTCCCTACTTCACAGCGCAGACAGAGACATTCTCCTGACCGTTTCACTGGATACATGGCTCTCATGATAAAATGTGTCATGACTAAGCCATCTTCCTTTCAGGAAGCAATGTAGGAGCCCACATGGGTAGATGCAATGGTGGAGGAGTATGACTCCATTGTCAGAAACAGTGCTTGGGAAATTTTTCCAAGGCTAGTTGATAAATCAGTGGTAGGTTCAAGATGGATCTATAAGGTAAAGCAAGCTATTGATGGGAGTATTGAGAAATACAAGGCCAGATCTGTGGCCTGGGTCTTCTCACAGATCGAGGGGATTGATTATGAAGAAACCTTTACACTTATCACACGGTATTATTCCATATGGACCATCCTTGCTCTCTCAGCAGAGATGGGTTGGCACATTCATCAGATGGATGTGAATATTATGTTCCTTAATAGGATCATTGAGGAAGAAGTGTACATTGAGCATCCTGGAGGATTTGAGATATTTAGCAATGATTCACATGTGTGCAGAATCAAAAGAGTGTTGTATGGGATGAAGCAAGAACCCCATGCTTGGTACACTCGGATCGACAACTATTTCACTGGACTTGGCTTCACCAAGAGTGAGGCGGATGAAAACCTATACCAGATTGTGGTGGAGGGTAAGCTTTTAATCATTGTTCTTTATGTTGATGATTTAATACTGAATGGTGATGAGTAGCTGATACACTCATGCAAGGAGGAACTTGCAAAGGAGTTCGAGATGAAGGATATGGGCCTCCTTCACTATTTCCTTGGATTGGAAATATGGCAGCGAGATGGTGAATTTTTTGTGTCTCAAGGCAAGTATGCAAGGGAGATACTCGATAAGTTTCACATGGAGGGCTGCAAACCCATGGATACTCCTCTTCCAGGAAACTGGAGGAAAGAGGACACTACATCTCGAGAGGTAGTGGATGCTATTGTCTATCGACAGTTGGTGAGTTCACTCATGTATTTAGTTAATACAAGACCAGACATATGCTATGCGATGAACAAGCTTAGTCAAGCGATGGTTAAGCCTACCAAGCTCTTTTGGAAGGCGGGCAAGCATGTCCTGAGATATCTTAGGGGTACATTTGAGTATGGCTTATGGTACAGACAGACAGATGAGGTGAAGTTGCATGGCTTCATAGATGCAGATTGGGCGGGCAGCCCAACGGACGGAAAGGTCACATTAGGAGGGGTATTTAGTATCAGATCTATAGTTTTTTCTTAGTAAAACAAGAAACAAAGATTCGTGGCACTTAGTTCAGCGGAAGCGAAATACATGGCAACAAGTCAAGCTACATGTGAGGCTATATGGATGAGAAAGATCCTGGTTGGTTTATTTGGGTCTCATTTAGATCCTACAATGATTCATTGTGATAATCAGATTTGCATTAAACTCTCGATTAATCATGTGTTTCATGATATATCTAAGCATATAGGTATTCAGTATCATCACATCAGAGATTGTGTGCAACAGAAGATCGTGTTGCTTCAGTACATTCCTACGGAAGATCAGGATGCAGATATTCTGATGAAGACGCTCACCAAGAGAAAATTTGAATACCATAGAGATAGGATCGGGGTGAAGGATAATCCCTTTCTTGTTGAGAGGGAGTGTTAAGATTCAACAAGATGATGATCCTATTTAAAAATAAGCATCTACACTAGGTAGGGCCCACGACTATTTTTAGGAGTATGTCTATTTTTAGAATGTTGAGAAAATTATATTTATAGCAAGAGTCTATTTATAGATGGTTGAGAAAATTCTATTTATAGATGAGATTCTATTTTTAGATGCATGGGCGAAGTATATTTATAGATCGCATGTATAAAAATAGAATGCATGTCGATTATTATTAGCCCTTAATAATAATTAGACAATAAATAATAATCTATTCTCTTGAAGCACTTGATTTCAGTTAACTGATGTGGCAAACTAGTTGACTGAAGGAATTTTGAGTTCTAAGGTTGGTTGGTGGGACATGCAAGTGGAATTAGTTATAACTAAGTGATTTGAAGTTGTAACAGAGTTGGATGTGTAGTTATGTGAGTTGTTATTTAGTTTAACTTAGTTAAGTGAGTTAAACTTAGTTGTGCTAATTGTAAATAGTTGTAACTAAAGATATACTAGTGAGAGATCAATAAATTAATTATTTAATTAATTCACAAGTAGTAGTCTCACATGCAATTGAAGAAATACTACTGTTAACTACATGCATGTCAGATCCAGTGGAGACCCAGTTGAGAGGTAGGTGAAAGGGACAGTTTGACTATCAGTTGTGACATTAGTGGGTGCTTAGTTGCAACCACACACACATTGGAGATGCAAATGAGGATTGCGCAATCAAGGCAAGGAAAGATAGAATTCATTCAGGGATTGTGATCAACAGGGATTGCGCAGTGGAGGCAGGTTGTTAGGAGGCAGTAAATTAGTGCATGGAGATGCAAATTTCTACATGACAGTGTGAGACGATTGTATATTGTACTGAGAGCCCTTGGATTATATTTTTGTATGAGATTGTTTCATGATCCATGATATATACATAATATATGATAGTGGGTTTTTTAGCTTTATGTTTTCTCGGAAAAAACATCTATGTTATGTGTGATTGATCTTTCTTCATGTGTTTGCAATTGGTAATTAAAATTATGCAAAGATTTAAGTAGAAGGATTTTGTATTTAACAATGGCATATAATTGTTAGATCACGAGAATCCAGAAAATACATTATTGTATTAAAATTTCTACAGAACCTGAGTGAGGTTCATATCTATGGGGATTCTAAAATCATAATTGATGCTATATCTAGGAAATCTGTCTTATCCTCACCGGGTTGTCATGGATGGTTTATGAGAACCAAGCAATTATCGATTAAGATGAAGGAGACACCCCTAATACGTATCTACAGAGAAAATAATACTAGGGCAGATGGGCTATCTAAAAGGGGTATTGGTATAAATTTTGGCAATTTGCAAGTATCACATTACAGATATGGACATTTATGTAGGACCTTTGACGTCCCCATTCCATGAGAATTCACATCTGGTAAATAGGCTACTACAGACGAGTCGGAACAAGCAAGCCTGAACCTCATCAACACATGTACAAATGCAAGCGAGCCGGTATATGACTTATGTATATATTTATATCCACTTGAAGTTGTGCCTACCGCAAGCGATCCTACACAACTCTAACTCAAATAGGAATGATCGTGATTTTTGCTCATATAGTTTAAATTTCTAGTTTCAATGTGGCCGAATAGGCAATTCAAATGTCTATTCGATGATTTTAAAATGCCTTAGTATGTATTACCTGTTGAGTATAGGCACCTATGTCAATGCACTATGTTACATGATAAACTCTGGAACAGTTGAATTCTGCCAGTATTTGGTCTTGTTATTTCTGTCTATGGATGGAAGGAAGTATATGTTGTGCAGATATGCATCCACATTGTGGTGTATTATCTTGCCATGACTGGAATGATGCTTGAAAATGTACCGTTTACTATATTAATAGATAGCGCTTTTTTCTTTCTGATAAAAAAATTTAAAAAAAAAAAGAAGAAGAAAAAAAAGAAAAAAAAAAGGATTGTTGTTTATTAGCATGTTAAGCTTCGAGTGATTATATTTTCTTCTTCTTCTTTTTTGTGAAGCAGTAACTATGGAAAATTAATATGAGTGAGATCAAATTATACCAATTTTTACTATTCATTTAAATTTCAAGATATTCAATTTCTTTTTGGTGAAATAGTAATTCAATTTCAAGATATTCATTTTTTTGGGTGAAATGGTAACTAGATCAAATTATACCAATTTCCACTATTCACATTAATTTCAAGATATTAAAAAAAAATCAATTACTTGGAAAATTTAATAAACCAAGGAGAAATTAGACCCATTTTCTTCAAGATTTTATTTTTTTTAATTTTTTTTCCTTATTAATTTTATTTAAAATATAATTAAAAATTAAATTTATTATAATAAAATTATTAATTACACCATATTTGAGTTAATAATAATTAATTTATTATATAATTTTGAACACTCTTCACCATTATTAAAAATTATTTACTCTAAATAAATATTAATATTAATATTAAAAACTTAATATATTTGTGTAACACCCTTCAAGACATTGTGAATAATTGGGAGTTACTTGCATTTAGTTTTTTAATATGTGAGACTAAAAACGTATAAGTTGAATGGAAGCCTAAACAGAATTTTGGATGATAGAATGTATTGTTATGTTTTTTTAAAACAAATGACAACTAAGGGGAAATCTTAAGATTGCACTCTTTTTACTAGATTGTTACGAATTAGTTATCTTTATTTCCTTGGAAGATAAAATATTATCTAAAAATAAAAGATCTAAAGAAGGAAATTTTAGGAGGGGGTTGGAGGTATAAGGAAGAAATGAATTTGATGCAAAAAATGAATAGGACACAGTGAGGGTAGGGTGGGACACTGCCCTGGGGTGTTCTTAAGTTGGACATAAAGCCAGTGGAAGCCTTAAGATTTTCATGTGGGACATTGCTCTAAGGTGTTCTTGAGTTGGAAAAAGAGCCAGTGGAAGCCTCAAGAGTGTCATGGAAGTCTCAATAATTTCATTATCTCCATGTTGAACCTACGGGGTTCTACTGTGTAACACTCTGAGACAGATCACTAAGCTGGATTTATTTTGGTCGATTAGTTAAGTTCTGGAATCTTAATTAGCTCAATTAGAAGAGGGAGACAAGTTAAAAGAGTTAATTATTATTTCAAAAGAACATATGTATATAGTTTTATAAATTTACACTCACATTCATATTTCATTGTTGATATATAATTAAGTGAAATCAATAATTATGAAATGTGATTAGAAAACTCAAGAGAAGAGATCCGGTAGAAGTTACCTAACTACCAGATAGTTAAGTGGTTATGGTTCCTAGCTTCTCTTGCCCAGAGATAAGAAGGATCTCAGTGGGAATGAAAGGGGTTCTAACCTCAGAAGAAGCATGTAGTAAGGGAGAAAATACCATAGACCAAGAATAGAAAACAGGAGTTGCAGGGAAGGATTATTCCTGAGTTGGGGTCAGACCTAGTGGAATACTTCCATATTAAGCTGAAGACTGAACCTAGAATGGATTTTGAGGTCTTCAAGAGGTTGAAATAGCCTTGAAAACATGAACTGTGCTGGTAGTAGGAACTCAAGGGGAGATTCAGACGTGATTTCCGATCTCGTGGTAGGGTGGAAGACTCTTTTTCTTAAGCTTTCCAAGTAACTATCAGATAGTAACAAATGAGTAGCTGTAAATGTTAGTGTTCATTTTGTATTGTAAATAACTGCATTTTTTGGCAAGTGTGTGGTATGTTATTCATTGAAATAGAAAACGTGTGTTTGTTATGTATGTATATACATAAATAAATTTATAGGAGTGTTTGGCCAAAGCCGCAACTTGGAATATTATAAATTATTAGTGGTAAGGAACTGTAATCTAGAACATTGAAAGAAGTTTCACCTGTGACACCGGTTAGTCCCACCTAGGCTAGAGTAGAACCTTGGTTGGACAGTCTAGTGGTCACCATGGTACAATGATACGAGTCAGTGTATGCAGGTTCAACTGGTAAGGTTTTGTAGTAAATGTTTAACCAAAAGAGGGATTTTGGCCGAAGTGGGAAGGTTACCATGATCATATGTATAAAATCCAACAAGCCACCATAATATTATTATTACAATATTGGAAAAATAAAATTGTACACAAAATACATTTACGGTAGTTAAATTTTATTTTTACAGAAAATACATTTGTAGTATTTAAACTTTTGATTGTACAAAAAATACATTTTTGATGGTTAAAATAAGAGCAGGTCATCATGCTGGGAAAGTTAGCCCGATACTATATATATATATATATGACCCATATGAACAACAAGAAATTGCTGAGATTAAAAAAAAAAAAAAAAAAAAATCTCTATGAATATTGGGTATTGTAAATTAACCAAAACAGTCCATGATTTGTAGATAACCGTTATACACTTCCATCATAATAACCCGAGAAATAGAGACAACAAAACTCTCACTGTAATATGTCAAATGAAATACAATGAGTCGAATGACCAGAAATTTGAACCAGTCTTCCGCGTGGAGGTCTTTAGCGTTGATTTATAAATGACAACTTATCCCATTACAAGGAAAAAAGTAGAATTGATAAGTTTAATTATAGAAAAATCTAGAAATTCCAAGAAGACCAAATAAGGGAAGTCTCAGGTGATCCAAGCCCTCTTAGTTTAAACCATAAACCTTTTTTAATAGAAATTTTTAGGACGGAGGGTATACCACTCTCAGACTTAAGGATTGTAGGAACCCGACAATGAGGAAGGAACTTATACAAATGTGAAATACCTGGAAATGAAAAATGATATGAGTTCTTGGGAAAATAAGCATGTTGGTAACTAAGTAAAGAGACAAGGGATTCACAATACCTGTTACAAAACCCAATAATGCAAAAACACAATAAGGAAACATATATTCGACTGTGTGTAAGGCCCAAAGGAAAACACTATGCACAAGAGTTTTATAAAAAATTATCTGAGGAATTGGATGAAGCACCTGAGAGAATCCAAAACATATCAGATATAATTCTTTCTTAAGCCTTGAAAACTTAATTTATATCCAATTCACAAGAGGGAATAACAAGGGATGGGTTCATCTTACCTGTGGCATACATTCCTTCATTTTTTACCAGTGAACTACCAAACCCTGGTTAAAATTATGCAACTGGAAGTATGTTGAGGTAGATACATAATATAGTGAACCAAACATTCCAGTTCATGAGTGAGTGACAAGGAAATCATCACAAAGAACCGACAACTTTACCGAGACAGAAAATTGGTAGTGTTCACATCTCTGACTTAATAAACTGTTGAGACTAGGAACCCTTTGCATAGTAATGTGTAAGTCGGAGCTCAACGGAAAACACCAGTATAACCCATATTAAGCATATAGGAATAGGGTGATTAAAACATCATATTACCAGGGTTTCATCATTTGAGTGAGAGTGTCAACCTGTTGGTGAGCCCTGGTATTGCACCAAGACTGCTGCAACTCCCAGGGGCTGTCCTACTTTACTTTATCAACTCGGGGTTCGTACAAACTTGGAGGTGACAGTGCTATATACATAGTAGATGAATTATGTTCATGTCATCCTAATATTATTTATGAATGGTTGTTATTTCTAAGGGTTCTCAATGAAGTCTGTCACACTTCAATGAAACTAAACTAAGTTGCAGAAAGGAAATGACAGAAAGGAAACTAAATTAAATTGTTGAAAGAAATGAATAGACGGAAACTAAACTAAATTGCATAAATGAAATGACAGAAAAGAAACTAAAATAAATTGCATTGATCTGGCCAAACAGCTAAACACACTCTACTTATCCTATGATCTATTTACCATGGTTCTAACCATGCAGCTATTCATGATCTAATTCTAACTAAAAAAGTTTTGATTGCAGTTCGGAGGAAAAAAAACTAAAGGTGCTCATGGATGGCTTAAACGCATGAAACAATGCTTAGAGGAGTGAAAAATGTGTTTGGAATTTATTAAAGCGCATAATATCACAAAAATTATTTGGAGTGGGAGGCTTTGGAAAGCGCAATGGCAGAATTGCGATGAAGGGTTGGCAGTGCGATATGTGATATGCGATATTGCAATATCGCAATGTTTCAAGGCTGGAGGAGAGGCGAGAGTGCAGTCGAGAGGAAATGCGAAGTACGAAATGCGATTGCAATGTTGTGGTGAAATTGCGGTCTTTTGCAATCGGGGTTTAGGGGTGGAAGGTAGTAAGTGAGGTGCGGGGCCCAAATGCGATAATGTGAAATGCGAGAATTGTGATAATTCTAGAATTACGAAATGCGAAATACGATGATTGCGAACTACGAAAAGGCGATCAGTTAGATGATGTGGCAGTAGGACAGGTGGGACAGCGCTTTAATAATATCGCAATTGGCATAAAGGAGCGGTAAGTGTTAACGAAGGCCAACAGGAATTGCGAAGTGTGATAAAGTGAAGGGCTTTTCAGAAAAAGGCGGAGTAAGGTTCTTTCAAATGTTTTTGACATAGAAATGAGGAGCGAAGGAGAAAGGAGGGAAAAAGGAATATCGCAATCGGGGTCTGTAACCAAAAGCTATTAACAAGGACCAAATGGGAAATGTGATTGTGAAAAGGAATGATGGTAAGTCCAAAGGGAAAAAATGTGGTTTCTAATGTTTTTTATTGTTTTTAATAAAAGACAAGCAAAGTTAAGTAGAAAGGGATATCGCATTTGGTCTTGGAATGAGAGAGCGCTAACAAATATTATAAGAAATTTTTGATGGAGCGAGGTACAGCGAGTGAGATTTTCAAGGAGAAAGGGTGGAGGTCTAATTCGAATTCTTTTCAAGCGTTTTGGGAATGAAAAGGGGCAAATGATGAAAATAAGAGAAAAAGGAAGGAAATGGAGGCACAACAACAGTGCTCAGGTGTGAAAACAGTGCTGGGAAATGAATCAGGATGGCTTGATGATATTCTTGGGGATTTTGATGCTTATTCCTGCAAAAAAAGCTGTAGATTTATGCACAGAAAAATAGACAAAAGGCATGATAAAAACAGTGAAAAGAAAACATTTTTTTTCCTGTGGGAAGGTCAACCCCGATTAAATTATATTGACAGAGATGAGAGGGGAAGACTTCCTCATAGTTTTATATATTTTATCAGCTATTCTACAGCGCAGATAAGTGAATTAAAACTACAACAACAAATATAATAGCAATGAAAATATCATAAATAAAACTAGCTAAATAACTTAAAGGAAAGGATGACAACGACAGAGAATTTGAGGCACATGGGTTGGGCCCTAACCCATGAGGCCATCTCTCTGGAACTAAATCATTAAAATGGAGTCTATCTGCTCATTTCAGGAAGAAAATAGCCTTGTTACATTTCTGAAAGTCTAATCACTGAGAACAATAAAAAGCTTAATAGCTTACAGAAAAATTCCCAAAATGGAATCGAAGAATCGACTAACTCTTCCTAGCTATAGCTCTACTCTATTTATTCTATAGGGTAGCTACCAACAGCTCCCTATAAAATAGTGATTGATTCCACTTGACTCCCAGTAAAAAAATATTTTGTGCTCTCCTCTTTGAGTTGCTTGGCTGCCTCTGGAACTTGAACTGCTGGAGAGAATATCTGGGGTGATTGAGTCCAATTGACTCCAAGTAAACATAGATTGAGTGAACTCTCCTTCAACAACCTTTGGCTACCTGGAATTCCCACAATTTGGAGGATCTCATCAAGATCCTTTGGCTGCCTTTGAGAGTTAAGGAGGGTGGAAAAATCTCTAATAATTTCTCAAAGTTTCTCCCTGTTCTTGATATTACCCATTTACTCTCAATCTCTATCTTCCGGTGGCGGAAGCAAGTCCCTAAATCATATCCTTCTTCAAATCATAATCTACTAAATATTTCTCAAATATACACAATAATAAATAGGCACAAATATATATATATATATTTGTGCATAAGGAAGGTAGATGGGCTTAAGAAAGGTTAGATGGGCCTTATTCTATGTCTAATTTAGAGGCCCATCATCACCCCCCTACTAAAATTGTTGCTCATCATCTGAGCAACCTATTCATCCTCCCTGCCTTATGGTTTTTCCTACATGCTGGATTATTTCATTTTATGTTTATTGGCCCATGCACTACTCCTCTTGCTAATATTCTTGATATTATTCTTGTAGGTGCTTCATGGAGGTCCTCAGATGCCTTAATAAAATCTGTTTTGCATGCTAAGAGATGGTGGATCCACCTTTTATTTGAATTTTTTTTTTTTTGTTCTCTTTTTTTCTTTTTTTCTTTTTTTTTTATTGCATGCAAAGTAAACTCACAGTTCTTTTTTCTGTGAACTGAGTTCACCCTTTTTTATCCCTTGGCACTCCTTTTCTTCTATTACAATGAATTTCTTACTGCCCACTTTCTCAAGTCCTTTTTACTTTTGTCTTGCTCCTTTTCTTGGTGGAAAAAGTGAGGCTAGTTGCTAGATAAGCCTGAGGTTTCTCTGCTACTGATTTTGGCTATATAAAAAACTTTCCTTCTCACACTTTTTAATGTTTTATTAAGCTAAAATAGATTCGAAGAAAGGGTTAGATGATTTCATACCTAAGCCTTACCATTGTTTTTTTTGTTCTTTTTGCAGGTGATATTGAAGTTGTTGATATCGCTGTTGAAGCTGTCTTCGGTGGTTCTGAAGTTGCATGTGATAATCTGCTTGAGGTCCTTTTGGAGCTTTTGAGCATAGGAGGAGGAAGTCCAATTTTGACTACCTTTGACCAGGGTGTTCCTTTTAATTTTATTTTTACGTCAACTTTCACCAAAGCTTGCAAAGTTTGGAGAGCACACCATTCATTAGAGAGAGATACATGGAGAAATGCAAATTTTTTTTTAAGGCCTACTAGCTGCCTCTTTGAGGTTTTCCACTAGTAGGCCTGCCTAGGTGCCAGAAAGGAGGTTTTCACTTAGGATATTTTATTTTTCTCTTTTTTTCCCAACCCAATGATCGCCTCAAAGAGGTTTTCAATCACTGGGCCAATCTTAGACATCTCAAAAGAGGTTTTCACCTAAGATTTTATTCTTTCCCTTTTTTTTCTTTTTCTTTCTTTTTCACTTTCCTACTCTACTTGAAAAAAAAAAAAAAAACTTTTTCAAGTATAGGAATACTTCCAATGGAGCCATGTACGAATCAATATGACAGATAAAATCATGTGCGCACTTGGAATACATGCTTTGACATGTACCTGAATATGAGAAATGGATTTCTTTGACTAGGATTGTATCAAGTACTGTTGGAGAAGAGTGTGTTGCTGTAACTTAATGATTGTTTGGAACCATATGTTAATATATTTGTGCTGCCCCTAGTTCACTTGTTGAGTTGGATCACCTTGGATGTCCTCATCTATTATGGCAATCAAATCTTGCTCTTTTTGTTGATTTTTCTCTTGAACACATGGAGGAAATGCTAGTAAACATGAGGGAAATTTCTCAACATCTGATTCTAATTTCTACTCTTCATCAAGTTCATCCCTTGATATTTTGATCTCCTCATTTGGATCTTCTTCTTCTTGATGTTGTCCTTCAATGACATTAAGAAAATCTCTTCTTTGCAATACCTTTCTTGAACTAAGATGCAGACTATGTATACCTCAACATTGTAAGTGATCTGAGATAATTCATTGTATGGGTTTGGAAATGGTGGTACACATAGTTGAGTGGGGGTGGATATATGAGATGGATGTGGTTGAGGCTATGGTTGTGGTGGAGGTGGATGGTAGGGATAGCATGGAGTCGGGTATGGGGAATATTGAGGGAAATATTGAGGATGTTGAATATTTTCCCAATAAGGACCTTACCAACCATGTTTCCAAGATTGGTTTTGGGGTTGAGATGGCCAAGGTTTCCAAGGAGGGAGTGTGTCCCAATTATTTTGAGATGGATGTGAATAAGCTTGAAATTGTGAAGTGGGTCCTTGCATCATATCAATTTGACTAGGCTGCCAGGGTCTCCTTGGAGCTAAATAACATAGCTTCTTTGGTGATTTCCTTGCTCCATTTTCTTCCTGGTAAACTTCTTTAAACCTAGGGAATGATGAGCAAAATTTAGTAGCATATGATTCTGCATGGAGAAAAACAATATCAGCATCTTCATTTTGCTCATTCTGCATTCTTAACATTTCTACTTGTTCACTTAGATTGCTAAGAAGTTATGTTTTAATGTTGTCAAGAAAATTTCTAAGTTCATCTTGCCTTACCAGTGTTGATGCTGAATTAATTACTCTTTCCCTTCCTCTTGATATGCGCTTGCGTGTTTCACAAATTTCTTCAAGTGAAAATTAATATACATCTCCTTTACTCATGAGATTAAGGAGATCAATCCACTCATCCCTAATTGTTCTAAGTAAGAGGGTTTTTAGTGTGTCAAATCCTAAATGATGCAGTTTTTCCCTCTTAACATTATACATGAACCTCTCTATTAGATCCTCAAGGCTCTCATCTTCTTCTTGGTTCATTCTAAAAATTTCTTCTCTAAGATCACGATCTTCGTATTTTTCTAGAAATATCTTTTTCATATCATTCCATGATCTTATTGAATTAGTACCTAGAATCATGAACCATTTAATAGCTCTATCCTTCAATGTTGCAGGAAATAGTCTCAACTTTTTAGTGTGTCATAAGTAGCCATAAGACCTACAAACTATCTCAAATTCAAAGAGAATTTTTTCCAAATCCTCTGTTCTCATACCATGGAAGTTGGGAATGAAATATGGAAGGATGTTCTTCATATGTACACTGATGTCCATATCTTGAATGAGAAACCCAATAAGATCTTCTTCATTTTCATCATAATCATCTATCTCTTCTACCTTCAAAATTTTATGGTGATGTGGTTCTTACTGCACCATGTGGTCAAGTGGGGGGGTTGGTATTGGAGAAGTATTAAAAAAAAAAATTTGAGTAACCCTACTCCTATGAGGCATGAAAATTAGATATTTTTTTTATTTTTTTAATATTTCTAAAATGGCATGAAAAGAAAGGAAAGCAGAAAAGAATGCTAAAAAAAAAATCAAAGCATCTACTAAACACCTCCTCGACAATGGCACCAAAATGTGGTGAGCCCTAGTATTGCACCAAGAGTGCTACAACTCCCAGGGGTTGCCCTACTTTACCTTATCAACCTGGGGTTCATACAAACTTGGAGGTGAGAGTGCTATATACACAGAAAATGCATTTTGTTCATTTCATCCTCTTCTGCTTTACAAAAGGGTGTTATTTCTAAGGGTTCTCAGTGAAGTCTCTCACACTTCAATGAAACTACACTAAGTTACAAAAAGGAATTCACAGAAAGGAAACTAAATTAACTTGCTCAAAAGAAATGACAGGAAGGAAACTAAACTAAATTGTAGAAAGGAAATGACAAAAAAAAACTTAAACTAAATTGCATTGAGCTGGAACAACTGCTAAACACACTCTACTTATCCTATGATCTACCTACCATTCTTCTAACCATGCAACTATTCATGATCTAATTCTAACCGAAAAAGTGTTGATTGTAGTTTGGAGTAAAAAGGGCTAAAGGTGCTCATGGAAGGCTTAAACGCATGAAACAATGCTTAGAGGATTGAAAAAGGTGTTTGGACTTTATTAAAGCACATAATATCACAAAAATTATTTGGAGTGCGAGGCTTTGGAAAGCGTGATGTAAAATTTGTGATGGAGGGCTGCCAGTGCGATATGTGATATGCGATATCGCAATATCGCAATGTTGCAAGGTTGGAGGAGAAGCAGGAGTGCAGTCGGGAGGAAATGCAAAGTGCGAAATGTGATACCGAATGTGATGCGAAATGTGATTGCGATGTTATGGTGCAATTGTGGTATTTTGAAATTAAGGTTTAGGGGCGGAAGGTAGTAAGTGAGGTGCGGGGCCAAAATGCGATAATGCGAAATGTGAGAATTGTGATAAGGCTAGAAATGTGAAATGTGAAACACGATGATTGCGAAATGTGAAAAGGCGATCAGTCAGATGATGTAGTGGTAGGGCAGGTGGCAGATCACTTTAATAATATCGCAATCGACAGAAAGGTGTAGTAAGTGTTAACAAAGGCCAACAGGAATTGCAAAGTGCGATAAAGTGAAGGGATTTTAATAAAAAGGCATAGTAAGGTTATTTCAAAGGTTTTTGACATAGAAATGAGGAGTGAATGAGAAAGGAGGGAAAAAAGAATATTGCAATTAGGGTCTGGAAGCGGAAGCCATTAACAAGGACCAAATGGTAAATGAAAATGCGCAAAGGATCGATGGTAAGTCCAAAGGGAAAAAATGCGGTTTCTAATGTTTTTGACTACTTTTAATAAAAGTGCAGCAAAGGGAAGTAGAAAGGGATATCACATTTGGGCTTGGAATGAGAGAGTGTTAAAAAATATCACACGTAATTTGCGATGGAGCAAGGTATGGCGAGCAAGATTTTCGAGGAGAAAGGGCGGAGGTATAATTCTAATGTTTTTCAAGCATTTTGGGAATGAAAAGGGGCGACGGATGCAAATAAGAGAAAAAGGAGGGAAATGGAGGCACAACAACAGTGCCCAGGCATGAAAATAGAGCTGGGAAATGAATCAGGATGGCTTGATGATCTTCCTGGGGGTTTTGATGCTTATTTCTGCAAACAAAGCTACACATTTATGCACAAAAAAATAGACAAACGAATGATAAAAACTGTGAATAGAAAACATTTTTTTCCTGTGGGAAGGTCAACCCTGCTCGAATTCTATTAATAGAGATGAGAGGGGAAGACTGCCTCACAGTTTTATAGATTTTATCAGCTATTCTACAGCACAGATAAGCAGATTAAATCTAGAGCAGCAACTATAATATCAATGAAAATATCAGAAATAAAACTAGCTAAATAACAGAAAGGAAAGGATGACAATGGTAGAGAAGCTGAGGCACATGGGTTGGGCCCTAACCCATGAGCCCATCTCTCTGGAACTAAATCAGTAAAATGGATTTTATCTAATCATTTCAGGAAGAAAATAGCCTTGTTACATTTCTGAAATTCTAAGAATTGAGTGCAATAAAAAGCTTAATAGCTTGCAGCAAAATGGAATCAAAGAATCGACTAACTCTTCCTAGCTCTAGCTCTACTCTATTTATTCTATAGGGTAGCTACCAACATCTCCCTAGAAAATAGTGATTGAGTCCACTTGACTCCCAGTAAATAAATATTGAGTGCTCTCCTCTTTGAGTTGCTTGGCTACCTCTGGAACTCTAACTGCTGGAGAGAATCTTTGGGGTGATTGAGTCCACTTGACTCCAAGTAAATAGAGTTTGAGTGAAATCCTCTTTGAGTTGCTTAATTGCCTCTAGAATTTGAATTGCTAGAGGGGATCTCATCAATATCCTTTGGTTTCCTTTGAGAGTTAAGGAGGGTGGACAACCCTCCAATAATTTCTCCAAGATTTCTCCCTAATTTCCTGATATTTTGCCCATTTATTCTCCAACCTTGATCTTCCAGTGGCAGGGAGAAAGTCCCTAAATCATCTCCTTCTCCAAATCTGCATAATCTGCCAAATATTCTCACAATATTGTACAAAAATAACCAATATTAGGCACATATATGAAAATATCTTTAAACCTTCCTAAGAAAATATTGAAGCATAAGAAAACATTATAAGTGAAGAAGGAGAGATTTAATATATATATTCATGTACATAAGGAAGGTAGATGGGCTTAATAAAGGTTAGATGGGCCTTATTTTATGTCTAATTTAGAGGCCCATCACCCGTAACCTACAAAGATATGAACCCAGTGGCCCAAACATACCCAAGGCAACCTGTGTGATGACATGTAGGTCGAGAGTTAGGCGTGAACACAACAGAGTGCAGAGAAAGCCAAACGACCACTGGAATGTGAGAAAAACCCATGGAAAGGGAGTGTAGTCACCTCTATCTAATCTCAGAAAATTCTAGTCATCGATGAGAATCCATCTCTCCCACACCACCAATGGAGATCATGATCCCAAGGAGGCTCTTTACCATTGGATGCAACACTAATCGCACAGCGAGAGGGGTCTCAGTTGGATACACCACTGATTTTTCCATAAGGATCTAGAGTGGGTTTGAAAAACCTAAGGGTGACATTAATATTAACGTGTATAATAAACTATAAACACTTGACAGAGTAATGTAATATAGTTAAAACCCATTCAATTACCTTGGGGTGATATGCATTTTCAATAATTTAATAAAAATTTATTTTGAACCTTTTTAAATGTAGTGTGATGTTATGCATATATAATTTTTGATCCACGCGAATTTGTCTAATGGTAAAACATAGAAATTTTTTTGTGTGAAGTTAATATGTGTTATAATTGGTATCAGAGCCCAGTTTCAATTCTAAGGCCTGAATGGGCACTTACGGTAATGGTGAATGTGTTGAAATGTGCACAAAGAAAGAGTAGGTGAAACAATAATACACTACGATGAGGAGAGGAGTTAGAAGTAAAACGTCAACTAGACCTGCAGTGGGAACAAGTCCCATCCCAAATCTAGAAACAAATCTAGATATCTGGGTACAACTGGGGATAGATCAACAACAACAAACAACCAAATTACTAGTAGAACATCAACAAAACACCACAAGATTGGTCGAAATTTTCCAACAACTACAAATTGAAATGACGCATATGAGGACTGATAATGAGAGACTGATGCATGAATAAGAAAGGATTCTAAAGACTCTTTCCGACAGAAAAAACCCGCGAACTTACCAACCTAGTCCTAAGTATGAAGTTTGAGGTATAGGAGAACAACACCAACATCTAGAATAAAATTTAGAAGATCATACACATCGAAGTGAAAAAAATAGAGCTGATAATGAGGAAGAGTTAGGAAATGTGGTAGATCAGAGGAAATGAAAGAAACAAAGAATTGAATTACAAGGGGAGTTTTGAAATATTAAACCCCCATTCTTCAACGGTGAATCTCAGTAAGCAGAAGAAGCCTGGGTTATTAATATGAATAATTATTTCCATCTTTATGAGTACAAAAATAGCCTCCAAGCCAAATTGGCTATTTATCAACTACAGGGAAAGGATACCCTTTGGTGGGAAGAGGTCAAAGTTATGCAAGCACTAGAATAGCATAACATAACTTGGGAAAAGTTTCAAAAACACTTTAAGATTAACTACCTGACATAGTGTTTCTATGATGAAAAGTATAAATAATTTCATGATTTATAGTTAGGACAACTAACTATGGATGAATATATAGCTAAATTTACCTCTTTATTGAGATATGTGCCTAATATTCGTGAAAAGAAAGAGGTTCAATGTTTCCTAATTGGTTTTCCTACACATATCAAGGAGAGAATTGAGTTTGATAGCACAAAGACTATGGATGAGGCAATCCGGAAAGCTCGCATCTACTATCAACAAACAAAATAGAAGGAAACTAGTAAGAATTTGCCTCCAAGGAAGGGACAAAAAGGTTATCAAAACTCTAGAAATTCGAAGCCCTCCAGTTTTAGAATTTCTCCTAAACCTTCCATGAAAAAACAGTGAGGAAGGAATCAAAAAAATCCCTAATGGAAGGTAGAAGGAAGACCCAATGAAGCATTCAACAAACCAGAAACTGGTTAGATGCAAAAACCCCATTTGTAGTGTTGGGGCTATGGGGAACCACATTACTATAAAAATTTCCCCCATCGTGCCGAGACATAACACGTAGCTAATATACAGGAAGCATCAATCATGGGTGATGTGGCAAGGAGCATGCCTAGGATAAATGCATCTTTGGAAGACCGGCAAGAAGATTACCAACCTATAATGATAGAACTGGAAGATAAGATACTTAATAATTATATTTCTATATTAGTAGATCCTGGTGCCAATTTGATTTATGTTAGCCCTAAGATAGTAGAAATATGTGATTTGAAAATCCAAAAGCTTAAGATCCCTTGGCTGGTACAATTGGCGATTGGAGCTAAGAGAAGAGTGAGTGTTAAAGTACCAACATATCTTATTGAAGTAGGAAATCAACAAATAAGTGTAGAAATGAATATCTTACCATTGGGGTCCTCTGATTTGATGTTGGGGATGGACTGGTTAGAAAGACACTCGTTGTTAGTGGATTGTAAAAAGAAGAATATTGGTTATCAAGATGATGATGGATTGTGGTACAAGATTCAAGGGGTCCAAATCCTGTGAAGTTACGCCCCATTACTACCACTCAGCTGGGCAAGTGTCTCAGAAAATGTTACATGATATATGTAGTCCAAGCGAGTATTCCAATTCTAAAGAAAAGACGATCGCACTACAATAAATACCAGTAATTCAAGAATTTATTGATGTATTTCCTAAAGATATATCAGGGTTTCCTCCAAAGAAATATATTGACTTTACCATAGAATTTGTTCTTGGGGTAGCACAGGTGTCTAGAGCCCCTTAGCACATGAGCACCCCGAAGTTAAATGAACTCAAGACACAACTGTAGGAATTGTTGGATAAAGGATACATTTGACCCATTGTATCCCCTTGGGGAGCTCCAGTGTTGCTCGCCAAAAATAAATATGGAACTTTACGTATGGGTAATGATTATCGATAACTCAATAAGTTAACTGCTAAAAAAAATACCCTTTACCTCAGATTGATGACTTATTTGACCAGGTGAAGGGAGCAATAGTATTTTCCAAAATTGATTTACGATCAAGGTATCACCAGATTCGAGTTAAGGACAAATAATAAATAAAAAAACTTTAAGAAATGTTACAGGCACTATGAATTTGTGGTCCTACCATTTGTACTGACCAATGTGCCCGCTACATTTATGAGTTTGATGCATCGAATTTTCCACCCTATTTTGGACCGATTTGTTCTTATTTTTATGGACGATATACCAATCTACTCAAAAAATCTGAAAGAGCATGAAGAACATTTACGAATTGTACTACAAGTATTACGAGATTAGAAATTATAAGAAAAATCCAGTAAATGTGATTTTTTAAGGACAATATTTAGTATTTGGGCTATGTCATATCAGCCAAAGGAATAGTAGTTGATCCTGAGAAAATTTGGACTATCATGGAATGGAAAATACCCAAAAATGGTGTTGACATATGATCTTTTATGGGGATGACAAGATATTATAGATGTTTTATTGAAGGATTCTCTCGAATCACATATCCAAGTACATCATTACAAAAAAATGGAAGAAATTTGAATTGCACTAGTGATTGTCAGCAAATTTTTGAGAAACTAAAACATTTTCTAACCATAACCCCAGTGCTAAAAATTGTTGAAACGAATAAAGAATTTTTATTTTGTACTCATGCATGTCAAGAAAGAGTGGTAGTAGTACTAACCCAAGAGGGGAAGGTGATTTCTTATGAATCAAAAAAATTGAAGGAGCATGAGGAAAATACCGTGCCTACTATTTCAAGCTAGTTGTTGTGGTGCATGCATTAAAAGTATGAAGGAATTATCTTTTGGGGAAAATATTTTTATTAAAAACTGACCATATATGTCTGACCAGTTATTTTAAAAAATCTGACTTGAATGCCCAATAAAAAGGATGGAATGATTTCTTGAGTGAATTTGAATTTTAGATTCAACATTTAAAAGAAAAATAAAATCGTGTTGCAGATGCATTAATTCGAAGAATACACTAAATTTATGAGGTGTACTATAATCAAATTGAATTTAATTTGCAAGAGCCAATTAAAGAAGCTACCCAAAAATACCCTAAATACCAATTCTAGTGGCAGCAAGTGAGACAACCTGACAGTCAATAAAAACAAACAAAATTTGTCATTGATGATAGGAAATTATCAACCTTTTGGGGAAGAACATATACTCTAAATCAACTATCCATATAACAGTTACTTTTGGATGAATTCCACAGAATTCTGTATGATGCTCATCATCGATATCAAAAAATGATATCAACAGTTAGGAAAGACTATCTTTGGCCTAGAATGCACAAAGATATAAGGTTAAAGCTAAACATCAGCATCCTGTTGGTCTTCTGCAGCCTCTACCCATACCGGAGTGGAAATAGGAAGTTATAACACTCGACTTCATCACTATATTACCAAGATCCAAAAATCATAATGAATCGATAATGGCGGTGGTAGAAAAACTTTGTAAATCTACACACTTTATTCTAGTGCAATCTACTTATAAAGTGGTTCAAATTGTTGATATTTTCATGAAAAAGTCTTTAGATTACATGGAATTCCTAATACTGTTGTTTTGGATAGGGATGGAACATTTACTTCAACCTTCTGAAAAGCTTTATTTATGGGACTGTGAACTCAGATTTATTTTAGTACCGCGTACCATCCACAAATGGATGGGCAGACTGAGCGGGTGAATCAAGTACTAGAGGATATGTTATGAATGTACATTATGTAGCAACCTATTAAGTGGGAGGAATATCTCCATTTAGTAGAGCTCACATATAACAATAGGTACCATGAGTCGTTAAAGATGAGCCCCTTTTGATGTAGGGATTCTAGGTTAAATCAGATCCCAGCATATAAAAACAATTACGCTGCCTTCAGCATTAAAATTCTCATAAAATAAACTCTTCATTAACCACACATTTGAAATTTCTCAAAGTATACAAAAATAAAAGAGAGCTTATCAAAACATAAATCTACTGATGTAAATTAACACAAAAATTCCTCGGCCAATTATTACAATGGAGAGCCTCTCCCGCTCTTGGCCCTTTACAAAACTCTCAACTCATTCCTCACACTCTCTGAATTCCTCACTTCTCACTCCCTTCCTTCTTTGTTTACACCCTCATACAATCCTCTTATTTTTACAAAAATAGGAATTTATTCCATACCATAAAATCCTCCACATTAATCTCAACTAAATTTAAATTAGATTTATTCTAGTTTTGGACTCAACAAAATCCCGTATATAGAATTCATACTCCCTAGATTATCTACCTAATCCCATTCTACTCATGTCCTTTAATTATTAAAGAATATTTACAAAAAATCCTCACATTTATAATTTCTCTCCTAATTTATTAAAAATAAGCAATTTAATTAACAAAATAATTAAAATGTCTCACCCCCCTTATTACATAATTAAATAATTAAAAATGAGCTTGATGCTCCTGGATCAGACTCCCAAGGTTGAAATTAACCATGATCACCTGATCATGTGTTTCGGATCTTTGTCTTCTTGGATCCCATATCTTGTGCTACAATTCTCCATTTGTTGTTGTTTTCGTTTGTTGTGTTTCTCCAGGTCTCCACACTTTGTGTTGCATTGCCCCACTGGCTATGCTTTCACAGCCTTTTGTTGTCTTCCTCTTACTTCTTCTTCTTTGTTTTACTGTTGCTGGCTTCTTTTGGGATAATTTCATCATTATCCTCCTTATCAGTCTAATTTCTCTATCCAATAGATCTTCTCCAGCATCTACATAAAACATGTATTCACAAAACAATTATTAAAATAAAAAACATAAGGCCTCGGTGCCTCTTTCTCCTCTGGTGTAACACCCCCAAGTTCTATGCTTTTCAAATGAGACATTTGAACATAAGTCCAAAGGGGAGTGGACCCCAATGGATAATTATTGTGTGGATGTGGTTAACTATTTATTTATGAAAAGTAAATAAAATATTGTGTATGCACCATGACCAGATGAGAAAGTGAGATCACATGCCTAATCCATGAGGTGATGGAAAAGGAAAAATACTTTCCCCAAATCTTTCAAAAATCCTTGAAAGAAATTATTTCTAATTTAGATTTTTGAGGAAAAATCTAAATTTCCCCAATGAAGAGGAGTAGTTGGAAAGAGGTGAGAAAAAGCTGGAAAAGCTGAGGAAAAGCTTAAAGCAGCTTTAAAGAGTCCCAGAATGGGAAGCCTAGGCTAAACAGGAATAAAGCATCCTGAAATTCTGGACGCAGAATTGGAAACAGGCTTGGGGAAAGCACAACTTAAATAAGCTGCTCCAGAACAGATTGAGGCTAGTCTGTTCTGGGAGGATCTCAGCTCGGGGGTGAGTTCTGGAGATAAACGAACTCTAAGGTTGGGTGGACTGGTCATAGTAGTGGTGTGCATGCATAAATTGGGAGATTTCTGTAAGTTGAATTAAACATGTCCATGGTTTATGAAATTGTGATGTTATGGTTCATTATGCAGTTTATGAAATTGTGATGTTATGGTTCATTATGCAGTTTATGAATTGGGATGTTATGGTTCATTATGCAGTTTATGAATTGTCATGCTATGATGCATTATGCAAATGTTAGATTGATTAATTGTTAAGTAGTTCATGTAATGGCAAACCAAAGCTAGTGATGGCAGAGACAAATGGTTGGTTTGTATGGATGAGTATCTGGTAGTAATGAGGTTAGAGATGACAGATCAATTGAACAGCAAATCTGATAACCATGTATAGGTATAGCTTGCTATCTCTTAAAGAAATATTTAATTTCTGTGTGTATAAACAGAAAATGTTAACCAAATAGTACCCATGAACAGCAAGTGCCAAACAACTAAATCTATCATAACAATACTGATGGCACAGAATTCACTGAAATCACTAACAGAAAGTAGGGAACAACAACCCTCAGCTGTGTTACACTGGAAAGAATTGTAAAATTTAGAATTTACAGTATTCTATTAAATGTAATTGTACACATATGGAAGTAGAAGTTGAATCCTAACTAAGTACGAGGATCTAACACTAGGGTTTCTAAATTATCCAGTTCAGTATTCTCTACCTCCATTTGAGTGAAGCAAGAGGAGCTGTTTCCTAGTTTTCCCATGGAACAGTTGAATCTGTGCCATAGTGTCACGCATGTTGAATGGTTATAACAGAAAAATAAGGGGGGAAAAGCCTACTGCAAAATCTATTGTGTGATAAAAGTTTGTGTGAGGGAAGATTGTAAGCATGTGTAAAAATACCATGAACAGAGCATATGTTTACCATCCATAGAAACTACTGGGAAAGTAGTTGGAGAAATGGTGGTTAACTACGTAGAGATAGATGTATGCGAGGAGGCATACATCTATACCTCGATGCTGAAACTTTAAAATATTGGAAATGTTATCAGTCCTGCAAACTGGGAAGTTTGAGTAAGGGCCTAGTGATCACCTAGAGTTGGACCCAACTCTGAACAGAAAACCTGAGAAATACAAAGTAATATATATAGATATATAAGTCTACTATATGGACTGAGAAGAGGGGAGGTCAAGCCCAAAAAAAAATTCTCATGGAAATTCTTGTATTCCATGGCTGTCTATAAGTACTAAAAAGAATCTAAACCCCGGATAACAGTCTGCATTTGTAAGTGATTCAGTATAAAAAACTATAATTGTTATCGACGCATAAATTGGAGAATATTTGAGTTATGTTATATGGGTAGCACTCATCACAGGTTCAATGGTCTTTCCCCAATCAGGGTGATGAATATAGCCCTGTTATGAAAATGGGAAAAAAAAAAAAAAAAAATGGATTTGGGAGACGTGACAAATGGTATCGGAGCAAAGTTCAAAAATTGGGCAAGATATGTGCTCACAAAGAAATGGTTAACTGTTATAAATTTTATGAATATTAAAAATATTTCTTCGAGTATACAAATATTTTGGATATACTTTCAGGTATACATGTAATAGATGGTGAGTAAGTAGAAACATTGATATGGGAGTACTATGAGGAGGCTCATATACCAGAATGGTTAAACCTATAATAGGTTTAAAACTGGAAACCGATATCTCTCAGAAAAATAGCATTTCTATGTAAAATAATAGAGTATGAAAAAAGTTTATAATGACATATTCTGCTATTGTTCTACTATCATCGTTATGAAAAAGAAATTTCAGCGTTCATAAAGTTAAGACACTGAAATCATCTAAATACCGTAGAAAAGATCAATGCTGAAGTACTTACCCTCTACAGATGATTAATTCTGGTTTTGTTTATTGTAGGCACAAATGATTTATTGTATGCTTATGAGTCTACTAGAGAAACATTATAAAAGTACTAGAATGTACATAGTATAAATATAACCAGCTGGAAGTAAATACCATGAATTTTGACATTCAAAGCTGTGCAGGAAAATTGAATATTACCTTGCTCCATATATGTGTATAATTGTAAAAATTTATGCTCATATGCAAGTGGAAAACTACATTAGTAGACTTAGAGTTATAGGATATCATAGCAGAAAATTAAAAGAGGTCAGATTAGGCATGTCGACATTTTTTTTAAGCTTTTAAAAGAAAATTTTATTCTACCTAAGGAATATACAATTCATAGCATTAATGGAGCATATTATGTTATGTAATGTATCTCAAATTCTGGACAAAGCATCATAGTCATGGATTAAAGTAAAATTAAGTTTACGTTACAATGACTATTGAAATTATGATATTAGCTATAGTAACGTCACATAGCTAACCAAGGAATAACTCCATTATGATAGCTATGAATTAGCCCATTATGATAATTGCGATTTATGTGACATAATTCATATCGGGGTATGTCACTATGATAATTATCATAAATACTATGATAATTGTGATTGATATAAAGTTACCCCGATAATTTATGTATAGTAAAGATTTCTTAATATATTATTTGTCACGTTACTTAGCATGACAAATGGTCTCAATGCTAGATTACAAGAGATCCATGGTTAGCAAATGGGTGACAAATAACGTGACAAAGGGAATGAGTTTATAATGATTACAAGAGTACAGGTCTCAATGCTATAACTGCCTTTAATTCCAGAACCGTGTACAATACTTATGAAAGACTTAGGCTCGTCATATCCTATGTAAAAAAAAAAAAATCTATGCAAATGTTACGGCATACATCTAAGTATACACAAGGAAAAGTATATATATACAGAGTACGAGCCACGAACTAAAAAGAATAACAACACAAGTATGTATATACCCAGAAAAATTTTAGATGTACGTGTAGTGGGTGAACGGATGACTCTCTGGCA
This sequence comes from Pinus albicaulis, assembly GCA_034641835.2. Lineage (NCBI taxonomy): Eukaryota > Viridiplantae > Streptophyta > Pinopsida > Pinales > Pinaceae > Pinus > Pinus albicaulis. The sequence goes on from CM076577.1 coordinate 1,069,882,826, forward strand.
TTCACCCATTTGCAATTTATAACAGGGTTAGAATATATATATATATGTTAATACGGGTCAGGAGCAAACCCAACTAAGTCTTTCAATAGCAAAAAGAAAACAACAAAACGAATCACCTCAGTTATGAATCGCATGTACTAAAGTGCTATATATGGTTCGAAACCATATGAGATGTATCATCGTACCGCCGGAGTAGGGATAAGGTAAACCTTATTATAAGGTTTCAATGTATGTGATTTTAATAAATGTACGCCTTATATAAATCAGAACCACCGGAAGGTTGGAGAAAGGTCGGGTGGGGGTTTTGACCCGCCGACCTCCAAAGGTATATATGCCAACACCTTCACATAAGAGCGCAACCTATTTGCGCTACAGTTCGGGCCATTTGTTATCAAACCTTTAGCTGTTACGAGGAAACCAGTGGACCATTATTCCTGTTGGGAACGATAATCATTGTAAATTTCATAGCATATATTCATATGACAGTTGTATACCATAGTGCGGAAAGGATACCCCCTCTTTTCTTTAAATTATATACACGGTAGCCAAGAAATTCAGTGGGGAAATTCTATATGACGGTGTTAAGTGGAAATATGGGAACTGTTATGAACATAACTGAAAGAAATTGCAGATTGAAATCAAAAACCCATAACATAACCATTTTTCTTCATACGCATAGGTCGATTTACATAAAAAATTGCGAGTGTAGAAATCTGGCTGCCGCCCCAAATAAATCTATCGTTCAAACCCTAAAATCCTTACGAGTTCACCTCGAGAGAACTGATCCAATGAACACGCTTTCATGAATAGAATTTCCGAACGACATATTGTTTCCAACCCAAATGATATTGGCCACAGATGAATACCTGAAGAAAGGGGTTAGACCATAACTGTTATTAATCTAAATTTTTAACACCTGTGAAACGAAAACCCTTGTCGGGCTGAAGCAAGTTATTAATTATGCTCAGGTTACAACTGGAAATCCGGCGTTAATGAGCTACACTAAACGGAATCGGACCAAGGGAAAACAATAGTGCTACCTGGGGTATTGCCGAAGGGCTTTCGAAACCCTGAGTTGCGTTCCGACCCATAATGGCTCCACGGCGATGTGAGCGGGTCCTGTAGCACGAACTCTGGGGTAGCGTGAGCTAGCAACTTAGATTCAAGATGAAAATCGAATAAAACTGAACCAAGGAAAGTAAATGCCATGGTCGGTATTTAAACCCCCGACATAGCAAAGATTCCGAAGAAAATTTCATTCCGGATGCAGGACGCATTGCCTGATAAGAACTCCTCCAGGAGCTCAGCTTGACGACCCGAACTTCTGCGCAACGCAAATCAGGGTAGTCATCAGAAGAAATCGCTGTAAGTATTAAAGTGAGCCATAGTAATATTTAAAACAGAACTGAGCAAAATAGGTAGGAACCCATATATGAATCCGGCCCGGGAAATGATGTAAAGACAAATGAAATTCTGACTATCAACAGGAATAACATAAACAATCTACCAATACCAGAGGAGAAGCTGGGCGTTCCGATAAGGACCATCGACTCTATGAACTTCGAAGCGCAGGGGAGCGCGCAGACCTCTTTTCACAAAACTGAAAGATGGTAATTGTAACATTTGAATGGAATTATATCTCCATTGCCAGAAACCCTAGCCAACCACCAGTGCAAACTCAGGTACGGCGTACTGAACGCTGGCAACCGGTAACTCGACGAAACCCTAACAAGGATGATAGGTATATCAAGAAAGATTGGGCGGTAGGAACGGGAAGTGAGCCATGGTTGAGAGGAGACGAAAAGACAGGATCGAGGGTACTACTCTGCAGTAAATCACATGGCAAGCCTGACAAATTGATTTCGTATCTCGCCCAAGTAGATCAGAACTAGCGACGTGTCGACTATCCGCTTGGTGTAAGCGAGCTGATTTCATCCGGGAATTAACAACACAGATACGTTATAGCAGGTAAGGATGTAACCATCCCTGACACGATCTCCTTGTAAATTAATAAAGTCGGATTCGCCCTCATACTCTACCGCCAAGAGGCCGAAAGCCTATGCTTTAATGGGAACCAGCGTCGCCTCGGTATGCAGAATGTACAAAAACGAATGATCGATCCCTTGAACACTAAAGATGAGACACGTAAGAGGCAAAGGGATGATATAATAGTAATCTCGCTAAAATCTCAGTCAACGAGTATGTAGGCGTGAGAAGTCTATGTATAAATTCGTATATATCTAGGGTATATAGGTCGGATTTATAAATATTTATGAATGGAAACAAAGCTGCTTTAGAATGGTATGGGTATAATCGTAACTACCTATTTAGTTATATATATAGATATAAAATTCTATAAATAAGCCTTTCTATATATATTGGTTTAATAAAGTCATATTTTATATTTCTATGGGTAAAATGTCGAATATCCATGGATATATAGACATATATCTATTGGATTTATAAAGTGACACTTTAATTTGATTTATCCAATTTCAAGTTAGTTGAATTTAATAAAGGAAGGGTGTGAACTTGTTGTGGAAAATCAACCCTTATTGGTCAATTGTCATTAAACTAGAATGGGAAAATTTCTAGGAGAAAAAATAATACGTGGTCAAGAATAAAAGAAAAAAAAAAAAAAATTTGGAGGTGACAAATGGTATAACCTTATATAACCCTTTATTATCTTAGTTATAATTAAAGAATGGTTAAATGATTGGGTGGCATGGGATTTGAAAGAGGTAATGTATCCATTCTTACATTATATGTAATGAAATAATAGTTACAGGCTTTTGCATCATGAGAGTTTAAAAGGATAATGTATCCACTTTGTGGGTTTTAATTAAAGGAGACTTTAAACTTTAATTTAAAGGAGTGGAGTTAAATTAAAGTTCAATAAAGTAACTTTAGAAGAGGCGGATTTTAATTAAAGTAGACCTTAAACTTTAAGTTAAAGAGGTGGTGTTTAAATTAAAGTTTAAACTAGTGGATAAATTCCAAAGAGGTGTATTTAGTTACTATTCCGTTACGAGTTACTAATTCGAATGAAAATAGATTATAGTGAGAAAAAAAAAAGAGACGGAAAGGTTATATTGGAACATATAAAGAAAGGTGGGAAATAGAAAAATGACAATTTATATTTAATAGAGGTATGTTAAATATAAGTTGTAAATTCTTAATTAACTATTAAAAATATATATATATATAAAATAATAATCATTATCATGAGGAATGATAGAGTAAAATGAAAGAAATTGCACGTGGGACATAAATCAATCTACAAGTAACATTATAAATATAGGTGATCTTATTATAATGTTAAGTTGTATGCATATAAAATCGTCATGCATGATACTTGATGTGAATATTAAAAAATTTCACTAGTGAATGTTAAAAAGTGAATTCACCTTAAAAGTTGCAAGTGAAGTGGAAGGACATATTCTACCATATGGCCGGAATATTATTACGCTACCTAGGGTTAAAGGAGTAATAAATACTAATTGTGGTAGATTAAGTTTTCATTGGAAAAATTTCCAAGATGAATTTTCAAGTCAAGTATATTCAAGTCATGACTAGAGTATTTTGTCATAAGCATATTTTAATTCATGGAAATTAATGATGTGGTAAACTTAAGTCCGAGTTATAAACACATTTAAATAGTTGGGTTAGTAAGTATGGACCATTGCATATTAAATAATGTAATGCAAATCCATTTCATTGAGTTATGAATGATGAATGAAGGGATAAATCAAATTTCCAGGTGGAAACCTATATCAACCATGGATTGATTTTTAATGATTAGTGACATTCACATATAGATATGATGGGTGAATCATCATTGGAATTAGTACAGCATGAACATACAATTAAGAGTAAAAGCATAAACTCTGGTGATTCTTTGAAAAAGGGGAAACTATGTTAAATTTATGTTCGACATTATCAAGTACTAATAATTGTGAATGTGATGAATTATAGAAATTGCATTTATCACTATAAAAGAAAACATGTATTCACACTATAAAATTTTGTTGGTGTAAATTTTATTAAAGTTAATTGTCTTGAGTCCTAAATTCAAAGACAGGGAAATAGTGTGAAATCATACAGCTACAAACCGAGAGAAAAGAGCATGAGCTGTATTTGGACTTGGGTGTGGGGGAAAACCATGAGATCCAAGGTTATTCACGTAAGTTTTGAACTAGTGGATACAATTCATGTGGGAAGTAAGAATTGAATTATAGACATTATTAACGAGTCTGGTTATTACTAATTAAAGTGATTGGCTAACCAAAAAGAAACAAGGAAAAGATACTAGAAGTACAGCTATAAAATGAGAAAGGGTAAGCATAACCATGCATATGATAAAATTTTTTTCTCTCATTTATGAGTACTAATGAAAAAGTTGTAAAATTGTTAGTCAAGTGTGTAACAGGAAATTGGGCACTCTGGACACAAAGAGGAAAAAGGTGAAGATAAATCACCTAGAAAATCAAGGAAAGCGGAACTGGACCAAGTTGAGTGAGGAAAGAATCTCACTGAAAAACAAGAAAGGATAAGTAGTGTACAAAAAGTGCACTAAACTATTATGAACCTGAACGGTTTGATTAATAACTGAATTTCTTAAGTTAGTGAAATGCGGAATGTTGTTGTGGATTATCAATTGTACATACCTGACATTACTTACATTGGTATGAATTGTTGACAAAGAAAACAGAATAAAAAGATTCTCCAGACAGACTTCTTGCAAAGAAGTAGGAAGAAAAGCAACTGCATAAGGCATCAGTAAATAGAGTGGAAGCAGGAGAGTACTCTGCTGGAAACAAATCAAGAACGAAGAAGAAATCTTTGTCAAAGTTGAAAAAAAATCAACGTTAAAGGGTAACACCGAGGAAGGTGTTGGAAAGGAGGAAAACTAATGGCTTATAAATTAGCCCTACCATTGCTTATTAAATTTCCTGATATGTTTCATGTCTCCTTGTTGAATTTTTTTTTATATAATTTTTGTACATAATGCTTCTCACATGATTGATTTGAAATGTGGTCCAGGTGGAACCAGAATAAGAAATTCCTTCCAAAGTCGCTTCAACGATGAAAGCGGGAAGAAATTGAATTGGAAAAATCAAATAGTAGCTAGAGTAAAGGTGCAGTGGAGCACTTTACTGCTGAAAAGCTACTTGGAACAGAGAAGCTAAGATGATGGAACAACATTCATAATTATGTTCAAAATAAACTAAGTAGATAGTTGTCAACACCGAGGACGGTGTTTATTTTCAGAGGGGGAATATGTAACACCCCCAAGTTCTATGCTTTTCAAATGAGACATTTGAACATAAGTCCAAAGGGGAGTGGACCCCAATGGATAATTATTGTGTGGATGTAGTTAACTATTTATTTATGAAAAGTAAATAAAATATTGTGTATGCACTATGACCAGATGAGAAAGTGAGATCACATGCCTAATCCATGAGGTGATGGAAAAGGAAAAAAATACTTTCCCCAAATCTTTCAAAAATCCTTGAAAGAAATTAATTCTAATTTAGATTTTTGAGGAAAAATCTAAATTTCCCCAATGAAGAGGAGTAGTTGGGAAGAGGTGAGAAAAAAGCTGGAAAAGATGAGGAAAAGCTTAAAACAGCTTTAAAGAGTCCCAAAATGGGAAGCCTAGGCTAAATAGGAATAAAGCATCCTGATGCAGTGTGAGGGTGACAGACTTTAGGGGGGAAGCCACAGCTTAAATAAGGTACGCTCGAGAACGAATTGGTTAATGCATTCTTGGAGGATCTTGACTCGGGGTGAGTTACGGGAATGGCGAACTCTACGGTTGGGGAGAATTGGTCATGTGGTGGTGTACATGCACTGTTGGAGAGATTCTTAGATTCTGTAAGTTGAATTAAACATGTCCATGGTTTATGAAATTTTGTTGATGTTATACATCATTATACGTTTGTAATTTTGTTGTTATGGTTCATTATGCAGTTTATGAATTGTGATGTTATGGTTCATTATGCTTTTTATGAATTGTCATGCTATGATGCATTATGCAAATGTTAGATTGATTAATTGTTAAGTAGTTCATGTAATGGTAAACCAAAGCTAGTGATATCAGAGACAAATGGTTGGGTTGTATGGATGAGTATCTGGTAGTAATGAGGTTAGAGATGACAGATCAATTGAACAGCAAATCTGATAACCATGTATAGGTATAGCTTGCTATCTCTTAAGGAAATATTTACTTTCTGTGTGTATAACCAGAAAATGTTAACCAAACAGTACCCATGAACAGCAAGTGCCAAACAACTAAATCTGTCATAACAATACTGATGGCACAGAATTCACTGTAATCAATAACAGAAAGTAGGGAACAACAACCCTCAGCTGTGTTACAATGGAAAGAATTGAAAAATTTAGAATTTACAATATTCTGTTAAATGTAATTGTACACATATGAAAGTAGAAGTTGAAGCCTAACTAAGTACGAGGATCTAACACTAGGGATTCTAAACTATCCAGTTCAGTATTCTCTACCTCCATTTGAGTGAAGCAAGAGGATCTGTTTCCTAGTTTTCCCATGGAACAGTTGAATCTGTACTATAGTGTCACCCATGTTGAATGGTTATAACAGAAAATAAGGGGGAAAAGCCTATTGCAAATCTATTGTGTGATAAAAGTTTGTGTCAGGGAAGATTATAAGCATGGGTAAAAATACCATGAACATAGCATCTGTTTACTATCCATAGAAAATACTGGGAAAGTAGTTGGAGCAATGGTGGTTAACTGCGTAGAGATAGATGTATGCGAGGAGACTTACATTTATACCTCGATGCTGAACTTTAAAATATTGAAAATGTTATCAGGCCTGCAAACTGGGAAGTTTGAGTAAGGGCCTAGTGAACATCTAGAGTTGGACACAACTCTGAAAAGAAAACCTGAGAAATACAAAGTAATATATATAGATATATAAGTATATAAGTCTATAAGGGGAGGTCAAGCCCCAAAATTTTCATGGAAATTCTTGTATTCCATGGTTGTCTATAAGTACTGAAAAGAATCTAAACCCCGGATAACAGTCTGCATCTGTAAGTGATTCAGTATAAAAACTATAATTGTTATCGACGCATAAAGCGGAGAATATGTGAGTTATGTATAGCACTCATCACAGGTTCAATTGTCTTTCCCCCAACCGGGGTGTATATAGACCTGTTATGAAAATGAAAAAAAAAATGGGGTTGGGAGACGTGACATCTGGAAACATTTCAGTATGTTGCTCGGAAATTTCTTCTTCCATCATTACATTAGTACGCTGATTTAAAATCTCCATGAGACTATCAGCTAGTCCCTCCTCCATATCATCTGTTTCAAGAATGTCTCCCTATTCTGTTTCACAATAATGAACTTCTTTGAATTGCTGAATCATTCCTAACTCTTTATTCTCTATTTCCTGATTATTATTTAGAACAATTTCTTTGTCTTTCTCTTTCAGCAACTCACCCTAAGTATAGATCCTTTGCTTTTCTAACTTCCTTCTTTGAAAATCTAACTTTCTATATAACTCAAAAATATCAATTGGAGTATAACTTGGAAATTTTACACAACTTTCCATACCTTCACTTGTTGCTGACCAATCGTCAGATTGCCCTTACTCCTCTGCTTCAATATTCTGCTGAATATTTCCATGAGACTCTTCTGTCTTCATTTCTTTCTGAGATCGTGCTATCTCAGCATCATTCTGAACAAATTCCAGATTCAACTTATCCTCCTTAACAAACTTCAAATTTTTTTCAACATCCTGTGATGTACCTGCAATCACACACAAATCATTAGTCTTAAAAACATAAGACTTTTTGGTCCCACTGGATGTTTCAGTTATCATATTCCCTTGTTGCTCTGAATTCTTCATTTGATTCAGTTCTTCTGTAGATTTCTCTTCTGTCACATCACTACTTTCAAAAAGTAATGGACCATACGCTGGCTCACATATCAAATCTCCCTTTAAACTAAGTAACTCTTCCTTCAATTGAACATTCACTCTATGCTCCCACTTCACTTGTAGTCTATGCCATGTGACTTTCCTCTTCATACTCCATCCATATCTCTATTCTAATTTACTTCTCCGTAACATTTCCATCAACAACTCAAGATGGAAATTTATCTCAGCTCTCTCTCTGTCAATCTGCTCTTGACTCACTCTCATGCCATTTGACTTGGCATCTTATTTCTCCTTTCTTCTGCTATGGTCTTCTTCAAAACCTATGCAATGACCTTCAGTAGTCATCTTTGTCTCTATCTTCATTAGTTCATCACTCACTCACCATGAGCTGTACTTAAAGCCTCTGCAACAACAATTCCTCCCTACTGCCACTTACCCCACCAATCCTCTCTCTGGACTTGGTCTTTTGGCAAGAACTGGTTCTCTATTCTCTGGAACCTCTTTGAGCATCCTCTTTGCTCCCTCTAGTCTTCAACTCACCTGCACTTTTTAAGAACACAACTGTCCTTTTTATCCAATCTTCGTTGGAATTCTTCAGGGTTCTGCTCCACACTTTGCTTTTCTTCAGAAACTATTATTAGTCTCTTTCATCACTACTTTTAAAACTGTGATCTTCGTTTGCTGAGATTTCCTTCAACTGTTTGCAACCTATATTTTGCAAATATCATCTTCAAAACTAGAGTTAAAATAAAGCATATCATCTCACCTTCAAGATCTCTGTGTGATCTTGTTCCATCTCTCACCTGTACTTTCATGCACCATACAACTACATATTATAAATGGTACATCATTCACACTCCTTCACACAAATTCCACTCACACAAATATCAAAACCCACATATTATGCATAAAAATCGTCTCACATAAAAATGCATGTTCCTCTCTATATCACCCAGGGTTAGCACATTCTCCCTTTCCATTCATTTAAGCGAAACTTAAATTTATTTAAAACTACTGTGGTGATAAAACCTTATACCTCTGTATTTGCATCATGTTGACATAAATCATCTCCACAAAATACTTATTTATAAGTTCAATTAAGAAAAACCCCAAAATTTCAACACATAACATGCTCAGTCATACCTTTGCCATTTTTTGTGCCCTTCTAATTTGTCTGAGTGAATCCCTTCTCATCCCATTGACTGGTCTCTTTAAAAGAAAGATCTCCGCATGTTCTTCCAACATGTATGTCCATGCAAATTGTAAATTTGCAATTTCATTTTTACCGCTCCATAGTACGAACACCAGCTAGAAAGGGATGCCCCTAAATTCTATCTATTTGTCAACAATATTGCAAGCTCCCACAATGATGCAGATTTACAACAACTCTTGCTTTGGAAAAATCTTCACACAATAAATTCAAGATTACTCACTTTCATGAATGCCCAGGCTTATCTCCTTAATCAAGGAAATTGATTAAATTGTAAATTTAACATTGCAAATTCAACACAACCATTTTCTAAATACTATGGTTATCAGATTCACAAGGGATCATTTCAACTATGCACCAACACATAATTTTAATTTAAACCCATACCTCACTCGCATTGCAAATGGACGGTTTCACATACAAATTTCATATTGATTTCACTGTGACAAACCAACCAAACCCTTCATACTTACACACTCATCGCATGAGTTTCGTTATGCTTGGAACTGTTGAAATTCCTCACACACGCATCTCCTGATGCTACATTATACTCTTGCATTAAGCAATTTATTACATCTTTTTCAAGCCTTTAACGTTGTTTCTATGATCCACGCTAACAGCAAAGCCTCCACACTAATTTAATTGACCGGTATGACACCATCCTAGCATCAGATACCATATAGCATGAGCACGGTAATGCTTCCACACTGGCGGTCTGATCACGATCCAAATGCAACCTCTATTGACTCACAACAACGGCAATGTTGCCATTTACTTCAACGATGCTTAACGTTGCCTCATGAACTCCCACCCATGCATCTGCTACACCACTTTTCCAAGTATTGATGACTGATGATCTAATTTTTTTTCAAATGCTATTGGTGGAAGGACGGATGTTTCATTTTTCAAGAGACCCAACAATGAATTCATTAAACAACACAGTCAGCTCTTGTTTGAGACAGTTGGTCTCTCCACCACGCTGTCATCAACATATGTATCCCATTTACGCATGAAAATAAAACAAATAAATTTCTGAATAGATGGGACCTGTGGGTTATGGAATATGATGGAAAATGGTTTGTTTGTTTTCCGTTTCAATGATTATTCACTGTCAACCACTCTTCAACACAATCCGTTGTCTAACGTTGTTTTTTTAGCCATTTCTTTAATGCTTTGTGTGGAATTTTGACCTTCAACAGTCGGCTTCACCGAAGTCCGTCCACCACCATCCTTTAACAATCAACTTCAATGCTATATGTTCCTTACACCTTTAATAATTTGCATTCGATCTCAATGCTGAAGTGGTAATCCCTTCAAAAAACTTTTGATCCCTGTTCATTGCTCTGGTGTATGATACTGCAAGGGCTGAGCGCTCTACACAGTATTATCTCTAGGATTGAACGTGGCCTCTATCAATACATTCAACCCAATCGTTGAATTGCTTCCCTCTGCTAAAAAATTCCTGCATCCACAAATTTATACATATTCTATGCATATATAAATTTTCAAATTCAAAACAGGTATCTTCCCCAGCTCTGATACCAAATGATGCAGGGATTCTGGGTTAAATCAAATCCTAGCATATAAAAACAATTACGTTGCCTTCAGCATTAAAATTATCATAAAATCAACTCTTCATTAACCACACATTTTCAATTGCTCAAAGTATATGAAAATAAAAGAGAGCTTATCAAAACATAAATCTACTAATGTAAATTAACATAAAAATTCTTCGACCAAATATTACAATGGAGAGCCTCTCCCGGCTCTTGGCCCTTTACAAAACTCTCAACTCATTCCTCACACTCTTTAAATTCTTGACTTCTCACTCCCTTCCTTCTCTGTTTACACCCTCATACAATCCCCTTATTTATACAAAAATAGGAATTTATTCCATACCATAAAATCCTCCACATTAATCTCAACTAAATTTAAATTAGATTTATTCCAGTTTTGGACTCAACAAAATCCCATATATAGAATTCCTACTCCTTAGATTATCTACCTAATCCCATTCTACTCATATCCTTTAATTATTAAAGAATATTTACAAAAAATCCTCCCATTTATAATTTCTCTCCTAATTTATTAAAAAATAAGCAATTTAATTAATAAAATCATTAAAATGTCTCACCCCCTTATTACATAATTAAATAATGAAAATTGAGCTTGATGCTCCTGCAACACCTTTGAAGTATTGTATGGGAGAAAGTGTAGGGCCCCTATAAATTGGAGTATTCCCAAAAATAAACTAATGTTGGGACCAAAGATGTTGGAGGACATGGAACGAGAGGTAAATAAACTCTAGAAAAATTTAAAGGTTTCTCAGGATAGGAGAAATAATTATGTTAGTAATGAAAGAATGTACAGGGAGTTTGAAGTGGTTGATCATGTATATTTACGAATTAAGCCTAAGAAAAGCACATTGAAATTGACCAGTTGTACAAAACTGGCCCCTCGCTTCTGTGGCCCTTTCCATATTTTGGAATGAATTAGACTGGTGGCCTACCGACTAGCTTTGCCTAGCCACATAAAAGTCCATAATGTGTTCCATGTATATTTATTGAAGTGACATATACATGATTGTAGACATGCAATACAATGGAAAAATGTTAAGGTAAAATTATCATGAATTCACTAATTTAAATATATAAAAAAATTATAACTGAAAGCACTATATATTGGCTATGGCAAGTTGGACCAGATGGAGAGTTCCTAGTAGAGCCACAGTGCATACTCGATCAAAGATAAATAACATTGCAGAAACAAGCCATCATCCAAGTTAAAGTGCAGTGGAAGCACCTCATCCCGGAGGAGCCTACCTAGGAAGATGAAGAATTTATGCGAGCCTATCTGAAACTATTTCAGAATTCATAATTAAACATTGGGGATGGTGTTACACATAAGTAGGGGGGGATATAACACTTTTAGGAAAATCACTAAGTTGTATTTATTTACTTTGTTTTACTAGTCAATTAGTTAAGTTTTTTAATCATAATTAGCTTAGTTAAAAGAATTAGACAAGTTAAAAGAGTTGATTATTATTTCAAAAAAACATGTGTATATAGTTTTATACATTTACACTCACATTCATATTTCATTATTAATATTAATTATGTGAAGTTAGTGATTATGAAATGTGATTGGAAAACTCAAGAGAAGAGATCACGTAGAAGTTACCTAACTATTATACAATTAAGTGGTTATATTTATTTGCTTATCTTCTCTAGAGATAAGAAGGATCTCAGTGGGAAGGAAAGGGGTTCTAACCTCAAAAGCAAGTAGTAAGGGAGAAAATACCATAAACCAAGAATAACAACCAGGAGTTGCAGGGAAGGATTATTTATGAGTTGGGTTCAAAACCAGTGGAATATCTCCATATTAAGATTAAGATTGAACCTGGAATGGGTTTTTAGGTCTTCAAGAGGTTGAACTATCCTTGAAAACATGAACTGTGATAGTATTAGGAGCTCGGGGGGAGATTCAGATGTGATTTCTGATCTCGTAGAAGGGTGGAGGACTCTTATGCTTGAGATTTCCAAGTAACTATCAGATAGTAATAGATAATTAGTTGTAAATGTTAGTGTTGGTTGTGTATTGTAAATAGCTTCATTTGTTGGCAAGTGTGTGGTATGTTATTCATTGAAATGGAAAACTTGTGTATGTTATGTATTTATATACATATATAAATTTATAGGAATGTTTGGTTGAATCTGTAGCTTGGAATAGTAGAAATTATTACTGGTAAGGAACCGTAATCTAGAACAATGAAAGAAGTTTCACCTATCACACCGGTTAGTCCCACCTAGGTTAGAGTAGAACCCTGGTCGAATAGTCCGGTGGTCACCTTGGCACAATGATACGAGTTAGTATACGAAGGTTTTACTGGTAAATTTTTGTAATAAATGATTAACCAAAAGATGGATTGTGGCCAAAGTGGGAAGGTTACCATGATCATATGTATAAAAACCAACAAACCACCATAATATTATTATTACAAGATTGGACAAATAAAATGGTACATAAAATACATTTACACTATTTAAAATTTTATATGTACATAAAAGACATTTTTAGTAGTTAAAATTTTGATTGTATAGAAAATACATTTTCTATAGTTAAATTAAGAGCACATCATCATGCAGGGCATGTTAGCCCGAGACTATATATATACAGAGATAACCCATATGAACAATAAGAAACTTTGAGATAAAATAATTTTGTAGGAATATTGGGTATTAGAAATTAAACAAAACAGTCCATGATTTGTAAATAACCGTTATACACTTCTAGCCTAATAACCCAGGAAACAAAGACAATAAAATTCTCAATGTAATAAGTCAATTAAAATGCAATGAATTGAATAACCAAAAAATTGGACTAGTTTTCCGCATGGAGTTTAAATGAAAACTTATCCCATTACAAGTAAACAAGTAGAATTGACAAGTTTAATTACAGGAAATTCTAGAAATTCCAAGAAGACCAAACAAGGGAAGTCTCAGATGAGCCAAGCCCTCTTAGTTTAAATCGTAAACCTTTTTTACAAGAAACTTTTAGGATGGAGGGTGTGTGACCCTAAGACCACCAAATAATCAGTAGACTTAAGGACTAGAGGAACCCAACAACAAGGAAGGAACTTATGCAAAGGTGAAATACCTGGAAAATAAATATGATATGAGTTCCTAGGAAAATAAGCACTTCGGTAACTGAGTAAAGAGGCAAGGGATTCACGATACCTATTACAAAACTCATTAATGCAAAAACTCAATAAGGTAACATATCTTCCACTATTTGTTAGGCCTGAAAGGAAACACTATGCATAAGAGTTTTATAAAGAATTACTTGAGGAATTGGATGGAGCGCCTGAGGGAAGCTAAAACCTGTCAAATAGAAGTATGTATTAAGGCTCAAAAACTTAATTTATATCTAATGCACGAGAGGAAATAACAAAGAATGGACCCATATTACATATGGCATACTTTCATTCATTTTCGACCAGTGAACTGCCAAACCATGGTTCAAATTGAGCAACCAGAGGTATGTTGATGTAGAAACATAACATAGTGAACCCAACATTCTATTTCATGAGTGAGTGACAAGGAAATCATCACAAATAACCTACAACTTTACCGGGACAGAAAACTGGTAGCGTTCACATCTCAGGCTTAATAAACCATTGAGACTGGGAACCGTGTGCATAGTAATTTGTGTAATATGGAGCTCAATGGAAAACACCAGCATAACCCATATTAGGCATAGAGGAAGAGGGTGATTAAAAAACCATATTACCAGGGTTTCATCATTTGATTGAGAGCATCAACCCGTAACCTGCAAAGAGACAAACCCAGTGGCCCAAACATACCCAACGTAACCTGTGCGATGACATGCAAGCTAGGTGTTGGCTTAATGGGGCCTAGACCTAGGTTCAGATATGGTTGCGCGAACCAACAAAACACACTATTACCAGCCCTTTCGGCAACGATCTACTACGCAGATCGAAGTCTCACCCGAGGCAATATAAGGGGATGCTAGAACGAGGTTTTTTCATCCAGAGAGACAATCGAGTCTGGATTTAGGGTTTATATTCCTTTCGGTACATAACAAAACTTTGTAGAGTAGATATACTAATTATACAGTCGATGTTCAACACCTCTATTGAATGATCTTGTAGACTACGTGACATTGCCTTAACAATCATAAAAAAACATAAATAACCATGAATAGGACTTCACGATGAAATTATAAGTAAAACCTAACATGGCACAGATAACATCAAAGTATAGATAAAACAAACACTAAGCATATAACATAGAGATGTCTTCCAAACTCTTTCATTAATTCTCAGATATTTTCAATAAAATACGTTCCACCCTGCGTGCTCAGCTGTACGGGTCTGTGTACTCAGTTGCAAACTTCCTAAGGTCTCTAGGCACTTAGCTGCAAGAGCCTTTTCTCTAACCCAAACCACAAAATAATGGTTCAAAATAGCCTTACATCCAAATTAATTCTATGACTTGTATATGATATGAGGTATGATCTCCTATCAAGACTATCCTAGGCTCCTTATATTGTCTTTTATTTTACAATACCATGGTCCAAAAACCATGGGCAAAGCTCAAGGTATACAAAATTATCCCATCCCTTTACAAAATAAGGGTCTTTGACCCACTCCAAAGCCCCTAAGACTCTAACATAGCTCTGAGTTGTGTGCTCCAATCCTCTACCTATGGATTATTTCTCAAAATATTCAATTGATCAGGGGCACCATGTCCAACAAGCCCCCAACACAAAAATGTGACTCGTCTCGAGTAGCTCTTGTTAGCCACCTATAAATACTTTTTATACCAAAAGGTGGCTAAAACTGTTTGAGCCTTCAAGGAACAAATTTCATTACTAAAATCTGTTGGCTCTTGAAGACTCTTGAAGGCCTCCTGCCTTTTCTTTGTCCAAAACTTCACTGATATTCCCATCTTACACTCAGAAATCCTGCTGATTTCCAAGCCAGATTACCACTGCAAGGACCTCTTTCCCTTTCCCCCTCTTCCAAAGCTAACCTTCATTTTCTCCCCTTTTTCTCCATAAAAACTCCCTTTTTTTCATAAATCCTCTTCTTCCATTTATGAAAATCACTTTTCCATAGTTAAAAACCCATTTTTAAACTATACCGAAACCCTTTGAAAACATTGAAAAATCAATAAAAATTCATATTTTATATACTGCCCGATCCACTTTTTCCTTTGTAATCCCAAAAACCCACTTTTCCAAAGTTTTTGTCTAAAAACCAAAATCACGTGTTGAATATAAAATGGGTTGATTGAAAGACCGATCGCGCAATCGCAATCGCAGAAAATACAATGGGTTGATTGAAAATCCCGGGCCCGAAGTTCTGATATGTGATAAGCCCCTTCCCTTCTAGCCCCCAGTCATACCATCCTTCCATGCACTCACGGCCCCGCAATCGGGCGCCTGACCCTATTATATATCCCGTCCAAAACATAAAAAACTTTGTTATTTACAAAAGTCGGGTTTATTTCATTTTGTAAAGTTTTCCGCCAATACGATCTTCCACTAAATCTCCACCATCGATCTAGATCCATAGATCGGATGGTGCGGAGTGCGTCTCTCCGTGGTCCCCACCGCCCATAAGCCGATTGTCCAAAATCGACGGTATCCATCGCACCGCCTTTGGGTGAAAGGCTGTTTTCCCCCGATCGCCAGCGATTACATACGCTGCTTGACAAACGTCCCGAGAACTGTTCCAGAAACCGCCATCCATCGCACATTAAAGTCATCCATCGCGCGTTATCGTTTGGACGAGGATGCCGAGCGATATCGTCGTGGACCATCCGATCTGAAGCCGCCCATCCAACGGCTGTCGCTCGACGAAGATGCCCGATGGTTAACCAAGATACACACGTGATAGTCGGGCTATCATACAGCGGCAACGGCATCTCCGCCGTCGATTTGACCTAAATATCGACGGCCCACAATTCATCTCCCAATTTCTCCGTTTGACTTTCAAATTTCGCTCCCGACCGTCGATCTCTGCGCGATCGACGGCTCAGATTCATTCTCCTTTTTCCGCCTCCTCATCCAATCTCGACCATCGATCTCTGCACGATTGACGGCTCAGATTTAATCTTTTTTCCACCCGTTCTACGATCTCTCCCAGTCAATCCTGACTATTGGATGATGCCATCCAACGGCCCCTCTTTCTTCACACGCCTCCCGATGCAGTTAACCTATATATGCAGGTTTTATAATATTTTTTTGTATTTTTCAGGGTTTCAATGTATTTTTCCACTACGCTGAAGAAATTATGAAGGTTGAGGGTGACGACCCTCCCGCCTTCGATTAACCACAGGAAATCACTGACAGGGTTTGAATTTCACGTTTATCAATGATTCATGAACCATTGACGCCTTATGAACCCTGTGTAGCCCTGCACACCAACAAAAGCACCATGAAAGGGGCACGGTCAAAGAGTATCAGTGTCGAACACCAGAATGTATCAGAGCAGAAGATTAAAGACAAGCTTACGGGGATTACGGCTAAGAATGATTATCAGAAGCCTAATCCCTTATTTAAAACACAGTTTAAAGAATATCTTAGGGTTTTATCGACAGGAGCGCTTCCACCGCCGCAATTGAGGCAAATTGATCCCTTTAATTAGCTATTAAAATGCCACCTGTGCCTCAAAGTATTCAATCAGAGGCCGAATTTATTGATCAGGATCGGATATTTGTCTCAAACGCGGCTGAAGAGCTACTCCTGCTGGGGAATTCAATGCAAAGAATGTATAAAGAGTTACTTCGACACCACACAGTGCCTCAAAGGTCAAAAAAAGCTCCCATCGAGCTTAATATTTATGTAAAAACATTTAATACAGAGTACACCCATGTAAATTTCTTCTTTTAGCCCCTCAAAGGCCAAGAAACCATTAAGTCTGTATTAATTGTAATTGAGATATTTTATCAGATCTCACCTCCTCATCCTTCTATATATACTTCTTCAGAAGATGAGTGAGGGGTTGGTTGCAGAACTTGGAAATATATTTGAGCAAAAACTTCTGATTGTAAATAGTGTTCACTGGCCCTTGGAGCCCTGCTTGTGATAGATTTGATAGGCTGAATAGTGAAGATGATTGCTGAGCTGAAACATTGGACTTGAAGACTGTAACTGGTTTGACATTAATAACAAGTTGTTTCTTGGGATCCTGGTCTATATCACTGGTGAAGTGCTTCTTTCTTTGTTATTGTTTTCCTTCTATGTATGTCATATTGTTTCACTATTCTCTGATAAAGGACATCATTTATAGCGTTAGGACCTACCGTATATCAGTAACCTTCTCTAACTGAAAGCTTTATCTCAATGTTTTCCTCTAACTTGTTTATTTAAGAATGATTTAATACAGTTAAGTATTTAGGAATGTTGTAGTTCCCTCGTCCTACTGTTTGCCTTAAAAACATTGTTCTAGAAAGTTATTTTCCTTATTGTGCTTATTAAATATGACTATGGAAGATATGGTGTGCCCTGGTCCTAGTTTTTTCTCCAAAAGAAGATTCTGAAAGTTTCCCTTGGTGTTAACTGAAAGAAGATTAGGTTTAAAAGTACTTTATCTGATCTTAAGTTACACTTTGTTTCTCTTATATGTTTTTATACTTTCTGAAGGTAATTTTGTGGATTATTGGATTTTTTTTCAATTAAGCTGCTTGAATACAGACTTGTCCAATAATTTTATGGTTAGCCTTGCACTTGGTTGGTTTTAAACAGTTACTTAAGAGGCTTTTCTTGTTTGGACTGACTATAAATCATTTGTGAAATTATTATCAGTTTCCACCATCTCCAACACTTTATTGTTTCCATTCCATCACTCTAATCTCAATAATCTTGTGATATAGATAACTTGCCCCTTGGATCACTCTTGATGTTGCTGCTCAATTAAAGCCCAGATATGACTCCATAGCCCAATGGACTAAAAACCAGCGTTATATCTATATTTTTAGCCTAATTTGTTCTATTCACTTGCAACTTCTCACTTTTGAAACTGTTTTTCATTTAGAACTTTCCCCTCAAGTAATTTTCATGCTCAACCATCCAAAAAACAAACAAACCTTTGGCCTTCATAACTAGCCTAATATCATAACCCCAAACTTCAAAGACAAATCCATATTTGTACATATTGGAGAGATCCCTCTCCGGATTCAAGAGGGCTAGATCCTAGAATCCCAAAGTTGGTTGAAACGATGTTGCTTCTGCAGTTTTAGTCTTACCAATCTACTAAAATTACAGATTCCTAACATTTCTGGCGACTCCGCTGGGGATCGAACCCAGAATCTTTGGTTAGATTGGTATTCAATAAACATGGTGGTGGACCATAAAACCTTTTGCCTCTGAAAAGAGCTAAAAACTTCCAATTGGCGACTCGAAAATCCTCAACAGACCTTAAGACTCCACTAGGAAGAACCCTTATCATCATAATATCATTCAAACTCAATCAGAGGACTGTAGGATTAAATTTGTAAACAGATTAGTTAACCTGTTAAAAATTGTCATATCTGGTTGGAATTTTCTTATTTATCTGGGTCTGAAAAACACAGCATAGTGGCTCCTAGAAAGATTCATACTAGAGCCTATCCTGACCCTGATTCACCTGAAATAGTTGATAACGCAGAAAGCTATCCTTAGGAAGTCTCCTAGGATTAAGTTATCAATTGTTTTCAGATCACCCTTGAGAGCTAATTCAGTTCCTGAAAACCTTGCAGCTCTACAAGAAACACATGGTGGTGGAACCATAAAACATTTGACCTCCTTACGAGCTAAAAATTTTTCCACCTGGCAACTCCACACTCCATAACTCTCAAAGACTCCACTGGAGGAAGAACCTGAAAGATGGTCGGGCCTCATAGAAGGGTAGAACATATGGGTTGGATATGGTTTAAAGAATTCATTTTTTTTGTCTATCACTATGTTCTGTCCTACTTTAAGCCTAATCAAGTGTAAAAATATGGCACCCACATTGAGTATGGGAACAAACTCAGACCTCAGTCTTCAGACCATGAGCAGACCTGTACTCCTGTGAGAAATCCAGTGGAACAAGAGCCTCATGTTATATCTCACACTTCTAAATAAGTTTCAAATAGCCATGAGCCTCCCCTCACTCTACCCACACCCACAAAGGTTATAGAAAGATATAAGCCTCTGGTTTTACCCCTTATCTTCCAGCCCCTTCCTGCAGAACTTATAGATAAGCTGCCCTCTTTTAATGAAGAAAATTCAAATATCACTACTGACTAGCATGTCCAAAACCTCGAGGATGTACTTGACTTATATGAAATAGAATAAGATGGTGTGCGTATTAGAATGTTCGCCTTGTCATTACAAGGAAATGCAAAGAGTTGGTTTAAAAACCTTCCAGCTGCAAGCATCTTCAACTTTCATCAATTTGCTCGAGTTTTCCTTGATAGATGGACAGTCCCGGTAAATGTCTTCCTCATCCTACAAGAATATCATAATTTGAGAAGACAATTGGTGGAGACGGTACAAGAGTTTTCAGCTAGGTTCAATAAGGTGTACAATGCGATACCTTCTGATGTAAAACCACCTTTGAGATGGGCTCTACTGCACTATCCTAGTTCTTTTGAACCCGAGGTGGAATTTCGTATAAGAGAAAGAGAGCCTTAGAGCCTAGAGGAAATGCAGAGCATAGCAGTTATCATCGAATACAACATAAAGTGCAGGGAGGATGGATCGAAAGCAGCAAGGAAGGACTGAACAAAGCAGAAAGGGTAGATCTCTTTAGAAAGAAAGCTAGAAAGAACGATAGAGATAGTCAATACCTTGTTGAAAATAGAAGAGGAAGAATATCGGGTTGAAACCAGAAATAATGATTGGGAGAGACCTACACCTTGTCCTCAAGAAAGGCAAACCAGACCACTGCAAGACAGAAGCCACATGCAAAGCATGTATGATGAACCAGAGTTTGAATCAGAAAATGAACTTGCAGACTATTTTGAAGAAAGACTTGATGAGAATCCTGAAGACTTGATGGGCGACAATGTTTATAATTATGATTTCTCTGATGTTGACCTATCTGATGGTTATTTTTTCCAAAAGGAAACTGAGCTTGTAGGGCCATCATCAATAGATTCAGGGGAGGAGGATCGTGACCACCAACTCCAAGACGATGATGAGCCAATGCAGGCCATCTATGATACTGATGAAGAAAGCGTTGAAATCATGTTAGCAGATGAAGATTCCTTGAAACTTCGCTCTATTATATATCAGATCATCAGTAATAATTTCAAATAATATGGAAGCCAGCAGCTCTTCAGTACAAAGGACAAGGAAGAAAGACATGAATAAAATCTTGAGCAAGATGGATATCCAAAGCCTTCGCCTGAAAGGGTCAAGGTAATCAAAGCAACCCCTGCTCAAGAATATATTAATTTTTTCACAGAGTTCAGTTCACTCCAGCAGAACTAGTTAGGATCAGAAAAGGACATCCTTGCCATATGTGATGAGCCCTCCAGTTCAGGCTGCAGTGAAGATGAGGGAAACCTTCTTTCCTATAGACATATCTGTCTTGATTCAGTGGAAGAAGAGGTATTCCTAGTTGATGCTCATATGCCAAATGCTCCCAACCAGGAAAGAGAGGAGTGTGATTGCGAAGGCCACACTGTAGATGCAGTGATTGAAGCTGCCCAGGATACAGACATCCTACCAGTCATGGCAGGCCTTAAAGAAATTTTATATCATGTTCTGATTGATCCTATGGCAGAATACATGGATGCCTTGGTTGGCTCAGTCCCTCAAGTATTAATCCTTTGCAAGAGCCAAATACCTCAAAAATGGTCACCACTGCTGGTGGCTTCAGTTTTGAAAATTCACATGCAGAGCACCCTATGGTTGTCTCTAATGAGCATTCAGTTCTTCTCCCCTTTTTTACTATTGCTTGACTGGCTACATTGGCATTATTGTATCACCTAAAAAATGTAAATATTCCAAGTTAGAGTAGGTTAGATAGGAATGTCAATAAAGCTCATTTATGAGCATGTAGTTAGTTGTTGTTTTCTGCTTTGAAGAAAAATAAAAAATTCAAAAATACAAAAACAATGAAAAGAAGGAAAAGAGGGCAGATTGTCAAAACAAGAAAGGTATAGCCCCATACCAAAACAGAGAAACAAATCTGAAAGCGTGCGAGCTTAAATGCCACTGCTAAAGAACACACTTCTAGTTAGTCAAACTGTCTAATCTTGACTAATTAGCTTTAAATTTTCAGCTGATAGGATAGTGAATTCGATTTGCCAAACTGTTTAATCTTGGCTTATCAGTAGATAGATTAGGATAGAAATGAAACGTTCAAACATGTTCAAAACCTGAACCCCAGTTTCCAAAGAGAGATGACTCAAATATGTTTTATTTTTTGAGTCAAAAAGATGTAAAAATCTGGTTCTAATCAGCTCAAAATCTGAACCAGAGAAAAAGGAAAGACAACTCAATAAGAGTCAAAATCAAAGCTGTAGAAAAGAGGAAGGAAATGTTTTCAAATTTTAGATCTTAAACCTTCCATTTTTTATTTATTTTTCTGCAAAATAAATGTCTATGTGCAACTTGTCTTTATTCCATAGATCACATCAAGTCAAACAGCTTAATCTTGACTTGACTGTTTTTTAAATTTATGTTTTAGAAATTTAGAGAATGAAAATCTATTGGACAGTTTAATCCCAACAGATGGTAGATTAGGTAGAGAATCATTTGAACTCAACTGTTTAATCTGAGTTTAGGGAGAAATAAGGAGTAGAAATAGATTATTTTTCTTGCTTTCAAAAGAATAAAATGTTGAAAATAGAGTTTTCCAATCCAAGTGCACTCTAATGAAGAAAAAATGTTAGATCAGTAGAATTGGGTAGGTAGAAAGTTGTATTGATGAAGATCCATTGCTTTTATGGTTGCTAATATGTTTTCAGAAGATCATCCATAGAAAGAAAGGCAACCCAATGGATTAGGCAACTGATCAGCCTCCCAGAGAACATCTAAGGATTAGGCACAAGTCATCCTTCCAGAGAATGCAGGTCTAAATTCTTGATGCCTTCAAGAAAGCACCATCCCCAAGTGGAGCCACTATTAGCCACCTATAAATATTTGTTATACCAAAAGGTGGCTAAAACTGTTTGAGCCTTCAAGGAACAAATTTCATTACTAAAATTTGTTGGCTCTTGAAGACTCTTGAAGGCCTCCTGCCTTTTCTCTATCCAAAACTTCACTGATATTCCCATCTTACACTCAGAAATCCTGCTGATTTCCAAGCCAGATTACTACTGCAAGGACCCTTTTCCCTTTCCCCCTCTTCCAAAGCTAACCTTCATTTTCTCCCCTTTTTCTCCATAAAAACTTCCTTGTTTTCATAAATCCTCTTCTTCCATTTATGAAAATCACTTTTCCATAGTTAAAAACCCATTTTTTAACTATACCGAAATCCTTTGAAAACATTGAAAAATCAATAAAAATTCATATTTTATATACTGCCCGATCTATTTTTTCCTTTGTAAACCCAAAAACCCACTTTTCCAAAGTTTTGGTCTAAAAACCAAAATCATGTGTTGAATATAAAATGGGTTTATTGAAAGACCGATCGCGCAATCACAATCGCAGAAAATACAATGGGTTGATTGAAAATCCCGGGCCCAAAGTTCCGATATGCGATAAGCCCCTTCCCTTCTAGCCCCCAGTCATACCATCCTTCCATGTGCCCACGGCCCCGCAATCAGGTGCCTGACCCTATTATATATCCCGTCCAAAACATAAAAACCTTTGTTATTTGCAAAAGTCGGGTTTATTTAATTTTGTAAAGTTTTCCGCCAATACAATATTCCACTAAATCTCCACCGTCGATCTAGATCCATAGATCGGATGGTGCGGAGTGCGTCTCTCCATGGTCCCCACCGCCCATAAGCCGATTGCCCAAAACCGGCGATATCCATCGCACCGCCTTTGGGCGAAAGGTTGTTTTCCCCCAATCGCCAGCGATTCCATACACTGCTTGACACGCGTCCCAAGCACTGTTCCGGAAACCGCCATCCATCGCGCATTAAAGTCATCCATCGCGTGTTATCGTTCGGACGAGGATGCCGAGCGATATCGCCGTGGACTGTTCGATCTGAAGCCACCCATCCAACGGTTGTCGCTCTACGAAGATGTCCGATGGTTAACCAAGATACACACGTGATAACCGGGCTATCATACAGCGGCAACGACATCTCCGCCGTCGATCTGATCTGCAAATCGATGGCCCACAATTCATCTCCCGATTTCTCCATTTGACTTTCAACTTCCGCTCCCGACTATCGATCTCTGCGCGATCGACGGCTTAGATTCATTCTCCTTTTTCCGCCTCCTCATCCAATCTCGACCATCGCTCTCTGCACAATCGACGGCTCGGATTTAATCTTTTTTCCACCTCTTCTACGATCTCTCCCGATCAATCCTGATCGTTGGATGATGCCATCCAATGGCCCCGCTTTCTTCACATGCCTCCCGATGCAGTTAACCTATATATGCAGTTTTTATAATAGTTTTTTGTATTTTGTAGGGTTTCGATGTATTTTTCCGCTATGCTGAAGAAATTACGAAGGTTGAGGGTGATGACCCTCCCGCCTTCGATTCACCACAGGAAATCACTGACAGGGCTTGAATTTCATGTTTATCAATGATTCATGAACCATTGACGCCTTATGAGCCCTGCGCAGCCCTGCACACCAACAAAATCACCATGAAAGGGGCACGGTCAAAGAGTATCAGTGTTGAACACCAGAATGTATCAGAGCAGAAGATTAAAGACAGGCTTATGGGGATTACGGATAAGAATGATTATCAGAAGCCTAATCCCCGATTTAAAACATATCTTAAAGAATATCTTATGGTTTTATCGACATGAGCGCTTCCACCGCCGCAATTGAGGCAAATTGATCCCTTTAGCTATTAAAATGCCACCTGTGCCTCAAAGTATTCAATCAGAGGCCGAATTTATTGATCAGGATCGGATATTTGTCTCAAACGTGGCCAAAGAGTTACTCTTGCTGGGGACTTCAATGCAAAGAATGTCTAAAGAGTTACTTCGACGCCACACAGTGCCTCAAAGGTCAACAAAATCTCCCACTGAGCTTAATCTTTATGTAAAAACATTTAATACAAAGTACACCCATGTAAATTTCTTCTTTGAGCCCCTCAAAGGCCAAGAAACCAGTAAGTCTATATTAATTGTAATTGAGATCTTTTATCAGATCTCACCTCCTCATCCTTCTATATATACTTATTCAGAAGATGAGTGAGGGGTTGGTTACAGAACTTGGAAATATATTTGAGCAAAAACTTCTGATTGTAAATAGTGTTCACTGGCCCTTGGAGCCCTGCTTGTGATAGATTAGATAGGCTGAATAGTGAAGATGATTGCTGAGCTGAAACATTGGACTTGAAGACTGTAACTGGTTTGACATTAATAACAAGTTGTTTCTTGGGATCCTGGTCTATATCACTGGTGAAGTGCTTCTTTCTTTGTTATTGTTTTCCTTCTATGTATGTCATATTGTTTCACTATTCTCTGATAAAGGACAGCATTTATAGAGTTAGGACCTACTGTATATCAGTAACCTTCTCTAACTGAAAGCTTTATCCCAATGTTTTCCTCTAACTTATTTATTTAAGAATGATTTAATACAGTTAAGTATTTAGGAATGTTGGAGTTCCCTCGTCCTACTGTTTGCTTTAAAAACATTGTTCTGGAAAGTTATTTTCCTTATTGTGCTTATTAAAGATGACTATGGAAGATATGGTGTGCCCTGGTCCTAGTTTTTTCTCCAAAAGAAGATTCTAAAAGTTTCCCTTGGTGTTGACTGAAATTAGATTAGGTTTAAAAGTACTTTATCTGATCTTAAGTTACACTTTGTTTCTCTTATATGTTTTCATACTTTCTGAAGGTAATTATGTGGATTACTGGATTGTTTGTCAATTAAGCTGCTTGAATACAGACTTGTCCAAGAATTTTATGGTTAGCCCTGCATTTGGTTGGTTTTAAACAGTTACTTAAGAGGCTTTTCTTGTTTGGACTGACTATAAATCATTTGTGAAATTATTATCAGTTTCCACCATCTCCAACACTTTATTGTTTCCATTCCATCACTCTAATCTCAATAATCTTGTAATATAGATTACTTGCCCCTTGGATCACTCTTGATGTTGTTGCTCAATTAAAGCCCAGATATGACTTCATAGCCCAATGGAATAAAAACCAGTGTTATATCTATCTGTTTAGCCTAAGCTGTTCTATTCACTTGCAACTTCTCACTTTTGAAACTGTTTTGCATTTAGAACTTTCCTCTCAAGTAATTTTCATGCTCAACCATCCAAAAAACAAAAAAAACTCTGGCCTTCATAACTAGCCTAATATCATAACCCCAAACTTCTAAGAAAAATCCATCTTTGTACATATTGGAGAGATCCCTCTCCGGATTCAGGAGGGCTAGATCCTAGAATCCCAAAGTTGGTTGAAACAATGTTTCTTCTGCAGTTTTAGTCTTACCAGTGTGATAAAATTACAGATTCATAACAGCTCTATCAGTGCATCCTTGATCTTTGCTTTGATTATTGTCAAGGCATCCTTTAGATGTGGAAATATTGCGATGCACATCTTCTCAACTTCACAGATTTCGGTCACCAACGTCTCAGTAGCTAGCCCCGCAATTTTGGAAAAAATATCCTTCTACATTTGGCACAGTCCCTTAAGTGGTTTCTCGACAGTCTACGATAGCTAACTAGCTTCATATTCCAATGGCTATGTTCTGGTTGTGATAATTTGTTATTTTTTGTGCAGCTCATCGATATGTCCCTGTAAAAATTTACCTTCTTGGAGACAGGTATATCGTTGGACCGGTGCGAGAGTCTTCATTGTAACTTTAATATGTTCCATTTGTTCTAATCTCTCATGGATTTCCTTCTCGATTTTTTGTACATGGGGTTCCTCTTGCAGTGAGGCCCAAAAATATATATTGTTGTTGGGCCTAAAATATGCCCAATTTTCCACTATATATGATCGTCATTCATAACCTAAATTCTGACCTTTACACTCATTTCACATCATAATTCCATCATTTGTCGCCAATACATCTCCTACCCCTCGTGGTTAAGTATCATTAGTTTTCTTAAGCTTTTCTATGATTAGAGATGATTTAGTCATGATTTTCTACCAATGGTTTCACTAAGTTCAATTATCGCAGGGTTCTATTGTCGAAAGTCTTCACAAGGTGATTTAACTAGTTACTGTAGAGTTCAGTACAGAATTTTAATAGGTTAAAATATGAATTTTGTGATCAAATGGGGAATAATATTCAAATTACAACATGTGGGTTTTGTTTAGAGAACCATTATTCACGTAACCCAAAAACCGTTTGGAAAAATTCATTACCATGAAGGAGTTATGGTCAGGGGAATATTCTAGTGCAAGGTTAAGTACAGATTCGGGGTCAGAATTCAGATTTGATTGTTTTTTGCCACATCCACTATTTTGATAAACCTCTAATGCTCAAAAAAAGGAAACGGATCCTCCATCCATGCTATGATTAGGATGAACCCAACCATCACCCATTCGAAGGCTCTCCAGAAGATTCCATGAGGCCTCCTTTAGCCTGTTGTTGTATTTTCTTTTGATAGTCAATAGTTATGCTATGTTTTCATAAAAATATCTATATAAAGCCAATGATTTTCATGTACGCTGAAGGAGAGGAGAAGATGGTATTTCTATAAGAATTTTTATCTCAGGAATCATTGACATATGACATTGGCACTTATTTTTGAATCTTAATACAAATTCTTGATCCGGCATTTGATTCATTGTGAGTATGATGATTTCCTTTAATTTTTAACAGTATTGAATGAACATAAACCTACCCCAGGTGTCACAAGGGCCCACCACTTATGGAACCAGGTTTTTTATTAGTTTAGATTCAGAAGTTAGCTTGTTGCATTCCTTTTCATTCAGTCCTTTTTGAATTCAATTCAGTTTAGTAAATAGTTGTGTGACATGTGTTATTTAATTCCAGAGTGTACATGACTGTTTTAAGTTTTTCATTTCTCGATTGGTAACAAAGGAAAGAATTTATGAATACGCATATATATTTTTAAATCTCATAACATTTGTGTGTGCATCTACAACACAAAGCTATGATCTGTCCCTCAGGGAAAGAATCGAATCATGTTTTAATCTCTACAGCCAAAACAGTTACATGCATTATCTTATGGTGGAAATTATGAATGAATTTTCCTTTGAATGTATCGAATATTTTATAATATGATTCATCAATGACTAAAGCTTTGATTTGGTAAATATCCAGAATGTGTGATGCCTCATATTGGATTGAGAATTATGAAGGCTTGAGGAATTTTGATTCCATTTATGCATTTAGACTGAGAGTGATTGTTTTGTGATAGTATTTGTTTTCTAGTGTGCATAAGTTGAAGTGTAAATGCAGTAAGTAAAGGCCGATAATGGGTTTCAATTAAATAGGCAAGATTGCATTACTGTTTCAAATTTTATAGTCAAGCTTTGAGTAGGTTGTGTGATATCTTTCCAAAATAGTGAAGTTATTTAGCAAGGATTGATTTCATTAAGTACAGTAGCTTAATTTAAAGAAGCATCGAGTGATTAGTTAAATTTACGATTTGTTCTTAGGATTGAATTAGATAGTGAGACAACTAGATTTTATGTTCAACATTACCGTTTCATTCAAAAGCATCACTTTGAGTTATTAAATTATCATATGATAATTTAGATCTATTTTCGCATAATATATTAAGATTGGTTTCCATTTCTAGATTGATTTCAAGCATTGAATTGTTTGATCTATATTCCGAGTGTGATTTCATATTTCACATTGCTTTGAATTGTTTGAAGATGGTTAATTCTAGGATAGACTAGATTTCCATTTTAATTATAAGAGCATAGGATTTGTTAGCAGTATACTTAGATAACTTTGTCAAAGGTTTCATTTTCATAAAGATAGTCTCTGTAGTAATTCAAAGTGAAGTTGGAAGGTGTTTCATTTCCAAGTAAAAGTAGTTTGGTTTGAATGGATTGAAGACAACAGATCAGGATTTTGTTACAAGTAAATAGATGCTTGGTCACTTTAATAGGTGGAAGTTTAAATCCTTTCTTAAGATTTTTAGTTAGGGTGAATTTCATCGAGCCTTTGTTTCAATAAGATTTTCTTTCGATTGTATAGAATTAGAATAAGGATTGAGTTAAGTATATTTCTTTCAGATTGCTTATGTTTTATAAGAATGAGATGAGTGCTAGTTTGCTTAATTAGTATTATTTTTTTTCCATCATTTTTTACTTAACGATCAAAGGAAAATTACATACTACGCATTTCAACACTGAGCCAAAAATAGAGTAAAACTCGTGTTTACAACTCCCGGATTGACAATTAAATATTAAGAGGTTTAATTTGCTAATTAAAACTCTCAAAAAATGTCTTCAAAAACTTGAAGGAATTTATGTACTATGGAGTCAATCTTATCATTGGTAGCCTTGATCTTAGCTGTGCACTACTCCTAGACTTCTGGTATAGTAAGTGGTTGCAATTGCATGTACAGCCCTATGATATCCATCTGCATCTTAAGTTGCACCTTGTCAATTTCAGCTTTGGAGTCCTTGACGATTGTTGCATGATTTTCCACTTTTTCCTCTGGCATTGTTGCAGCTTGAATATACATCTTAGGTATTTCGTTGCAAACCTTAGTTATGGTTGTCTCTAATTTCTATCTCTACTTCGTGGCCTCATTACACTCTTATACAACCTGCTGCTTTAGTCTACCATCCTCTGCCTTTCCTGCTTAACATCTTGGATAACTAATAGGGCATGTTTCTCTCTGATCTGCAACTCTTTGATATCGCCCTAGTGAAATTATTGTAATGCCTTCAAAGGCAGTGCAACAAGATTAAGCCTTGTGTTCTAAAAGTGTGCCACCTCCACCAATTTCTCAACAGTGTCAAATCATAATGCATATGCAGGTATCTACACCTCACAAGTATCAGTTGTAATGGCCAGCTCTTGTGTCGCTGCACTGTCACCTATTTGTGCCCCCCTCGCTTGAGACGCGCTCACTTGAATCTTACTTTCTTGACTCACACTCGCTTGTAGTACGCTCGTTTGAACCTGTAAATCCTTGAGGCCCTAGTGTACCTCTACCAATACCTTCATGTACTAGTCCTCAATGTTTCCCCACAAATGTTCGGTGATGTGTTGAACAGTGTCTCTAATTTCATCAAAGTCCCCCTTAGTGAGGACCAAGGATTCAAGGTCAGAAAACCTGTCTGACTTCAGCTTTTTACATGCACCTCTGACACCCTACATCGGTCGTTTCTTCACAATATCAGGGGAGGGGGGGTCTGCTAGATCCATAGATGTATCACCACCCTACTCATTACCCCCTCCCATCTCCGAGACATCCTACTATGTTTCCCGCTCAACTTGTTTTTCAGACTCCTTAGTAGTCACAAAGGTGACGTGCTTATGCGGATTATTGGTGGCCTTATTTCATGTCTACGTACTGGTATTTGCGCTACTCATGCATGCATGCTCTGTTTCGCGCCTTCAGTGGGCAGAGTTAGCCAATCGTTTTTCCATGCACTCACTATTCGCACAACATCATCCTTTATTACTATGTACGACAAATCGTACCAAACCTCACCAAGGTCCTTCTTCACTTAGATGTGCACATGGCGGAAATATTCTTTAAAGTCTATGACCTATTGATATTCTGCAAAAATAATAGGGGATAGTTGAAGTTTCTGGATAATCACTATGTGTAGGCTCATCTCAAACTCGACCCAAGAGAATTTTTTTCGCCATCACCCGCAATGGCTCCTTTTAATGCCATAGGGAGGAATACCTCGCTGCCTCACAGAGATCTGGGTCCGTAGTGGGGAACTATGACTCGTCAGGCTCCTTCGAGGCCATTAGGGTAATTAAGAGCAAGAGCCACGCGTAACAGAACTTATTTCTCTCCTCCAGTGCCTATCTGCAATCATTTAAGAACTCCTTGCAAAATTATTTGTCCCAATTGTATACATATCATTTGCTGCACTGTGGAGCCAAAGACACCACCGACACTTAAACCTCCTCTCTATGGAACTTCCACATGATCTTTCCAACTAAAATATGGGTGGAAAATTGCACTGACCTGTCCTAAATGGAGTTAATAGAGTAACCCTTGGTTCCCTTCATTAGGCCATAATTTTGCTTCATCTTATCAACCAGTTAATTATCTTTATCCTTGCCCACAAATGCTTCAATGGGGTCCAGACCGAGATAAATAAGTGACATGATCTTCCTGATCAACATTGCATCAATTGGGATTCTTTCCCCCAACCATAGGCAATCATCATGCACTAGGGCCAGTAGTTGGTGCACAAAGATTGTGTTAATAATGTTATGCCCAAAGTGAAAAACATATAACATGTGCAACAGCCCTGCATTTTGAATTCCAGATACCCACTTCATTGGTTCTAGTCTTGTCACTCCAGTTGCTTCATAGTATGTAGATCACATATATTGTATTGTCTTGAATTGGGGGTATTTTCCACGGTCTTTGAAATCCCAATCCTCCATGCGCAGATATGGCACTTTTCCCAATAAATACCCCTCAACCAACACTTCTTCAGGAAATAAGGGTGTAAAAATCTTATATTTTACTACGGTTGGATCCTTCGTAGGCTTCGCATCTGTCAGTTTCCATGGCAAGATATATGGGGGAAATCAGGAGATAGGTTCCACCTGCTCTGCATCAATCCATGCTTTCGCTCCAGGTGTGACTTCTTCTTTGTCTGACTCCTCGACCTCGACAGCCCACTTCTACCTAGCTTGCATCACCATAGACCTCTATTCCTTTGGAATTTTCTTCCTAGGCGACGTTCTAAGTACCAAATTCTTTGACTTTTTAGAAGGCACTTCTCCGATCTAATTCCTGGGAAACCTCTACCCTGTGACATTTGTTGGTGGCGTAGCCATCGTTGCATGTGTTATACCTGGCTGGGTTGTGTACCCTAGCCCTACTTTGATTATTTCCTCTTTTAACACTTCAAAACTATAATCTGACATGCAATGGGCTGCTCGGCTAACTCTCCGGGACAAGATCTCAATTCTAAATCTCAAAGCACAAAGTTTTTGAATGTGAAGTGAGATGCCTTATTTATAGCAAACTTAAAATTAAAACTTCATGATATCCTTCGTATATGCCTCATAAATGCATATTTGGCAGCATATCCCCCCAAATATTCCCATTAAATACATCCCTCCTGCTCCTTTTAAGAGCTAAGTCCTTGTCAAATCATTTTTTCTTGTTCCAACAAGCACTTTTTGGGCAAACTTCGTCAGACCCACATATGTGGCGCAATATTTCTTCCTTTGGTGCAACTCCTTCTAGCTGCACCATATTCCTACATACTCTGCAGTACTTCTACTTCGACAAATATTCTCCTTAACAAAGTAGTTTATAGTTCCATGCTCTCTTTCAACTTTGTGGAGCATTAAGACTCTTCTCCAGCCATATAATCATTTCAAATTCCCAGCAATGAAGTTGTCCCTGTATAACTTGAGTCTGTTGCCAATAATACGTCCAGGAAAAAACTCACAATTAAACTTCTCGAGTTGAACTACACCCCCCTCCGAAACATTTCAGATAATGTAAGGGCCCAACCAGTGCATTTGCAGCTTACCTGAGAACTTCGAAAACTTGTTGTTATATAAAATAACTAAGTCCCCATTCTTGAAAGTCTTTTTCTTAATATTCCCGTGATGACAAGATTTTTCCCTCTCTTTCTGCACCTATTGGTGAAACCAAATGATGAATCGATCTTCCTCCAAGGTGAGGAGTTGCTCCAATATCTTCTCCATAACATCGATGGCTACCATATCTGTAACTGTTGCAATTCTGAGACTAGGTACAATGTATTCCATTAGCATCACTACTTCCTGTCCATACACTAATCTGAATGGATTCCGACCAGTCAACTTCTTACAGGTAGTCCTGTAGGCCCATAACATTGCGGGAATTCACAAGTCCCAGTAATCCTTGTTGAAATTTCACACCATCGTCAAAGTGTTATCCAGAATTTTGTTAAAGGTCTCAACCATCCAATTTTCCTGTAAGTGATATGGCATACTTTTCTCGTGATGCATTCTAAACTCTGTGTTCAATGCTTTAATAGTGTTATTTAGGAAATGCATGCCTTTTTCACTCATCAAGATATTTGGGCAACCAAACCTTGACAAAATATTTTCAAAAATAAAATTCACCACTATGTCTGCACTATAACTCTTCACGAGTTGTGCCTCAACCCATATAGTGAGGTAGTTTGTCGCAGTAATAATGTACCACACACATGTTTTCTTCCCAGGTGGATCAATTAGTCCTACGAAGTAAATCACCCATTTATTAAAGGCCTGCAAAGTGACTTGAGGATGTAGTGCCATTTCATCCCTTCGCGATGGTTTTCTGGTCCTCTGACATACATCGCAAGATCTAAAATATTATTTCGAATCCTTATGCACCATAGGCCAGTGCAGAGGATCTTTTTTGCAGTGTTATTTCATGCATAATCACCTCCAGCAACTCTGCCATGTTCCTCAACCAAAATATTTTGTCGTTCGTGCTCAAGAACATATATTTGAAGAATATCACGATCCCCCATCTTGTATAAGTGTCCCATAATCATAGTAAAATCCACTTTCTCAACTACCAAATATTTCTTTTGTTGCATAGTGTACTCCGCAAGTGCGACTCCCGAAGTCAGAAACTAAATGATCATCTGCAACATGAATAGAGAACAACTCTACATCATGTAATCCTTCTTCAATATTCGTCAATTCTTCACCTGTCTCAATTTTGGATAAATGATCAAGCCCTACATTCAAACATCCTAGCTTGACTATCACTTGAAAATCATGCTCCTAAAATAGAAATAGCCATCTGCAAATATCCCCCCCAACAGAGGCTTTTTAACCAGTTATTTCAACGTAGAATGATCGGTGAACATTTTTAATCACACGCCTAATAGATAATGTTGAATTTTTTACAGCGCATAGACCATCACTAGCCCTTCGTGCACTATGGTGGAGTAATTTCGTTCTACTTTAGAAAACTTCTGGCTTGCAAAAGCAACATGGTGATCTATATCTCCTTCTCCTAGCTAAGCTAAGACAACTGCCAAAGCTATGTAGGATGCATCGATATGTACGTGGAACTCCTTCTTCTAGTCAGGAAACATGAGAATTGGCACAGTCACCATCTTTTCCTTCAGCACATTAAGGCTCTTCTAGCAATCATCATCCCAACAGAACTCGACGTCCTTCTTCAATATTTTTTCCATCGGTGCAGTGATCTACGCATAGGCTTTGATGACCTTTTTATAATAACCAACATGACCGAGTGTCATGTGTAGCTGCTTCACATTCATTGGTGGCTCCAATTTTATAATCACAGTGATCTTCGTAGGATCTACCATCAATCCCTTCTTGCAAACAATGTGCCCTAATAATATACCATATGGTACGTATAAAATACACTTCTTTAGGTTTAAGGAGATTTGATAATTCCTGTAGGTATCCAAAATCAAACATAGACTAGAAACATGCTTTTTTAATAGTCTAAATATTGTCCAGTCATCAAAATACACCTCCAAAAATTTGTGGATATATTATTTAAATGTTACGACTACGACCTTGGAAAATATGGTTGGAGCATTCTTTAATCAAAATAGCATAACTTTGTACTCAAATGACCTCCATTCCGTAGCAAAAGTGGTCTTTCTCCTATCTTCTATTTTGATCCTGATTTGGTGATATCCTGAGAATCCATCCATAAAGGAGTATGCTTCCTACCCTCCAACATTCTCTAAAACTTCGTCAGTGAATAGCATTGGAAACATACCATGAACGCATGCATTGTTCAATTTTCTAAGATCGACACAAATCCTCATTTCTCATTTGGTTTTATTCTCTTAGACCACCATAGGGATAACCCACTCGGATTCCTCTATAGGTTCAATAATTCCAGTAGCGAGCATCTTGTTTACTTCCTCCTAGACTTTCTCTTTATATTTTGGATTTAGCTGATATGGGCGTTGCTTGACCGGCTTCACATCAGGATTCAAAGTAATGTGCTTAACTTCCAAATCTCCTACAATGCCTTTTAGCTTAGATAACTTCGTCGAGAACAGATCTTGGTACTCATGCAAAAATTCAGTGACCTTTCTCACTGTGTCATCATCCTAATAATCCCAAATCTTCGCGATTTGGGCTCTACTTCTGAGCTTATGTTGACCTGCTGAGTCTTGAAAAGTTTTGTTATGTCCGACATCTCAACTTCAAGACCTGCAACCTCGTGTTATCCTTCTGACTCAGGAATATTGGCATTATGTGGATCCTCTTTGCCTTCTTCCACAGTTATAGTGTAACATTCTCATGCTTGCTCCATCTGCATAGCACAATCAGGTTGTTCTGAATCCCTTGGCTCAAAAATAATTCAGAATATTCTTGTTCAAACTTCCTAGAGAGCATAATTAATACAATCCCATCCATCGGTGAAGTTATAATTCAATAAGGAACCTTTCGTCATCTCATACCAATCCCTGGTGCCATGGAGGAGCACCGTTTCAAGATACCATTATTGAGGTATTGTATCCAAGGTATGGAATAATATATGTACCCATTCAGGTTGAGGTTCTTTGCCCTAGGTCATGGTCTAGCGAGACAAATGATCACATTGTACCTCTCTATGATCCTAGTGTTTACATGACCAAATTTGAGCCTTATCACTCTGCAAAATTCCTTCCATCCTCCTAAGTTTTCTTTGTGCACACCCCACCAATTGGGTAGCTTGGACCTCAAGAAAAAGTCCAAAGCTTCATATCATTGTTCTTCAGGCACCTTCTGCTCAAACTCTTCTATAAATAATACAAAATTACCAACTCCATCATAAAATGGAAAGTCACGTACCTTCGATGTGACGTAGCGAAGCGATTTGGTAACTCTGTTGCATTGCTTTGTGGATACTTCATGAAATCGGTTCTGCCAATGCTCAAATTCTTTTTCATATTCTGAAATACATGAATCACACTCCCAACTTATTCTGCCATTAGTGGTAGGATTAATCTAGTCCTCATCTTGCGCAGCGATCATATAGATTTTATCAATATCAGAATCACCATATTCATGTTGGACCGGTTCTATGTATTGCGCTCCTTTAGACAGGTCCAAATCCACAACAACCCTTGTACCATTTTTTTCAAACACCATCTGTTTATTTTTCAGATTGATTATAACATCCATGTCATAAGGCTAATCAAACCCAAGCAATGCAAGATACAGATTGCTATCATCAACAATCTCAATAACTTCGAAATCAGATAATACACTTGCACCATCAATATCTATGCTAATTCCATGTAAGTGATCCATAGGTATGATTTTCTGTTGATTTTCCATTCTTAGCTGAATCGATCACCATTGCAGCTTTGGTCTCCCCATCCACTCACAAGTCTATTTTGGCAAAACTTTGGAATCTAATCCAAGATCAAGGATGACTTGGTCCATTTCATAATCATCGATCTCCGCAGTTAACCATATATCTATGTTGGTTCTTTTCTTGTTTTTATAGACCTTTTTTACTGCACTGTTGGAGTGCAGTCCCTTGAGGCACAAGTTCCAAAGGGATTTTTTGTATGTTTGTATGTACGTGCTGCGTAGATGAATTCAAAGGGCTTTCAGCCCCAATTTTGAATGTATGCAAGCTTAAATGTAAACTATGGGCCTCAAACCATGGTTTGAGACCATAGTATCTATGTGCTAGGCGTATTATATATAGATAAAGTTTTTCTAAGCTAAGTAGTTAAGATAAGTCATAGATAAGTTAATGAATGTTATGAGATATTCATATCATTTTTTGTCTATAAGGGTTTTGGGTTGGGTGAAAGGCTCCTACTAGCTGTGTGTGTGAATACCTATTCCTAGCTCTGTGCAGACTCCATTGGCTATGTGTGCGGAAGGGATTGTAATGGTTTGTAAGGGTTTTTGCAAGAAGGAAATTTGATGTATTGACAGATTTGAAAGGCTAATAGAAAGGATGGTTTTGGCAAACTCTCTGTGTTATGCGTTTATGCTTACTATTTATGCTTTAATGATATCACATTGTCTATTTACTTATTAATGAATTTGTAGAGATAATTGATATGTTTATGCATGAGTATTAACATATGTTAAGTATTACATTGATTAGATCAAGATCTGGTTCATATTTATTATTTGCGCTAAGACAAGTCTTTATGTGTTATTCTATTAATGATTGCACAAGATCTATAATTCTGCTATAAATTTACTGTGTGCATCTACAGAAGATCAATTAGGGTTTTGATGAGGACCACCTCATTAAATTCTCTCGCAGGGTGCGGAAACCTGGTTCCGTCACCCCCCCATACTGCTTCGGGTGAGACTTTGGTCTGCGCAAGCAGATCATTGCCGAAAGGGTCAGTAATTGGCCCGGTTTGTTGGTTTATCCATAAAATCTACCTGGGTCAAGACCCCTCAAGCCAAAAAATGGTTTCGTTGTCGGGACCGACATGATCATTTTGAGGGAGATTTGATGTTGTGGCGTCCTTTGCGCAATGAATTACATGACTATTTGGATATAAATATCCTTGAATTAACATTACAAGAGAATAAAAGCACTAAATTGTCTGACGAACAGTGGGTACAGAAGTATATTTATATAGAAGTGCATGAAATCTTCTTTTATTCCTTTGCACATGAACTACAGGAGTGGTTGTCGCAATTTGTTGATTTCCATCACTGCATAAAAGACAACGTAGTTACTAAGTGGAATCCTCAACTGATCGAGCAAGTAGATAAATTTTATAATAAGATCTCTCGCGCGGTAGATTATTGGTTTGATTTCCTTTTGGGTGGATTTGTGACTGAATTTTCTCTGGACCAATTTGTGCCATATTCTGAAGCAGAAAGAAGGTTCTTCAAAGGCCCTAGAAGTAATTTTTTGCACTCATTGAAATTATTACAGAAAATACTACTGTGTGAACGAGGTTTTCTATGTGAACATACTGCTTGAATCCATCAAAGAGGTTCAGTTATGCGCAGTGGAAGAATTTACTGAGAAGACTCTGAAAAATTCCTTTATATCCCTCTGAAGCATATATCTAATAGTGAACCTAAACCAGAAACTGACTCTGAAGAAGAAATCTCATCATATCAGAATCCCTTGAATCTGTTTCCTAGTCCATGCACTCCACTTCTGAGCTCACATCAAAAATCACCTACCCCACAACGCAGCCCATCTCCACCTTCACCTCCACCCCCTCTTGAAGTAGATATGGTTGCATTCATGAAGTTACCTAATTTTAGCATTATTGACAACGAGGACATTGATCACTTCTCATTTGTAATCGAGGTCGTATGGAAATCTTAGAAAGTAAACAATATTGATATTAGAAAAGCGCAGTTGGCTACTACATTCCAAGTTCGTGCTCTAGATTGGTACATTAGGTATGTACAAGAAAACCCTAATGCTACCCTGGAAGAAATTAAAGCATCCCTAAAGGAGAAGTTTAAGAAACCTAAGTCATACGCGCAACCAGTAATAGAGATGAAGAATATCTATTAAGATCCTAACAAATTTGTATGGGAATTCTATCAAATATTGAAGCGCACCATCAGATATGGTGGATTTTTGATTGATGATACTAAACATAAGGAATGGTTCATTGCTGTGTTTCTCCCACATCTGCGCCAGCCTTTAGGTTAGCAAAATATTTCTACACAAGTTTAGGTTGTAGAAGTTGTAATGAAACTAGAAGCTACCCCAAAACCTATTGCATTGGGAACTCAAAAGATTCAGAGTCAGCTAGAAGCAATGCATCTGGAAATTCAAAATCTGCGCAAGGGAAAATGCAAGGAGGTCTGCGCAAAGGTATGGTGTATCAAATGCAAAGATTTGGGGCATTATAAAGACCAGTTTCTTATCTTCAACAACTATATGAATGTTGAAGGTCCTATTCCTTTAAAGAACCATGTATGGTGTACTATATGTCATATTGTTGGACTACATGACACAAATTCCTATCCAAGGATTGGAAAATGTCAACCTGACTTAAAGTATCCATTTTGAAAGTTTTTTTCGTCATTAGGGCATGATGAGCATCATTTATGTACCTATGATATGATTTTGGATAAAAATGAGACCTATATAATGCAGTTTGATCCTACATTACCAGCACCCCCTTCTGGGTGCGAAGGATTCCAAGGCAGAGCAAGAGGTCGAGGAGGTGGATTGGCTGGTAGAGGAAGAGGATAATTAATTTGCTATAACTTTGGTGATGTTGGTAATTATGTGTGCGATTGTCTGAACCCAGCCCAATAGTCTTGGAGGTACTATAGACAATTTGATCATGTTATTGAAGATTGTCCTATATTAATTTCTAAAATGCAGGAAAATAAGACTCCAACACAAAATCTTCAGATAGTTCATGCAGAGACTCATGAAGAAGGCCCTTGTGTGAATTTAGTTACCAGGAGTGGTGTAACTACCAATGAGGATAAGGGAAATCAACCTTCCACTGATGTATGGATCCGAAAAGCACCTGAAGACAAAGACGGTCTTAATCTTCAGTGCGCAAAAAAAAACTTTTATTGAAGCAAGTAAAGAATTCACAAAAGGAGATACTTCAACAAGTGGTATAACATTGAAGGAAACCAAGGGAGAATAAGATATTAATCCATTTTTACAAGCATGCATAAAGTTGTTGCGCAACAAAAAGTTTGTTGAAAATTTGTAGGCATTGATAGATAATTGCACAGAAAAATAATATCCTCTGGTAGAACAACGAGAAATCAACAAAATATATAAGAACAAGAAGAGAATGGGTAGGGAGATGCGTATGAATATGCAGATTGGTGCTTATGAAATGGATAAATTAATTCTAGGTTTGGGATCAAATACTAATGTTCTACCTGAAAAAACATGGCAATGCATGGGAGAACTAAATCTAGAATGGTCCACTATCCATCTGCGCATGGCTAACCAAAAGAAGATCATTCCTTGGGGATACTATATAAATTTTTGGTCAATATATAAGGATTTAAGGTGTTTGAAGACTTTGAGGTTATACATATTGTAGATGATATTGATCCCTATCCTGCATTGCTAGGATTGGATTGGGCCATTGAAATGGATGGTGTTATTAATCTGAAGAAAAGGAGGATGGAATTTGAGAGAAATGGAGTTAGTGTCATCATTCCTCTGGACCCTACAAAAGGTCAAAGGTATACTGAACCAATGTGTGCTGAGGACGAGATGGATTAAATATATAAAATACGTTTGTGCGAGGAAGACTGGATTAATCCAACTGTAGATGTGAATCTTAATTGGGAGAAGGATAGTTATTGTTTTTCAGACTCTGATGAAGAACTGGAGAATTTGAAAAATTGAATGCATGAGGTGTCTGTGCTGCAATATAATCATGTGACCCACGCTCTACATTGCATATCATCTGAGGTACATGATTTCCCACATTATGATGGCTCAGATGATGTAAACATGTTCCTAGGAGAACTGGAAGGGTTTGTGCCTAAAGAACAGAGGTACCATGATTTGGATCTTGGCTTGCGCTCTACTCCAACAAGATGGTGGGAAACACATAACGAGAATATGGGATATTGGGAGGAATGTGCGCAGATGATGCAGCTACGATTCGAAATCCCAGTAATTAAAGATGAGGATTTATCTTCTGGAAAAGAAGATCTACACAGACATCTCGCAAACTGGAACCATATATGGGGTGTAGAACCAAGGCCTGAATGGGGTCATATGTTTATTCATACACTGGGAAAGGTGCCAACTTAATGGTACTTGGAAACAGAGTTGCGCAGAGGCACTCGTGAGTGGTCTGTGTTGATAGAGAGTTTTATTCTTACCTTTAGCACTGAAAGCAGGTTTGATACAGTTGGTGGAGATTTGATCCTGAAATAATTAATGCACTAATAAGGGAGACTGTGCATTGTCGACAATTGGCACTAGTGGAAGTTAGGGAACTGTGTGTGCTCACGGGACCCTCTATCCCTTCGAATACCAAAAAAATGTGCTCCATGTTGAGCCTTGTGTGATACTAGAGAAAGTGCATTCCCCAGTATGAATTGATAACTATGCCCATGACCAAATTACTCAGAAGCAGTGCGAAATTCCATTAGGATGATGAATGTCATAGAAGTTTGCAGTTACTAAGGGATATGATTGATACTACTCGATATGCTTTGAATTACCTGGTCAACAAGCCTCTGTTGGGGGGGATGGTATGTAGATTTTTATCCTTAGATATGGATTATATGTGCAATAAGGTGCGGCACGCAAGTGGTATCTACACCGGGAGATTGAATGGTGCATCGAAGTGTCAAAAACTAGTCATTGGAACAGTAAAAATGGATTAAAAAAAATAATTACCATTTTTAGGAGCATCCAAGATGCATTAAATGAAGAGATTTTTATAGATTTGGGACCGTTTTGTCAGTAATGGAACCTCATTAATTCCCAAGGAGTCGTTGTCAATGCGCCACAAGTATAAATATGACCTATGGGGTCACAATAGTTCCCTTTGTGTTCTAAGCGATTTTTATGCTTTGAGCTCCTTATTTGTCATTTCCTTTATTATGTCTATGTCAGGTTTGTATCCTGTGTTTGAGGACCCATTGTGTTGATTTGTTCTAGGGTACGTAATTCAGAACAATATGACTGCCACCTGACCAGGCGATCACCATACTGCGCCCGAAGCACCCATTGTAGAGACCCCTGCGCCATCTAAAACGAAGAAGGGTCAAACATCTGGGACGCACAAGTCCCCTAGAGAAAATACCCCTAGACCGTGCCATTCTACAGGTGATAAACTAAATAAACCTATGAACGAAGTACCAACGACTATTGAGGAATGGGATCATGAAGTAGTAGAAGTAGCCCCCTTCCCACGGCTGCTCAGTTATATTGCACCACGCAAACCTGTTGTTAAAGCGCCAAAGGACTTGGATAAGGTGAACACATGTATCCAAGTGTCTATGATCTGAGAGAACATTCCAATGGAAGGGGATATGCTTAATAAAATTCCACAACTGCGATTTTATGACTGGGACATTTCAAACATTGAAAATTTTCTCGAGCTCGCTCTAGAGCTCTATCTTGATCCAGTTCCCTATACAAGAGGTATGGTGCAACTCGAACCAAAGAGGGAAATGCTCGGTCTGCACAAGGAAGGCCTACTCTATCTCTTATAGATCCCTCAGTTTGGGCGCAACCCCATTAATGATATCTTCATCAAGCCATTGTTGGCGTTGGTGCATGACGATGCGCTATGGCTAGGGATAGCATCCCAATTGATGCAGAA
Organism: Pinus albicaulis; assembly: GCA_034641835.2. NCBI lineage: Eukaryota > Viridiplantae > Streptophyta > Pinopsida > Pinales > Pinaceae > Pinus > Pinus albicaulis. Next base: position 1,069,924,946 of record CM076577.1, read on the forward strand.
CTAATTCACCGAATCACAGGCCTGCCGAACTGTTAGGTCCCTATATTACTAGTATAGTCCCTTATTGTTGTTAGTGTAGCTCCCTTATTGTTATTTTTGTACCCCTATAACCCTAATATTGCTATTATTGAGCCCTTACATTATTATTGTTAAGTCGGCTAGGATTATATTGTGACCCCATGGACTCCTATATCTAGAAGGAGGTTTTCTCATTTGTATCATCCAAGAATTGTTCATTTATGTAATTTAAAGGAGGTTGTTGCCTCAAAGTGGCTTATTTATAAGGTTTTGATCTCTTTTTTCTTCTATTTTTGGAGATGGTTGCATAACATTTGGTATCAAAGCTTTGGATTCTAGGGTTTCGCTGCTCCAAACAGGTCATCATGGAATTTTTGCTATAATTTTTTTTCTACAAATTTTCAGAAGCTGAAATTTTTATCACACAAACAATAAATCCTGGGGAACTTCGTGTAAAAATTTTAGATCTTGGTTCGCAATATTTACAGATATATGATCTGTGTAAGTTAGTTTTTTTTTAGGCCCCTGAATTTCATCTCAAGGAGGTGACTGTGGGAAAATCGTCATAAATCTCTCTCTGAGCATCGAATTGGGATTTTGTAAAAAGTGGCCAAAAGAACACAGAATTTAGTTTCATTTTTATCAATTTTAGGCAAAGAAACGTGATACCAAAGGACACAATACAAAAGTTCCTCTCTTGAACCGAGTCCATAATTAGGTCATTGTGGGAAATTGGAAATAACTTTGCCTTGAAGCATCTGTTGAGTCTCAAATCTGCATCTTTTCCATACACTTTTCTATACCTTTTTCATCCACCTGAACCTCCCAAGTTGTCAATATCATTGTATATTAATTGCAAAAGAGCATCTAACATGGTTTTTAACTATATTTTTGTGTCTGTTGTTTGATTTAGATTTTGCTCATTTAGCTGCGGAATCTTGCCACTTTCCGCAGCCATTTTGTGAAACTTTATGTTACAGGTGTCTTTAGGAGAAACGAGCCACATGGGTAAGTCAGAAATGATGTGGACATGGATCGTGTCCTATTGGCTCGAGAAAATTCATCTAGGGAGGTTGCAGTCAAAGGTGGCCAAATGGAAGTCAACCGTAGAGTTCCACGGTGACAGGACTCTGTTTCGTGTCACGTGGAGATCTATATAGCCGTTTCTGAATTGCGAAAGACAAATCAACAACTGTACATGGCCCCATAGCCGAATTCAAACATCCACTCCTCATAGATTTACTCTCCAACGCGGCCATGATCCTAGATATTTCGACGTAATGGTTTACGTGTTCTCCAACAGCATAAACTTCAGGGAATTAGTTATATTTCCTTTGTTATAAATAACGCGTTTGCATACGGATATTAGATTAGTCTCTGTTAGTTTTTATTAGTCGGCTCTGTAATGTAATTACGCTGCCACTGTGCCGTAATATCACCTTTCTGTTATGACTGCATTTTAATATGAGAAGACTCTGTTTCCAAACGTAATTCGTACTTGAAGATTGTTGCCAAGGCTGGTGTAGAGGGCTCCTGCACTCGCCAAGGTTCTGTGCATTATTGTATAGTTCTTGTTTTATTTCTTTAAAGCTCATTGTGCCATAATCCATTCACATGTTTATACATTGCATCTTTCATGGTATATATGCTTCATTTTTGTTTATAATCTTTCATGCTTTCCATTTTACTTCTGTCTTTCATGTTTTATGTTATTGTTAACTGATTAGTGTTCTTGTTTCAGGTTATAAATAGGCAGCCCGGGCATTTGCATAAATTTTTGACTAAAGACATGGAATTAATATTGTTCTGCTGCTAATTTGTTTTTCTTAGTTTCTGTTTAATTTCAGTACTGCTTTGTTTAATTCAGTTTTGCTCATTTGCTTTAGTAGTTAAATTTAGATATATTAAACTGCTCATAACATCTTCAGTTGCCTCCGAAAGCCACAGCTGGACTGATGGTGAGGGATTGTATTATGAAATGTGTAGTTTGATAGTAGTTTCCTTTCTGCAAGTTAGAAATATTAAATTGTGCATGAAATCTTCAGTTACCTCCGAAAGCCACAGCTGGACTGATGGTGAGGGATTGTATTATGAAATGTGTAGTTTGATATTAGTTTCCTTTCTGCAAGTTAAAAATATTAAATTGTGCATGACATCTTCAGTTACCTCCGAAAGCCACAGCTGGACTGATGGTGAGGGATTGAATTATGAATGTGTGGTTTGATATTATTTTACTTTCTGCAAGTTAGATATCAGTTACTCAAGTTGTTTATGGTTACTTCCGAAAATCATAGCTGGACTAATGATGAGGGATCAGAAGACAAGTTGATGTAATTTGATTTAGATTTAATTTGTTGCAATTTTGGATTTCTTTAAGCATAGTTTCTTTTGTGTTTAGACAGCAGCAAGAATAGTTTGGTTTTCATGCTCAATAGTTCACTGTTTTAATTTATTAGACTAGCAGCACCTTTTCATTTCAGCAGCACATTTTCATTTCCTTTCAAGTTTTGTCATTATATGTTTCAAATTCCTTTTTAAGTTTCAAGTTGGTAAATCATTATAGAGGATATCATTTCCTTGAACAAACATAACCATACTTGTTTTTATTTTAGAATCTCCATCTCACCTTAGAAAACCAAAAACGAAAAAAAGTTAAGAAATAGGTTATCTTGCACATATAGTGCGCCGCACTTCATCAGCTTACGAATCCCGAATTGATAAATTAATGTAGCAATTTAGGACACACTAAATTGACCAAACAGCATCCAAAGCAGATCAGACCTCTGGAATTGGAAAGAGGATTCAGAGGGATACTATAGGACCGAATTTCAAATATTGAAGATCCAAAATCACAAAGATAATTCAGGTACAATATCGAGCTCCTCAAAAGCAAGAAAATGGTGTGTATTTTTTTTTCAAATTGCATAAGTCTTGTTTGAAAAATTAGTTTGAAGTGATTCCAAGGGCATATTGAAGCATAGATATCAGTATTTGGTTCTAAAATGCCACCTAAAAATAATTCAACACCCATTAAGCCTTCACAAGGCTATAATATGAATCATGAAGAGGAAGAAGCGCAACATGACATATCAAAATTACAAGAAAAAGTGCACCAAATTTCTCTCTCGCAAAGAGCAACAAAAAATGAAATGGAAGTTCTCAAGAAAGGCGTGGAAGCTAAGATGGATGGTTTAAAGAAAGGCGTGGAAGCTATGATGTATGGTTTGAAGAATGGAATGGAATCTTAGATGGATGCCATGGAAGTTGGCATGGAAGCTAAGATGTATGACACGAAAGCTGAGATCGATGAAAAAATGAAAAACAACATGGAAGACATGAAGAATGATCTAAAAGTAGACATGGAAGTTTTAATGACAAGTTTGATACAAGAAATGATTCCTAATGGCAAGAAGATAGTAGAGGAAACTCATGATGAGAACAAAATAAATGTTAATTGTAATTTCATAAACTCTAATGTTGGATTGAAGACCCACCATATTCCAAAGATCGATATGAGGAAGTTTGATGGAAAGGACCCCGTAACATGGATACTACAGATGGAGCAATATTTTGATCTCAATAATATGAAAAACACACAAAAGGTACGCATTTCAACTTTATATTTAGATAAAAATACATTTGTATGGTATTGACGACTTTGCTTCCGTAAAAAAATTGTCATATGGTCAATTTTTACAGAGGAAATGATAGCACATGATTAGGATACAAAGAGAAACACCTTCTTTAGCCAATTGATAAATCTCAAACAAAAGGGTTTAGTGGTGGAGCACATTGAGGATTTCCAAAAATTTAATATAAGGGTAACTAATATTCTAGAGGAACATAGGATTGATGTCTTCATAGGGACTTTAAAGCATAACATCCAACAAGAGGTTCGAGTTTGGGAACCTGATTCATTGGAGAAGGCATTTAGGTTCGCAAGAAAAATTGAATGTAAAATTATGGTGACAAGGAAGCCTACCACTCACATATATAAATATGGAAGTGTTGCTACTCCTAGACTTCCACAACCTACAAGGTTGACACCACAACAATTGGAAGAAAAAAGAGCAAAAGGGCTTTGCTACAGTTGTGATAGCAAATACACTAAAGGTCATAAGTGTGCTGAGAAGAAATTATTTTAGATGTATTGTGAAGAGGAGGAAGAAAATGAACACGAAACTTCAAAATAAGAGGATATACACTAGGAACCAACCCTAGAGAAAGAAGAAATGAGTCTGACCATATCGTGTAATGCATGGTAGGAATTACCACTCCTCAAACTCTCAAGATAGAAGGACATATCAAGAAGAAAAAGGTAACAGTGTTGATTGATTCGGGTAGTACCCATAATTTTATTCATTGTAAGGTAGCCAAGGAATTGAATTGCTTCCTATACCCAGCACAAGAATGTCAAGTGATGGTTGCAAATGGAGGAACTATAAATTTCTCTAGAAAATGCCATAATATCAAGCTAGCCATGGGGGAATATGTATTGAATAGTCCAATGCTCTCCATTCCAATTGGAGGTGCTAATTTTGTACTAGGATTACAATGGTTACAATATTTCAAGACGATAGCTTTTAATTTTCAAGAAATTATCTTGAAATTTTTTTCGAAAGGAAAGTAAGTCGAATTACGGGGTATCATAGGGAAGCCAGAAAAGAGAATAAGCTCTAATGTCATGACAAAGCTTCTGAAGAAAGAACAATGAGGTGTAATTTCATAATTATGCTCACTATAAGTTCCAACATCAAAATCATTTATTTATCCAGATCTCAGAAAATTCTTCGACAATCATTTCAAGGTGTTTGAAACTCCCAAAGGATTCCCACCTATTCTTGAACATGATCATGCTATTCATTTGATTCCAGGAAGTGTTCCTCCAAACATCATGCCATACATATATCCTTATGTCCAAAAGAGAGAAATTGAATGTATGATTGCAGAAATGTTAGAGGTTGGTATAATTCAACCTAGTCAAAGTTCTTTCTCTGCTCCAGTAGTATTGGTGCACAAGAAGGATCGATCATGGTGCATGTGTCTAGATTATAGGGAACTCAATAAGCTCACTATTAAAGATAAATTCCCCATTCCTATGACTGATGAATTATTGGATGAATTAAATGGAGCAATTTATTTTACCAAGTTGGATCTTCGTTCAGGATATCATCAAATTAGAATGAAGACTGAAGATATTCTGAAAACAGAATTTTGAACTCATGAGGGTCATTATGAATTTTTGTCATGTCTTTTGGCCTTACCAAGGCACCTTCTACATTTCAAGGGTTGATGAATTCCATTTTCAAACCCTTCCTTAGAAAATGTGTGTTAGTATTTTTTTGATGATATACTAATCTACAGCAAGTCTTGGAAGGATCATGTTCAACATGTTAACAAGGTGCTCAAACTATTGGAGGAGAAAAAATTATATGCAAAAACCTCCAAATGTTTCTTTGGAGTACAAGAGGTGGAATATCTAGGTTATATTATATCCCACGAGAGTGTTAAGGTACACCCTAACAAAATTAAATCAATTAAGGAATGGAATGTCCCCACAACCATAAAGCAGTTGCGAGGATTTCTCGGGTTAACAGGGTATTATCGCAAGTTTGTTAAGAATTATGGGAGAATAGCAGCACCTCTAACAAAATTATTGAAGAAAGATGCATTTTCATGGAATCGAAGCAACTAAGGCCTTTGAACATCTTAAAGAGGCAATGTGCCTAGCACTAGTATTCGCTACGCCAGACTTCAAAAAAACCTTTTTTGTGGAATGTGATGCCTTAGGAAATGGAATTGACGTTGTTTTAATGCAAGAAGGAAGACCCATTGCTTTTGAAAGTCATCCAATCAAATGAAATTATTTACAGAAAGGTATTTATGAGAAGGAAATGTTGGAAATACTACATGCACTAAATAAATGGCGACATTACCTAAAGGGAAGACACTTCAAGGTAAAAATTGATCATGATAGTCTTAAAAACTTTTTGGAACAAAGACTATCTTCAGAAGAACAGCAAAAATGGGTCACAAATATGTTGGGTTATGACTTTGAAATCATATACAATAAAGGGAAGCTAAATGTTGTTGTAGATTCACTCTCAAGAAAGGATGAAGAAGTGGAATAATTGCTTTGTGCCATTTCTATTATCCAACTATATTGGATAACCGAAGCAAGGGATGAATGGAAGAAGGATGAAGAAGTGTGGACACTCATTTAAAAGTTGCAGTAAGACCCTAGTACATCTGATATATTTAGTTGGAAAAATGATACCTTATGGTACAAATATCGCTTATATCTTTGTAAGAATTCCCAACTAAAACAAAATATTCTTTTGGAATTGCACACTTATCCTTTAGGAGTGTTAGGAATCTGTAATTTAGCAGATTGGTGAGACTAAAACTGCAGAAGCAACATTATTTCAACCAACTTTTGGGGATTTAGAAAGGATCAACCCCATTCCAGTCCAGGAGGGATCTCTCAAAGGGATCTCTCCAATAAGTGCAAAGATGGATTTGTCTTTGAAATTTGGGGTAATAATATTAGGCTAGTTATGAAGGCCAAGGGTTTTGTTTGTTTTTTGGATTGTTGAGCATGAATATTACTTGAGGGGAAAGTTCTAAATGAAAAACAGTTTCAAAAGTGAGAAGTTGCAAGTGAATAGAACAGCTTTGGCTAAAGACATAGATATAACGTTGGTTTTTAGTCCATTGGGCTATGGAGTCATAACATGGCTTTAATTGAGCAACAACATCAAGAGTGATCCAAGGGGCAAGTCATCTATACCACAAGATTATTGAGATTAGAGTGATGGAATGGAAACAATAAAGTGTTGGAGGGGTGGAAACTGTTAATAATTTCACAAAGGATTTATAGTCAGTCCAAACAAGAAAATCCTCTTAAGTAATTGTTTAAAACCAACCAAGAACGGGGCTAACCATTGACTTCTTGGGCAAGTTTGTATTAAAGAAGCTTAATTGACAAACAATCCAGTAATCCACATAATTACCTTTAGAAAGTATGAAAACATATAAGGGAAACAAAGTGTAACTTAAGATCAGATAAAGTACTTTTAAACGTAGTCTGCTTTCAGTCAACACCAAGGGAAACTTTCAGAATCTGCCTTTGGAGAAAAGAAGCTAGAAACAGGGAAAACCATCACTTTTCTAGTCTAACTTTAATAAGAAAGAAAGGAAAATAACTTTCAAGAACAATGTTTAAAGCAAACAGTAGGACAAGGGAACTCCAGCATTCCTAACTGCTTAAACTATATTAAATCATTCTTAAATAAACAAATTGGAGGAAAACATTGAGATAAAGCTTTTCAGTCGGAGAAGGTTACTAATATACAGCAGGTCCTAACTCTATAAATTTTGTTCGTTATCATAGAATAGTGAACAATATGACATACATAGAAGGAAAACAAAGACAAAGAAAGGGGCACTTCACCAGTGATATAGACCAGGATCCCAAGAAACAACTTGTTATTGATGTCAAACTAGTTACAGTACTCAGGTCCAATGTTTCATTTCAGCAATTATCTTCACTATTCAGCCTAACTAATCTATCACAAGCAGAGATCCAAGGGCCAGTGAACACTATTTACAATCAGAAGTTTCCAGCTCAAATATATTTCAAAGTTCTACAACCAACGCCTCACTCATCTTCTGCAGTAGTATATATAGAAGGATGAGGAGGTGAGATCTAATAAAAGATATCAATTACAATTAATACAGACTTAATGGCTTCTTGGCCTTTGACGGGCTTAATGAAGAAACTTACAATAGGTGTCTTCTGTATTAAATGTTTTTATATAAAGATTAAGCTCGGTGGGAGCTTTTTTTGACCTTTGAGGCTCAATGTGGTGTTGAAGTAACTTTGCAGATGTTTTTCATTAATTTTCCTACAGAATTTACATTTTGGCTGCGTTGTGAGGTAGATATCTGGTCTTGATCAATGAATTCAGCCTCTGATTGAATACTTTGAGGTACAGGTGGCATTTTAGTAGCTGGGAGGAATCAATTTGCCTCAAATGTGGCAGTGGAAGCACTCCTGTTGATAAAACCCTTAAGATCTTCTTTAAACTGTGTTTTAAATCGGGGATTAGGCTTTTGATAAACAATCTTAGCCATGATCCTCGGAAATATGTCTTCCATCCTCTGTCCTAATAAATTTTGGTCTTCGTCACTGATACTCTCTGACTGTGCCCGATTCATGGTTTTTCTGATATACAGGGTTGTGCAGGGTTATGTGGCATCAATGCTTCATGAACGATTGATGAAAACATGTTTTTAACACCCTGTGATGATTTTCTTTGGCGAATCGAAGGCAGGAAGATCGTCATCCTCTGCCTTCGAATTTTCTTCAAAAATGGCGAGAAAACCATTTAAACCCTACAAAATACAAACAAATATTAAAAAATCCTACATATATAGGTTTATTGCTACAGAAGGCATGTGGAGGAAGCGTGGTGGTTGGATGGCATCATCCAATGGTCAGGATTGATCGGGAGAAGTGATAGAGAAGGCAGAAAATTTGTTTAAATCAGAGCCGTCGATCGCGCAGAGATCGACGGTCGGGAGTGGAAAATGGAAATTCAAAACGATAAATGTTGACTAGGCGACGAAAGTGGGCGATGAAATATGAACCATCAATCTGCAGATCAGATCAACAGCGGGAATTAATTGGATGCCGCGCCGTAGCCCGGTTAACTGTCGGGCATCTTCGATGAGTGATAGCCGTTGGATGGCTCGCCCCAGATCGGACGGCACGCATCAATATCGCGCCATGTCCACATCTGAATGTTAACGCGCGATGGACGGCGGTTTTGTGAACCGTGCCTAGGCCACGTGTCAACCGTTGAATGGAATCGCTGCCAATCGAGAAAAAACCGCCCTCGCCCAAAGGCGGTGCAATGAATACTGCGCAGTTTTTTGGAATGGGTTAGTGGATGGCGAGGACCACCGGGGTGATAGGCTCCGCGCCGTTGATCTGCAGATCAGATCGACGATGGAGATTGATTTGAATTTCGGACCGACAAAAAAATTATGATATAATAAAAATCGAAAAATTAACATAACCAAAGGTTTATATTAATTTATAAATTGGCTTGGCGCCCGACTGCGGGGCCATGGTCTATATGGAGAAACATATGACCGGGGTTTATGGAGAAAAGGACTTAATTGCGATCGAGTAACGTGATAAGCGCTTTAGAGGGCTGGCGCTTGGTTCTGGCGCCAGGGTGTATGGAAGGGAGGGGTTAAAGACTTAGCCCAAGGGGGCTTAAGTCTATAATGTATGAAAAATGTGATTTTTATGGATTTCCAATGGTTTTCAAGGGAAATTGAGGGTTCCGATATAGTTTAAAAATGAGTTTTAAACTATGTAAAGACGATTTTCACGAAAGGGAGAAAAGGAATCATGAAAATAGAGGAGTTTTATGGAGAAAAATGGGAGCAAATGAAAGTTAGTTTTGGGAGAAGGGGAAAAGGGAAATGGTGTTTGCAGCAGTATTCTGGCTTGGAAATCAGCAGGATTTCTAAGTGTAAAATGGGAACAACAGTGAATTTCGGACAGAGGATAGGCATGAGGCCTTCAAGAGTCTTCAAGAGCCAACAATTTTTAGCAATGAAATTTGTTCCTTGAAGGCTCAAAAATTCTTAGCCACCTTTTGATATAACAAATTTTATAGGTGGCTAACAGTGGCTCCACTTGGGGATGGTGCCTTCTTGAAGGCATCAAGAACTTTAGACTTACTTTCTCTGGGAGGCTGACCTGTGCCTGATCCATTTATGTTCTCTGGGAGGCTAATCAGTTGCCTCATCCATTGGGTTGCCTTTCTTTCTGTGGATGATCTTCTTTGTTCTGAAGACATGTTAGCAGTCACAAAAACAATGGATCTTCATCAATACAAGCTTTCTACCTACCCAATCCTACTGATCTAGCATTTTTTCTTCATTAGAGTGCACTTGGATTGGCAAACTCTTTTACAACATTTTATTCTTTTAAAAGCAGGAAATCTAATTTATTTCTACTCCTTATTTCTCCATGGACCCAGATTAAACAGTTGAGCCCATATGATTCTCTACCTAATCTATTGTCTGTTGGGATTAAACTATCCAACAGACTTTATTCTCTAAATTCTAAAACATAAATTTAAAAACAGTCAAGTCAATATTAAGCTGTTTGACTTGTTGTGATCTATGGCATAAAAACAAGCTTCACATAGACATTTATTTTACAAAATTAAATCAAAATGGAAGGCTTAAGATCTGAAAGTCCAAAGTACTGCCTTCTCTTTTCACAACTCTATTTTGAATTTGTTTGAGTTGTTTTTCTTTGTTCTCTGGTTCAGCTTTTGAGTTGATTTGAACCAGATTTACATCTTTTTTTACTCCAGAATTTTGAAGTAGTTTTGAGTCATTTTATTTTTGAAACCCTAGGTTCATATTTTGATCTTGTTTGAACCTTTAATTTCTATCCTAAACTATCTACTGATAAGCCAAGATTAAATAGTTTGGCAAATCAAATTCGTTATCCTATCAACAGAAAATTTAAAACCAATTAGTCAAGATTAGACAGTTTGACTAACTAGAAGTGTGTTCTTCAGGAGTGGCATTTGATCTTGCACACTTTCAGAATTTGTTTCTCTTTTTTGGTATGGGGCTATACCTTTCTTGTTTCCACAATCTGCCCTCTTTTCTTTCTTTTCATTGTTTTTGTATTTTTTATTTTTACAACTTTGAATGCAATGGTGGATGAAATATTTATAGTGGAAAAAAGATAAAAAGGCTTTGGGAACATAACATGGATCAAGAGAAGTAATGCTTAAGCATCCTACCATTGACAGGACCTCCAAACAATTCTGCTCCATTCAACTCTTGTAAAAAATAGGCATTTTTAATAGAAACTGAATGAATAGAGTAAGGGCCAAGCCATAAGTTGTCAAATTTTCCATGCTTGCCCTTGTCTTCCCTTCTTGAGTCCCACTTTAAAATTTGGTCTCCAATTTTGAAATTGTTGGCCTTTGTTTTTCTGTCAAAAAGCTTTTTAATGTTGTCCTGTTTCTGCAATGCTTTGTTATAAACCTCCTCTCTGGTTTGCTGAAGATGAATGGTCTGATTTATTCTTCTGATCATATCATTTTCTTCAGTTTGAAACTCTTGAATCAAATTCATTACTGGTACACCAAGGCTATTTGGAAAAATTGCATCAGTACCATACACAAGCTGGAAAGGTGATATACCAATAGATTTCTTCAAAGTCAATCTGTCAGCCCACAGTGCATGAACTAGCTTTGTGTGCCAAGACTTTTTGTTGTCTTCCAACAGTTTCTTGATTATGTTCACTAAACTTTTGTTTGAGGATTCTGCAAGTCCATTACCTTGAGGTTAATAGGCCGTGGAATTCCCCAATGTTATCTGATTTCTGTGATAGAAATCAACCATCTTCTTTGATCCAAATGCTGGTGCATTATCAGTGATAATCTTGGTAGGACAACCAAACCTGGAGAGAATGTTAGTCTCCATAAATTTTATAATAATAGAGTCATTGGCTTGCCTACAAGGAATGGCTTCTATCCATTTAGTGAAGTAGTCTGTTGCAGTAAAAATCCATCTATGCTGGGCAGAAGATGGTGGATGGATTTCTCCTATGAATTCAAGTCCCCGCTGTTGAAATGGGGCTTCAACAGTAATAGGATGCAGAGGTAGGGGTAGCAGTTTTCTTTTGCCTTCAAAAATTTGACATTTGTGACAGGCTATGATCATATTGTGTATATCAGGAAAAAGAGAAATCCAATAGAAACCAGCCCTCAAGATTTTGTTGGCTGTTGTCTTCCAGTACAAATGGCCTCCACACTCTCCTTCATGGAACTGGTATTTAACCTTTTCTGCATCAAACTCAGGCAAACATTTAAGCAATACACCACTTGCATTTTTCTAGTAAAGACATCTATCAATAATGCAATATTTTACAACTTTTAACTTTAGGAATCTTGCCTTTGTTTTTGTCAAACCAGGAGGTGTATTCAAATTAAACAAAACGTAAACAATATCAGCATACCAAGGGGAATTCATAAAATGGTTTTCAACAATGGGATTTGAGACTTCCTCTTGATCATCTAAAGCATTAATCATATTAATATCAAGAACTTCAAAATTGGATTCAGCCATTAATCTAGCTAGACCTTGGCCTTTGATGAGTTTAGTGGGTTTTATCTCTAAACCATATGCAAGGATAACAGCAATCCACTTACCTCTCTTACCATCTGGGTCCTGTGTTATAATGTCTTTCACAACTGAGTTTGGGACAAAGGCAATGATGTGTGAGTGAAGAATGTATACTCTGAAGTCTTTCAAATCTTTAACCAAAGCAAAAGCTTACTTCTCCATAATTTTATACTTCAGAGGGGCATCCCTCAATGCCTTGCTAAAGAATGCAATAGGCTGCTCTTGTCCTTGTGGATTTTTCTGTAGAAGGACAGCAGTTATGGTATGTTCTGATGCAAATGAAAAAATATAAAAATACTTTAAAAAATCAGGACTTATAAGAACCGTTGTTTTGGTTAACGCTTTTTTTACCAGCTCAAAAGACTTCTTTGCTTCCAAGTTCCATTTTACCCCTTGCTCCTTCTTTAACATGTTTGTGATATTCCTAAGGAGCTCAGCCAAGTTGGGGATGAACCTTCTCAAAAAGTTAATCTTTCCAATGAAAGATTGCAACTGCTTGATGTTCCGGGGATGAGAGATTTGCAATATGGCCTCAATCCTCTTTGGATCTATCTTTATACCCTCTTCAGAAATAATGTGCCCAAGAATTTTACCTTCTTGGAGACCGAAAAGTGTCTTCTTAGGGTTTAAAGATATCCCAAACTTTCTGCATTTCTTGAAAACTTTTCTCAAATGTTCTAAGTTCTCTTCATCTGTTTTTTAAAATACAGTGACATCATCAAGGTATATAATGATGAAGAAACCTAGTTCTTCCGAGAATGCTATGTCCATGGCTCTTTGAAAAGTTGCTCCAGAATTCATTAGACCAAAGGGCATTTTCACATACATGAAGGTGCCCCATGGTGTAGTAAAGGCTGTCTTTAATTGATCAGTAGGGTGAACTAAGATCTGATTGTACCCTGAATAGCCATCCAGCAAAGAAATTCTTCTAGACCCTACCACCCTTTGTAAAATATGGTCCATCTTAGGTAAAGGGTAGTTGTCTTTCAATGAAGCTTTGTTTAAGTCTCTAAAGTCTATACAAAGCCTAATTTCTCTAGTTTTCCTCCTAACTAACACCAGATTAGACACCCATTCAGAATATCTAATAGGGACAATAATACCAGCATCGTACATTTTCATGATCTCCTTCTGAACCAAAGGCAACTAAACAGGGTTTATTCTGCGCAGTTTCTGTTTGAATGGTTTTTGGTTTTCTTTGAGGGGAATTTTGTGCTGTATTATTTCAGTGTCATAGGATTTAAGATCTTCGTAACTCCATGAAAAAACATCAGAAAATTCTTTAAATGGCTCTATGTATTTGAGTTTAATTTGAACTGGTAAAGTCTTAGACAATTTAATCATCATATGTTTAAGTTTACTACTTATATTGCACTCTTCCACTTCAGTCTCTACAGATTCTAGCCTTGGTTTATTTGCCACATCGTTAAAATCAAACAAATCTTCTAAAGGTGCCAGATCTCTTGGTAAACTTTCATCTTTAGAATGCAGAGTTTCTAACTCCTCTGTTTCTAACTCTGCATTCAATTTTGTTTTATTATTTTTTAGTTTGCTAGCCAGAAGATTAATATTGACAAGCTCAAGAGACGGCTCTTCTTCACTAAGAAAATTTTCTTCACTGCAGTCTGTTTCATAGTCTGAGTCTGAACTGTGTAGTTCGAATTCATTTCTGAATTGCATGAAGTCTTCTATTTGTTTTTCATTGTCAAACACCTGCCAATATTTCTCATTATCAGGAATATCTGGTCTAAATTTTATCTGATTTTTGCAGTCTTTGGTGTTATATGGCGTTAAGCATGTTCTAGCTGCAAAGGCTAAATTGTGGGCTGCAATATTTCTTTTTCTTGGGACAAAAGACAGTTTGGATTCCTCGAATGTTTTCAAAAGGTCCATGACGTCGTTTCGGTAGGCTCTAAGTCTGGGATGATTTGTGTTATATTCCCCATTGACTTGCCTAATGACTAACTCTGAATCCCCATACACATTGATTCATCTAGCTCCTAACTTTTTCAATAGGTGTAAGCCTAAGAGAAGGGATTCATATTCTGATATGTTATTGTAACATTGAAAGTTTAATTTGCAGGAAATGCTTTCTGTGTGGTTGTTTTCAGTGTTAGTAATCCAGACACCTGCACCAGCATTGTTCTTAGTGCATGACCCATCAAAATACATACTCCACAAAGGACTGTTTTCGGTTTCATCCTGGTTACTGTCCTCTTCAACTAACGTGCTCAAGGGTTGTAGAATCTCAGCACTTAGTTGTATTTGTTTTGATTCCCCAAGATTTTCTTTTATTCGAGGGTTTTTTTCTTGATTGTGAATGTTCAAAGGTAATGGACACCTAACTTGAAGCTCAAGACCTCTATTTGGTTTTCTACTATTTTTAAATGCAGCAAATTGTTTTGACACTTATGCGTTGTGTTCCTCTTCCTCCCTATCGGCCATTAATTCTGTTAAAGTGACTTGTTCACCAAGTGTTTCATCATTAAACATAATAAAAGAAACAAGGCCTGTATTTATAGAATACAAGGGAGAGTTTTGTGGTCTGTCTTGACTTGTAACTGTGAATTGCATATGGGACTCCCTGTAAAGTCTTCTATTCTGATTGAAAACAGGGATAGTCGCATAGGTCATGTCCATTTGCATAGTCCCCTGTAACTTAGCCCCCCAATATCTTGATAGTAACATTCCATACTTTGGGGGCACATCAGCCACAACAATATCCATGACTAAACATTTGAATGGAATTTGGGCTAAGTTAACACAGAGGTCTTTGATTAATCCTAAACATTTTACTCTACTAGAATCAAAGGAGTAAAGGTCTTTGTAAGGTCTGGTGATTTCTAGACCCAGGCTCTCCATTACAGCTTTTGGTATTAAATTGTGAGAAGCTCCTTAGTCGTGCATAGCATTGTGAAAAATGTTGTCATGAACGTTTAAACTTACATAAAAGGGAGGAACAGGTCCCTCTTGATATCTACCTTCAATCTTAGGACCAAAAATCAGCTCGGACTGGTCATCATTAAGATTGACTGTGTCCTCATTTTCTTCTATTTTTAAAGCCTTCAAAATTTGGGTTCTATATACATGTTGGGCAGCTAACTCAGTCAAGGGAACAAAGATTTTTATTTTTGAAATTTCCTGCTCAAGGCTGAAGGGAATTTGGCTCTTTGAAGAACTTGTTTCAGCCTTATTAGCTGTCATTCTATCAGCAATATCAGCTTGCTAATTTGTTTTATTTATACTTGACAAAATTGTTTTCACAGGAGTACTAGCTGAAGTGTTAGCACTACTAAGGTCTGCACTCTGTTTTTCTTTGTTTTGAGTGTCTTTCTCTTTATCATTACCATAATTTACATCCATTGTTTTTTCCTTTTGTTTGACAACTTTAGGTTTGGTTGCAGTGCTGTTTTGTGAATATTTTTAAGAGGTTTTGTTGTTGGAAGTTTGTTGACTGGTTTTGCTTCTAAGGTCATATCCTTTTTGAGATTACATGATGACATTTTCCATGTCTTGATAATAATTTTCATCATCATCTCTTATGTCATCATAAGGTGTGTATAGACCTTGTTTTCTATAATAATGGATCTCAAAGTCATCATTATCCACCCCCAGCATGTTGATATCATCTTCCTCTATTATCTCATATGTTTCCTTAACCTCACTTACATAGTTTTGATGAAAGGGAGGAGTGATCTGCTGATCATCTTCCCTGGGTCTGTTTGGAGGTTGATTCCTTCTAAATTCTGGTTTTGGTTCTAGTTTTTGTTTTGAGGATCAGTTTGATTTTGGTTTGCTTGTGCTCTCTTAATTATGCTCATCTCTTTCATCATCTCTTCCATCATTTTCTCCATTTTTGAGTTGGAAGTAGAGGGTGTAGATTCCTCTCTAAAGGAAACTCTCTTTTCATTTTTCATTCTTGCTCTTTTTTCCATTAAGTTGAATTCCACAGAGAGAGCACCCTTTTTCATATCTTCAAGAGTTGCAAAATCTCTCTCTCTCAACTGATAGGCCATCTCAGGGTCAAACCCTTCAAGAAAATTGTTTAGAGCTGAGCCCTGTGGAGGTTTTAGTTCTGGGGAAAGTGCATTATACACACTATTGAATCTAGTGCAATAAGCTTGCACACTTTCCCCAGTGTTTCTATGGAGGTTCTTGTAGTCAGAAAGAACTTGGAGAGGATTTTTCTTTACTTCCCATTTGTTTAAGAATGTTTTATGGAAGGCTTGGAGATCATTAATACTATGGGGGGCTAGACCTTTAAACCATTTTCTTACTTCTCCCCCAAAACTCTGAGCAAATAACCTAAGCTTGACATAATCATCATCAATTTCATTTCTGTCAAAGTAGTCATTCATCTTATCCACATGTTGTGATGCAGTTGTAACATTACTAGCATCATACAATGGAATTTTGGACTGATATTCCTGTGGAAGATTGACTAATGGTGCAGGAAGGACTAAGGGAGCATACCATGTTGCCATGATATGTGGTGGGGTTGGATTTACAAGAGGTGGATTAAAAAAGGGGAAAGTGGGCTGAAGTGGAGTGGTTTGAACAGTGGATGTAGGGTGAGCAGAAGTGGATGGACTAGGAATAGATCACTGAGCTGATATTGGATGAGAGGCACCTAGGTTGTAAAGGAAATGTAAATCAGGAGGTGCTGTTTCTCTGCTACCAAGATGTTCACTTGTTTCGGGAGAAGAAAGTGAAGACTCAAAATCTAACTGATCTAAATCACCAAGAGACATAGTTCTAAAAGGATTCACTAAGTCAACTTGTGATTGTTGCAGAGCTGAAAGATTTTCAGGAACTGAATTAGCTCTCAAGGGTGATCTGAAAACAGTTGACAATTTAATCCTAGGAGACTTCCTTGGAATACTTTCTGGGTTATCAACTATCTCAGGTGGATCAAGGTCAGGATAGGCTGTAGTATGAATCTTTCTAGGAGCCACTATGTTGTGTTTTTCAGACCTAAATAAACAAGAAAAGTTCAACCAGGTATGAAAATATTTGATAGGTTAACTAATCTGTTTACATAAATTTCAATCCTACAGTCCTCTAACTGAGTTTGACTAATGTTAGAATGTTGAGGGTTCTTCCCAGTGGAGTCTTAAAGTCTGTTAAGGATTTTGGAGTCACCAAGTGGAAGTTTTTAGCTCCTAAGGAGGTAAAAGGTTTTATGGTCCACCAACATGTTTATTGGATACCGATCTGAAATATTTTTGGTGTTTTCTGAGTTATTTTTCAGTCGTGTGGTTTCTAAGAATATTCTAACTCTGTTTCAAAACTTAGCTACGGTTATGAGACAAAGATAGTCTATTCTTATGGCTAAGCCAACTGATTTTTCAAGGTTAGATAAAGTCTTAAGAGAATCCTAGGTTTTACCTAGTTTGTCACTGATGCAAACAAGTTTTATCGTGATTACCATTTCTTGGTAGTGCTTGAAAAGGCTACTTTTGACTCACAAGTTTTATGAAGTGTTTAAGGGAAGAAGTTCCCCAGTGGAGTCGCCATAAATGTTAGGTGTTGGTGGCTCAGCTGTCAAACAGAACAATTGTCATAAAAACAGGGGTTATCTAGAGTTTTAAGATGTTTTTGAACCTTTATTAACTCAGAAACTCCCCAATGGAGTCACCAGAAATGTTAGGAATCTATAATTTTAGCATATTAGTGAGACTAAAACTGCTGAAGCAACATTATTTCAACCAACTTTGGGATTCTAGGATCTAGCCCTCCTAAATCTGGAGAAGGATCTCTCCAATAAGTGCAAAGATGGATTTGTCTTTGAAATTTGGGGTAATGATATTATGCTAGTTATGAAGGCCAAGGGTTTTGTTTGTTTTTTGGATGGTTGAGCATGAATATTACTTGAGGGGAAAGTTCTAAATGCAAAATAGTTTCAAAAGTGAGAAGTTGCAAGTGAATGGAACAGCTTTGGCTAAAAAGATAGATATAACGCTGGTTTTTAGTCCATTGGGCTATGGAGTCATAACAGGGCTTTAATTGAGCAACAACATCAAGAGTGATCCAAGGGGCAAGTCATCTATATCACAAGATTATTGATTTGAAGTGATGGAATGGAAAACAAATAAATGGTGGAGAAATTGAAGCTGGTAATAATTTCTGATTTATAGTCGGTCCGTGAAGAAAAAGCCTCTTGATAACTTGTTTAAAATCAAAAGAACGGGGCTAACCATTGACTTCTTGGGAAGGTTTTTTTATTAAAGCAGCTTAATTGACAAATGATCCATTCAATCACATAATTACCTTGGAAAGAGTATATGAAAGCTTATATAAGGGGAAACAAACTATAACTTAAGATCGGATAAAAGTACTTTCAAACTAGTCGCTTTCGATCGACACCAAAACTTTCAAAATGCGCTGTTGGAGAAAGAAGCTGAAACGGAAAACCATCACTTTTCTAGTCTGGCACAATAGCAAATAAAGGAAAATACCTTTCAGAACAATGTTTAAAAACGGTAGGATGAGGCTCTAACATTCTACTTGTATTTGCTCAGTAAATCATTCTTAAATAAACAAATTGGAGGAAAACATTGAGATAAAGCTTTTCAGTCAGAGAAGGTTACTGATATACAGTAGGTCCTAACTCTATAAATGTTGTTCTTTATCAGAGAATAGTGAACAATATGACATACATAGAAGGAAAACAATAACAAAGAAAGGGGCACTTCACCAGTGATATAGACCAGGATCCCAAGAAACAGCTTGTTATTGATGTCAAACCAGTGACACTACTCAAGTCCAATGTTTCAGCTCAGCAATCATCTTCACTATTCAGTCTAACTAATCTATCACAAGCAGAGCTCTAAGGGCCAGTGAACACTATTTACAATCAGAAGTTTCCAGCTCAAATATATTTCAAAGTTCTACAACCAACACCTCCCTCGTCTTCTGCAATAGTATATATAGAAGGATGAGGAGGTGAGATCTGAAAAAAATATTTCAATTACAATTAATACAGACTTAATGGCTTCTTGGCCTTTGAGGGGCTCAATGAAGAAACTTACAATAGGTGTCTTCTGTATTAAATTTTTTTATATAAAGATTAAGCTCGGTGGGAGCTTTTGTTGACCTTTGAGACTCAATGTGGTGTCGAAGTAACTCTGCAGATGTTTGTCATTAATTTTCCTGCAGAATTTACCTTTTGGTTGTATTGTGAGGTAGATATCTGGTCCTGATCAATGAATTCGGCCTCTGATTGAATAATTTGAGGTACAGGTGGCATTTTAGTAGCTGGGAGGAATCAATTTGCCTCAAATGTGGCGGTGGAGGTGCTCTTGTTGATAAAACCCTTACGATCTTCTTTAAACTATGTTTTAAATCAGGGATTAGGCTTTTGATAAACATTCTTAGCCGTGATCCCCGAAAATATGTCTTCCATCCTCTGTCCTGATAAAATTTTTTCTTCATCACTGATACTCTCTGACTGTGCCCGATTCATGGTTTTTCTGATATACAAGGCTGTGCAGGGTTATGTGGCATCAATGCTTCATGAAAAATTAATGAAAACGTGTTTTTAACACCCTTTGATGATTTTCTTTGGCGAATCAAAGGCAGGAAGATCGACATCCTCTGCCTTCAAATTTTCTTCAAAAATGGCGAGAAAACCGTTTAAACCCTGCAAAATACAAACAAATATTAAAAAATCCTGCATATATAGGTTTATTGCTATAGAAGGCATGTGGAGGAAGCGTGATTGTTGGATGCAATCATCCAACGGTCAGGATTAATCGGGAGAAGTGATAGAGAAGGCGGAAAATTTGTTTAAATCAGAGCCGTCGATCACGCAGAGATCGACAGTCGGGAGCGGAAAATGGAAAGTCAAAACAAGAAATTTTGATTGGGCGACGGAAGTGGGCGATGAAATATGAACCGTAGATCTGCAGATCAAATCGACAGCGGGAATTAATTGGATTTCGCGCCGTAGCCTGGTTAACTGTCGGGCATCTTCAGTGAGCGATAGCCGTTGGATGGCCCGCCCTAGATCGGATGGCATGCATCAATATCGTGCCGTGTCCACGTCTGAACATTAACGCGTGATGGACGGAATTTTTGTGAACAGTGCCCAAGCCACGTGTCAACCGTTGAATGGAATCGCTGCCAATCGAGAAAAACCGCCCTCGCCCAAAGGCATTGCGATGAATATCACGCGATTTTTTGGATTGGGTTAGTGGATGGCGGGGACCACCAGGGTGACAGGCTCCGCGCCATCGATTTGCAGATCAAATCGACGGTGGAGATTGATTTTAATTTTGGACCGGCAGAAAAATTATGATATAATAAAAATCAAAAAATTAACATAACCAAAGGTTTATATTAATTTACAAATTGGCTTGGCACCCGAATGTGGGGAAATGGTCTATATGGGGAAACATATGACCGGGGTTTATGGAGAAAAGGACTTAATTATGATCGGGTAATGCGATAAGCGCTTTAGAGGGCTAGCGCTTGGTTCTAGCACCAGGGCGTATGGAAGGGAGGGGTTAAAGACTTAGCCCAAGGGGGATTAAGTCTATAATGTATGAAAAATGTGATTTTTATGGATTTCCAATGGTTTTCAAGGGAAATTGAGGGTTCTGATATAGTTTAAAAATGAGTTTTAAACTATGTAAAGAGGATTTTCACGAAAGAGGGAAAAGGAATCATGAAAATAGAGGAGTTTTATGGAGAAAAAGGGGAGCAAATAAAAGTTAGTTTTGGGAGAAGGGGAAAAGGAAAATGGTGTTTTCAGCAGTATTCGGGCTTGGAAATCAGCAGGATTTCTAAGTGTAAAATGGGAACAGCAGTGCAATTCGGACAGAGGATAGGCATGATGCCTTCAAGAGTCTTCAAGAGCCAACAATATTTAGCAATGAAATTTGTTCCTTGAAGGCTCAAAAATTCTTAGCCACCTTTTGATATAACAAAGTTTATAGGTGGCTAACAAGGAGGACACTCGGGATTTTTAAAAACTTACCACAGGGTGAAGAAATATTTTTTTTGGGATGGCCTTAAATATGATATTCAAAATTTTGTGGCAGAATGTTTGGTTTTCCATAAAAAGAAAGTTGAGACAATTAAGACCTCGGGTCTTCTACAACCTTTATCCATTCCAAGTCAACATTGGGGGTACATTTCAATGGATTTTATCACAGGTTTACCTAAGTTTGAAGGAAAGAGTGTCATCATGGTGGTAGTTGATAGACTTACCAATTATGCACAATTTTGTGCATTATCTCATCCATTAAAGCAAGTACAATTGCTATTGCATTTATGGAAACAATTCAAAAGCTACATGGAAACCCAAAGATTATTATAAGCGATAGAGATTTAATATTTAGTGGAAATTTTTGGACGGAATTATTTTCTTGTTTGGGTACTCAACTAGCCCATAGCTCATCTTATCATCCTCAATCTAATGGTCAAATTAAGATAGTGAACAGATGTTTGGAAGGATATCTGATAAACAAACACAATGGGTCAAGTGGTTACCTCTGGCTGAATAGTGGTATAACACTTCCTTCCATACTACAACAAAAATGACCCCATTTATGGCACTTTATGGATATCATCCACCATCCATCACATCATATTTAAGAGAAAATTCTAAGGTTCAAGCAGTGGAATATCACATCGAGCATCAAAAACAAGTTCTCCAACTCTTAAAAGATAACCTAAATTTGGCACAAAATCGAATGAAACAATGGGGAGATCAAGATCGCAGCGAGAAATGTTTTAATGTAGTAGATTGGGTATTTTTACAGCTACAACGATACAACAAATGTCCCGCAAGCAAGCTAATAAGGATAATAAATTATCGCCAAATTACTATGGCCCTTACAAGGTGTTGCAGAAAATTGGTACTATGGCATACAAATTGGAGCTTCCTGCTTCTTCGTGAGTGCATCCATTTTTCCATGTTTCATGATTAAACAAGGTTATATGTGATAAAATTCTAGTACAGAAAATATTGCCAGAACTTGATGAGGAAGGAAAAATCATATTGGAACCTGAAGCAGTCACGGAAACAATAACTCAGCAGCTACAAAATCAACCAGTTTCAGAGTATCTCATCAAGTGGAAGAACTTATCCACTAAATATTCTACATGGGAGGGTGAGAATTTTATACAGAAGCATCCAGAGTTACTCAAGCATTGAGGACAACACTTTTTTTGAAGGACAAGGGCATGTTAGGTCCCTATATTACTAGTATAGTCCCTTATTGTTGTTAGTGTAGCCCCCTTATTGTTATTGTTGTACCCTTGTAACCCCAATATTTTTATTATTGTGCCCTTACATTATTATTGTTAGGTCGGCTAGGATTATATTGTGACCCCATGGACTCCTATATATAGAAGAAGGTTTTTTCATTTGTATCATCCAAGAATTGTTCATTTATGTAATGTAAAGGAGGTTTCCCCCTCGAAGTGGATTATTTCTAAGGAATTGATCTCTCTTTTCTTATATTTTTGGAGTTGGTTTCATAACATGAACAAGGGGGTTGACCTTATGGCAGATTTCGAAGGGTAAGTGCAGGAGAAGGCAATGTCTGATCAAATAAATAATAAGTATGATGTCACGTGAAAATCTTGGGGATTCGTGGTGGAGGAAATTAATGACCTCAAACTCCATTTTGGCATGATCCTCTTGGATTGCAAGATGATGCGCAAGTGTCAGCCAAAGGAAGTGCCCGCGCACATGATTGTGCTAGCTATAAGGTGCAAAAAAAGAGTTATATACAGTTGGTTTAGGTACCTCTAAAAAGAATTTCTTGAAAACATGCGCAAAGTCCAGGAGGAGGGCAAGCACTTCCAATATTCTTGGCTCTTGTTACTAATTGCACTGATTGGGTGGAAAACCCCTGAAGATACCAAATTCCTTGAACTTGAAGAGCCGATGTGCGAAGCTGTACACTACGCAACACTCTATAATTCATCTGACCCAGTGTGCACAAAGGAGAACAAAATATTTTGGGTTTTGTATGATGCAATATTATACCAGGAAATACAGTCAAAGTTGTGACTATCCTCAACTCTATATGATCAATACAAGATGGTATCCAACTTTAAGGCTACGTTTCACAATATCCACATCCGCGCGAAGGGCGCTATGGAGGGCATATGACATGAGTTTCCCTACTTGGTCACTGAAGATGATTTTATCAGAGTAACAAAAAAGTGGTCGTCGACTTAGTGTACTCCACCAACACAACCGCGCACTCTGATGGAAAAATCCACAGAGAAAGCTACTGAAAAGCCTGCCGAAAAAGTGCCACCAACAGTCACAAAAAAACTTGGTGAGAAGGAACCCACCCCAAAAACAACAGGAGAAATCATTGATACCACCACAGTGCCAAAGAAAAATGGCTCTGCACCTAAGGAGACTAAAGCAGCAGCAACATCAAAAGGCACAAATCGCAGTGCTCTGGCCATAGGAGGGTCGCAAAAAAAGCAGAAGGGTTCTAAGAAAATAGGACAGGAGGTCCTGACCCTTATAGAGGACGTTCTCAAAGCAATGTGCAAGGATTGGCTATGACAGTCAAAGAAGTGCGCAAAATTTTAGATAGTTCAGATGGCGTATGAACAGCAGATCATGGACCTCCAAACTAAATTACAGCTAGAGACACCTCCCAAGGTCTGCACGTAGAGGGTAGCAGAAGTAAAACAAGTAGAGGAAAGCATTGATGTCGTAGCCACCTAGTGTGACTAGTCCCTGAATGAGGCCATGGACATTTGGGCCTCTGTCTAGAATTATCTGGTCATGCAGCAACTGTGCGACACACTCAGTACAAAGGAACAATAGTTCGAATAAATCTACACATTAGCACCTACATTGGTGATCGCGCAGAGACTTGCTCGTCTACAAGAAAGTCACAAACTCCAGGCATAAATTGTAGACTTGTGCCACAAGGAACAAATGCTCAAAGAACATATGCAACTGTGGGAAGAGGAAGTGCTACAAATCGCTTAAACACTAGAAAACACCCTCAAGATTATTCAATAGACCCAGCGTAGTGTGGAGATGGTCACTGAAGGGCCTAGGTGCAGTAGCGCACAGCCTCGAGTTAGTGCTCCCTCTCTAGAATTCTGTCAAGATGCTCAAGGATAAAACCAAGGAGACAGCGACAGCACCTCAATGACTTGGGATGAGTCACATGTTTTTTTTGAGGGCCTGTTGGAGCGGGGTCCCTTGAGGCACAAGTTCCAAAGAGATTTTTTGTATATTTTTATGTGCACATTGCGTAGATGAAATAAAAGGGCTTTTAGCCCCAATTTTAAATGTAAGCAAGCTTAAATGTAAACTATGGGCCTCAAACCATGGTTTGAGACCATAGTATATGTGCGCTAGGCATATTATAAATAGATAGCATTTGTTTAAGCTAAGTAGTTAAGATAATTCATAGATAAGTTGATGAATGTTATGAGATATTGATAGCATTTTGTGTATGTAAGGGTTTTGGGTTGGGTGAAAGGCTCCTGCTGGCTGTGTGCGCAGAGACCTAGTAATGGACATGTGCGGACTCCGTTGTGCGCGGAAGGGATTGTAAAGTTTTGTAAGGGTTTTTTCATGAAGGAAATTTGATGTATTGACAGATATGAAGGACTTATAGAAAGGACAGTTTTGGCAAATTGTTTTTGTTATGCATTTATGCTTCCTGTTTATGCTTTGATGAGATCACATTGTATGTTTACTTATTGGTGAATGCACAGAGCTAATTGATATGTTTATGCATGATTATTGAAATATGTTAAGTATTACATTGATTAGATCAAGATATGGTTTTGATTTATTATCTGCACTAAGTAAGACAGGTATTTCTGTGTTATTCTGCTATTGATTGCGCAAGATCTGTAATTCTACTATAAATAAACTATGTGCATCTATAGAAGATCACTTAGGGTTTTGAAAAGGACCACCTCATTAAATTCTCTCTCAGGGTGCGGAAACCTGGTTCCAGCACCCCCCCCATACTACTTCGGGTGAGACTTTGGTCTGCGCAAGAAGATCGTTGTCGAAAGGGCCAGTAGTTGGAGTTTTTGTTGGTTTATCCACAAAATCCGAACCTAGGTCAGGACCCCTCAATCCAACATGCACATTATTCCCTCATCATGTCTAATATATCACTCAATCAGGGCTCTTCTTTGCTAGGGAAGTTGTCCAAAAATTCATGCAATCCCTCCACAAATTTATGATCCCTTAGCAAATTCATACATTTCTGAAAGAAGGACTTAAAAATGGATGGATCAACTTCCTTTGTTTTAGTAATCTCCTTGGCCTTGGACTTTTGTGGAACTATTTGTAACATTTTCTTTGATTTCGAGGCTCTAGAATCCATGTAATTCTTCTTTCCTTCCATAAAGGTTTCTCGTTCGCACTGAACATTGAACCCAACATTCTTGTCTTTGGCTTTGCGAACCTATGTATCCTCCATATTTCTCTTTCCTTTCATGTGGTCTTCCCCGGTATTTACACAACTGCATGTCACTATGTTGACACTTGGCTCTTCCTTGCGCAGTTCATCCCTCATAATTTGTATGTTCGGGGCAGGATGTTGATTGCGTTTTTCCTACATTCTAGGAAATAATGTAGGAAAATCCTCTATTTCATGATCAAATGCGTGAAAATACCTACAGGATACGATAACGGTATTATGAAAATCCCTGGAGAAATGTCCACACTAGCTACAATTATAACATATGATTTTTCCACGACCTCGTCCAGCGCCTCCTCCTCGACAATGCCCTCGGCCTTGGAAACCTCCTCACGTTGTTGGTGATCTTGAATCTTTGCGACCTTCAACTTGCACTCAGTATGCTATAGGACTCTACATCATTAGATCATAGCTTCAATAGTGCTTGTCATCATGTCCTACTGAACTATATAAATTATAGAACAATTACTTCAGCGACCGAATGTACTTCTGCAGTAGATGAAAGTAGTATGTGGAGTGTTGGCCTGCAACTTCACATAAGCTACACCAGAAATTTGTTTCCACATTTGGTCCAATACTTGGTTGAGGCTTCAATGGACTTGGCATCCCAGTGCCCAAGTAATCTATAAACAAAACACTAATCCTTATAGTGGGCCTCTGCTTTCCACTTTATGCACCAAAATTTTGCACACATGTTGGAATAAACCTCTTTTCCTTTCTTCAAATCTTGGAGTTCCATATGTAAGCTTTCTAATTGAGTTTGGATATGTTTAACCCCTATGTTATTAATCACTACCGGTGAAGCTTTGAGTTTCATCACAATCTCCATCGCTTCAGCTTGGGTTGTGATGTCTTGCTGTGATAATGGCAAACTAAGATGGGGTAACAGAGTAGCGATAAACCATTCCTTCTGCTGCTCATCAATTATCTCAAAGCTTATTTGGCTTAGCACCATATTAAATCTCTTATCTAATTCCCACACAGTTTCAGTGGCCAGTTGCTTGATCTCTTTAACCTCTATAACACATTGGGACTACGACTTCGGTTTCTTAAACTCAGCATTCATTGTAGCCTTTGTTTGGGCCTACGTAGCATTTTGGTTCGTCGAGGAATACTTAATATACCGGGATAATGATATATCCTGCAGTGTTGTGACCAATTGCGCTTTCTTCATATTCTCATCAGTGATGTTTTGCGATCTCCATATTCCTTCTGCAACAAACCAGAACTACTCAGGATCATCTGATCCTTTGAAAATAGGCATCTTGGGTGAGTGAGCCATGGTAAATGGGGGAGGTGGAGGTGGAGGTGGAGGAACGATATAAGGATGGGTTGTGATGGGAGTGGAAGGTTGGGGAATTCTAGAAGCACCCTGATGATCTTCAAGTTTTACCAACACACTTCTAGGGGTAGCATGATGACTTTCTCCTTCTTCGATTTCAGACCCAATAGTGGATTGTACTCAGAATCAACGTAATTATTATGATATACCGTAAATCTCTTAACACATCACATAGTTCCAGTTTTCTTTCCTCTGAGCATTAATCTAATGGCATTTTTATTACACCGTTTTCACACTATAGAATCTCAATCCAAAGCTTCAATGAGTTCAATTACTTACCTTGTGGGCCTTTGAAAATTTTGCACTCAACTTCTCTATAGGGTAAAAATGTATCAATTGTGGACTCAATAATCATTAGGGGAATTTTTAGGTCTAAACTGGCCTCCTAATTAAAATTTACAACCAAAATAAACTTTATAAGAACCAATAGGATTCAAGATGATGATGTCAGCCATGGGGGATGATTCACCATTTTTGGAGTAAAAGAGTAAAAATATTAATATAAAATAATAAAATAATGAAACTACTTTTTCAAGTTGTATTTTAAACTTGTCTCCATAAGTTTTTACTCAAATTTTGAGTGGGAGTAATCATTGGATAAAAAAATTAACTCCCCATCCAAGGAGTACTCATGTTGCATACTTTTGATGGACCTTGCTACATGAAAAATGAGAAATACATGGAAAAACGTGATTGCAATCCCGCTTTTCATGTATTTCTCATTTTTTGTGTAGAAGGGTCCATTAAAAGTATGCAACATGGGTACTCCTTGGATTGGGAATCAAACTCTACTTCCAACGAGTGTTTCCGCTTGAAATTTGAGTAAACCCATAGGGAGATAAGTTGAAATTACGAGTTGCAAAAATAGTATTTTATTTTTTCCCTTTAAAATTTGGTGATGTAATCTAATATTATTTTATTATTTCCACTATTATTTTATAATTTCCTTAGGGGGGCCATTTTAGACCTCGAAATTCCCCTAATGAAAGCCTCCAAGGATATTATCGATCCATTAATCAACAACCCTTGTGATCTTGTTATCAATTTCCTTTAGATGCTTGATCAACTCTGGAGTCCACGTACTAGGGTTATCATCCTTGAAACAGTTCTTTTTCTTAGCTAATCTTGATAACCACTCATACAAATCACTATAAAATGATGAGAAAAATATCTCATGCTGATCTGTGAAGATATATGTCTTCAACCACTTTTTTGTAGATATGCACAAATTTCTATTTTCTTTTGCTACAAATTCAAGTTCTTTTAGATCTAGCCAATCTTGAATCTCTTTCTTATATGGATGCCAAATCCACATATTCCTCAGTCAGATCCTGGTCCCAACAACGGAACCATTTGTTGGCTTAATGGGGCCTAGACCCAAGTTCAGATATGGTTGCGCGAACCAAAAAAACCCATTATTATCGTCCCTTCAGGCAACGATCTCCTGCGCAGATCGAAGTATATCTAGGGATGCTAGAACCAAGTTTCTGCATCCAGAGGGACAATGAAGTGTAGATTTAGGGTTTATCTTCATTTCAGTATGTAACAGAATTTCACAGAGTAGATAAACTTATTATACCATTTTTTTTCAACACCTATATTGAAAAATGCTACAAACTTCGTGTCTTTACCTTAACAAGCATAAAACAACATAAATAACCATGGACAGGACTTCATGGTGCAATTATGATTAAAACACTAACTCAGCATAGAAACATAAAATTACAGATAAAGCAAACACTTAAGCAAATAATGTTGACATGTCTTCAAAAGTATTTCATCAATGTTGAGATCTTCTCAAATACAATACGTTCCACCCTATGCACCCAGCTGCAAAATTCCTAATGTCTTCGTGCACTCAGCTGCAGGAGCCTTTTCTCTAATCGAAACCATAGAATAATGGTTCAAAATAGCCTTACATCCAAATGCATTATATGACTTGTATTCGATATGAGATATGATCTCCTGTCAAGACTATCCTAGGCTCCTTATATAGTCTTTTGTTTTACAATACCATGGTCCGAAAACCATGGGTAGAGCTCAACGTATACAAAATTATCACATCCCATTACAAAATAAGGCCTTTGACCCACCCCAAAGACGCTAAGACTTTAACATAGCTCCGTGCTATGGGCTCCAATCCTTGATCTACGGAGTCTTTCTCAAAATATTCAATCGAGGGGTACCCTGTCCAACACGAGGAGTTCGGAGTGAACATAGCGAAGTGAAAATAAATCCAAACCACCAGTGGAATGGGAGAACAACCCCATGGAAAGGGAGTGTAGTCACCTCTATCCGATCTCAGAAACTTCTAACCATCAATGAGAATGCAACTCTCCAACATTGTCGATGGAGATGGCGATCCCAAAGAGGCTCCTTACCAATGGATGTAGCATTGATCGCACGACAAGAGGAGTCCCAAGTGGCTACACCACCGATCTACCCAAAAGACCCTAGATTGGGTTCACAAAACTCGAGGGAAGAATTAATATTAACATGTATAATAAACTAAAACATTTGGCATAGTAATGCAATATAGTTAAAACCCATTCAAATACCTTGGGGTGATATACGTTTTCAAGAATGTAATGAACATTTATTTCAAAACTTTTTAAATGTATTGAGATGTTATGTAAATATTATGTTTGATCCATGTGAATTTTTGTAATGGTAAAATATAGAATTAATTTATTTTTTTATGTGAATTTAATAGGCGTTACATGTTTCCTGTGAGCCAACTATGTTAGGGTACTGATAAATAATTGTTTCTGGTATAAATAAACTTGGGGGAGAGAAAAATATTTAATTTTATTTCTCAAGGTTGGGTGGTGTGGTTACCCAGTGAATTCTTAGATGACCCAGCATAACAAATAAGTATCTATACTTAACACAATAGTGTGTAAAGTTTTGTGGCAATACTTTGTAAAGTTTTTCAAAAATGCAATGCAAAGTTCTGTGACAATATAGTGTAATTTTTTGTGCTTGGTAAAATCTCAAACATGAGTTGATTGAAACTAGCGTAATTAAGAAATGTGTATGAGGAAAAGATGTTGAGGAAGTTAGATTATAACTGTGTAATTATACTCTACAGCTGAAAGGCTCAGAATGAACTTGTATTGTAGAAAACTGATAATTTATGTATATTGTAAATTGTGTATGTGTAACCATTGTATCACGTGGTAATGGGATAATTTTTTATGGACTAAGCATGAAGCAACCGTATGTGTCCTAATATGTTACTCCTTTTGGAGAATGAAATGATACAGATATAATAAGCACCACATTTTAAAAGTTAAAATGTTAACACAATTAAGAACCTGGAAAGGTTTACTAGTGACCTTATATTATAGGTTAACTCAGAGTAGTGATAGTGTTGGACTCAATCAGGTTAGCATTTGGGTCAAGTCGGAGTCAACTAGCCACCCGAACATAGTCCTGATCGGACCCAACCTGAAATCGATAGTTCCATTGGTCGCTAACACATAATAATGTTAATATTAAGAACCATTAAGACCCAACATTAAACCATTACCTGAAATCAGACCATGATAAAATTACAATAAATACCGAGAACAATGACACGGCGGAATAACCTAAGATAATTGAAAAATTAATACATTGTATTAAGCGGAAAAATAATGCCAGATGAACAAAGGAAAGAAAAACACTTTGCATAAAAATAAAAAATGTTCTATTATTCCATACAAATGTTCAACAAGCCATCTATTTCAAAAAATTACTAGCTGCGGGCCAAAATATAACATACAAAAATACATAACAGCTGAGCTCTTAAACATGGGCAAAAATTGTGATTTCTTCCAATAAAGAGTAATAGTAACCATAATCAAACCCTAAAAAGAGAGCCAGTATAAATCATTAACATCCTGAGAAGTTGAAGGACGAATGGTGTAGTCACTGTGTGGATCCTTCTATTAAACTCTATGGAATATTAATACAAAACTCAAGAAAATTATTTGGCATGAAGTAAATCCATAAGTAAGGCAAGTTGTATTAGGATACTGGAAAGTAGAGAATCTCACACTTGGTAAGAGGAAAACCCTAGTGTAATAATTTGACCCCACCCTCGTGAAGAAAGAAAGATGTGCATGAGGATGGCATGAAGAGACTTTGCCCGTTATCTCACCCACAACAAGATTGCTCTTAATATCACATCAACGGAGTAACCAAAGTAATAACTCAAAGAAATTAATAGTAACTAGGGTCCTTGAGTTTCTCACTGAAAACATTACATTTCGTATAATTAAAGAGAGATAAGAATGGTTAGGGGAAAATACATAACCATAAAACCACCCTAAAACAAATGTAGCAATATATTTGAAAATGTAGACACCCAGTTTACTTGCGAGTCCATGGGGAGGTAAAACCCTCTAGCACAACCGTACCCGACTAACTGACCCTCTGCCAAAGTATCCAACCTACCAGTCCCAAGGGAAAAATCAATCTCTTCGGTGGTAAAACCATAGGAGTTACAGTCGACATTAGTAGAATCGCATACTTGGAAGTCATACATGAAATAATGGAACTCCACAGGAGATGGGTTGCAATAGCTTTCCAGCAAGTCGTAGCAAGAAAATGACTCCAGAAAAGGGAGGGAAAATCGAGTGGTCCACCTTACCTTCCTCATAAACCTCAGCACCGTTGGATGAAACCTACTAATCGGATGATATAATTCCCTCCAGGTGGTGACAACTGTTAGCATTTAGATAAGCTTCAAAATTCAACACAAACCCCAATCTTTACATGTTACAGCGCCACGTTATGTAATGAGGTGGAACGAATAAATGACATATATTTCTAATGGAGTAATTATGTTATAAATATTTATCCTAAGTCGGGAAGAAAAAATGTTGATCGTGTGGTATGTTAATCCATATACTATAAAGTTTAGACCTAAATTTAATCATGCATAAATTATGCCCTTTACATTTGTATTATACATTGACTCAGTGATAAATACTCCTATTAAATATCATTACAATGGTGCAACAGAAAGATAAGTTAAGAACACACTTGTTGGTTAGAATAAGTGTAATTTTTTTTAGTATGATCTTTATTTTTCCAAGTTGTGTTAATGGATGTTACAAATGCTATGAGAGCCCAATTTCAACATTCTGGCATGTTTGGGAAAGTAAGCTAAAAACAAAGTGTGTTATTGTGCACAGAAGGGAGAATCAGGATGAGGAGGGGAGTTGGAATTTTACCCCCAATGAGGCCAACAATGGAATATGATCGCATTCCAATCACTGTTGTGAACCCTGAAATGAGGGTGCACTTGAGTGAGGAATGAAATAACCCGACAACTATGCTGTTACAAAATTTCCAACAACCAAAAAATGAGATGGCTTGTTTTAGAATTGATAAGGAAAGGCTAATGTGGGATCAATAAACAATCCTAAAGAGCCTTTCAAATAAGCAGAAGCACAGGAATCCTATACCCAATGTTGATAATGGAGCCAGAGGGGAAGAGTTTAGACAGAGGAAGTATAACATGCCAGAAATAAGTCACACCCAAAGAACTGAAGGAGATAGGGATGATAATGAAGATGGGTCTAGCAATTCTTTTGATCAAATGAAAATTAAGAAACAAAAAACTAAATTGCAAGGGGAATTGAAAAAAAATCAAACCCTCAACATTTGATGGTGAAGTGGAGGAAGTTGTAGAAGCCTCGATTTTTAACATGAATAAATATTTCCAAATCTATGAGTACGATAATAATATTAAAGCTAGGTTGGCTATTTACCAACTTCAAGGAAAAGCCACTTTATGGTGGGAAGAGGTAAATAGGGTACAAGGAATTCATAAGGAAAAGGTGACTTCAAATCAATTCTAGAATCAATTTAAAAACAAATATTTGACATAACAATTTTATGATGGGAAGGAAAAAGAGTTTCACGATTTAAAATTAGGGTAGATAAATATGAATGAATTTGTGACCAATTTTACATCCTTATTAAGATATGTTCTATATATTCATAAGGAAAAGGCTAAAATTCAACAATTTGTTAGCAGTCGTCATGCATATATGAAGTAGAGGCTAGAATTTGATAATCCTAAGACGATGGATGAGGAAATTTGAAAAGAAAAAATGGGAAGGTGGAAAAGGTTGGTCACATAAGAAAGGGCTAAAGAATTTGCAAAGCACCAGAAACTTAAAGACTGCAATATTTAAGAATGCACATAAAATTCAGCGAAGTAAACAATTTGTGAATAATCAACAGAGGTCTAAATGGAAAAATGAACCCAAAAAAGCAGAGGCATCAAGAAAGTTAGAGCCTGGGAAAATGCAGAAACCCCCGTTGCAGTGTTGGGGCTATAGGGAACCATATTATTATAAAAATTTACCCTATCCTGTTATGACTGAGCAAGATGCTAATGTACAAGAATCTTCTACAGTTTCTAGTTAGTGAGGTGGCAAGAAGCATGCCAAGAATCAACACTGCATTGGAGGATCATCAAGATGACTACTAGCCTACCATGATAGAGATGGAAGGTAATATATTTAACCATATTGTGTTATATAAGAGCAAGTTTAAGTTATGTTTGCCCTAAAGTAGTGGAAAATTTTCATGTACAAGATTATAAATTTAAAAACCCCTAGTTGGTACAACAAGCCATGGGAGCTAAGAGAAGAGTGAATGTTAAGGTGTCATATTGTTCTATTTAAATAGGAGGACAACATATTAACGCTAATCTAAATATATTTTCACTAGGACCCTATGACATGTTGATTGGAATGGATCAGTTAGAACAACATTGGTCCTTGGTGAACTACAAGGAAAATCCCATTAGTTATCTTTTTTAGGACGGTTCTAGGCAATAAATCATGGGGTTTAAGAAACTAGTAAAATTACATTCCATTACTACCTCCCAATTGGGAATATGTGTTAGGAAGGGATGTGTGATATATTTTGTCTAATTTGGGTATTCTAATACCAAGTATAAGACAACTACCTCAGAGAACATACCGGTAATCCAAGACTTTGCTAACATGTTTCCTGAGAATTTATCGAGACTGCCCTCAAAACAATATATTGACTTTACAAGATAATTTATCCCTAGAGTGGCCCTAGAGTCAAAATCTCCATATTGATGAGTATACCTAAGCTAATCGAGCTCAAGATGCAATTACAGGAATTCCTCGACAAAGGGTACATTTTCCCAAGCTTGTCACCCCGAGGAGCTCCTAGGTTGTTTGTAAGGAAAAAAGATGGCACTTTGATACTTTGCATTGGTTATAGGAATATTAACAAGCTAACGTAATGAATATATACGCCTCGAATTAACAATTTTTTTAATCAGGTTAAAGGTGCTACAATATTCTCTAAGATTGACTTACGATCAGGCTACGATCAGGTTAGAGTGAAGGAGGATGGCGTTTGTAAGACAACACTTAGAACTTGTTATGGAAATTATTAGTTTTTAGACTTACCTTTCACAATGACCAATGCGCCAACATCATTCATGAATATAATGCATGGTATTTTCCACTCATTTATGGATAAATTTGTTTTTATATTCATAGACGATATCTTGATTTATTCCAAAAATCTGGAGGAACATAAAGAAAATATGCAAATGGTGCTACAAATTTTGCAGGAACATCAGTTGTATGTTCCTGCCAAAATTAGCAACTGTAAGTTCTACAGGGACCAAATTCAGTACTTGGGACATGTCATTTCAGTTGAGGGTATAGTTGTTGACCCTGAAAATATCTGAACCATTGAGGAGCAGCTAGTATCCAAAAATTTAGCAGATATACGGTCCTTAACAGTAAATAGGGTCATTAAACTATTACGTGGGTTCCTTGATTTTCCCACTGAAAATCTTGTGTTCTGTATAATTAAACAAAGAGAAGTATGGTTAGGGGAAAATCCATAACCCTGAAACAAATATAGAAATATATCTGAAAATGTAGACACCAATTTTACCTATGATTCCATTGAGAGGTAAAACCCTCTAGTGCAACCGTACCCAACCAACTGACTCTCTGTTGAAGCATCCAACCTACCAGTGCCAAGGGGAAAATCAATCTCTCTAGTGGTAAAACCATAGGAGTTATAGTTGACATTAGCATAATTGCATACATGTATGTCGTGCGTGAAATAAGGGATCTCCACAGGGGATAGGTTGCAACAACTTTCCAGCAAGTCGTAACAAGAAAATGATTCTAGATAGGGGAGGGAAAATCAATCTGTTCCACATTACTTGCTCCAGAAACCTTAGCACCTTTGGATGGAACCCTATTGATCAGATGGTTTAGTTCCCTCCATGTGGTGACAACTGCTAGCATTTCGAGAGGCTTCTAATGTCAGCACATATCCCAATTTCTTCTTGTTCTAGCACCACGTTGTGCAACAAGGTGGAACGAATAAATGAGATTAATTTCTGATGGAGGAATTAAGTTATAAAGACTTAGCCTAAGTCGGGGAGAACAATTGTTGATCGTGTGGTCAGTAAACCCATATATTGCATGGTGTAGACCTAACTTTCACTGTGCACAAATTATTCCCTTAACCTTTGTACAATATATTGACTCAGTGATAAATACTCTTGTTAAAAGTAATCACAATAGCAAAACAAAACAAAAAACGTTAAGAGCGCAGTTGGTGGTCGAAATACGTGTATTTTATTATTTATTATAATATTTATTTTTCCAAGTTGTGCTTATGGATGTTACATTTATGATTAATGATCATTTATTTATATCATGTTTTTGAATACTTTTAATTAATATAAAAATTATTTAATATATATATATATATATACACACACACACACTATTTATTTCAATTAAATCAAAGTACACAAGTCATTGTTTAATTACAATCTTTCTAGGACATGTTTGTCAACAATTATGACACTCTACTTACAAGAACATAAAACAATCAAAACATTAAAACAAGCAAGGTCCCAATGATTACAACAACTACACTTTCAGAAAAATGTTACTAGCATTCACCCTAAGGAGATCAACGACTTTTTTTGTAATCACTAGATGTCCTAGAAACTTGAGTAATGCTTCCTTATATATTTTTTCTGTGTCAATTTTTTTGTCCCTATGGATATGAGATGCCTCTAACTCCTAAAAAAAATTCTATAATTGGTGAATTCTTTGTTTCCAAGGATTTAGGGCCAAGCTATGTAATGTACCAATTCCCAAGAACGAGTCAATAACTACTCGACAATCACCAAATATTTGTAAGCACTTTACTTGTGGGGAAATTTCAAATTCAAGGATGAGCCAAAGCCCTATTAATTCTACTTTATTATTAGGTCCAAGCCCTAGACCCAAGCTAAGAAGGAAATCGTGGTGGTCATTCAATTGAAATGCAGCTCCCACTTCACATACATCCCTCACATGACTTTCCATCAAAGAAAGTCCAATCCTTCAAAGCATCTATCGTAGGCCCAATTGAAATTATTTTATTTTTCTTTATGCATTGAGTTCCTTCATTGTTTTTTTTTTTTGGTACACCACCTATTGTATATTTGGAACCTAAATATCAAAAATGATTATATTATATTAAGATACAACCATATATGCCATAGGACCAATCGTGGAAGGCTAGAAAGATAGTCTAAGAAAGGAAAAGTGAATGTCATATCTAGATTCTAGATAAAAAAAATACAGATCTTACCTGCGATAATTTTATTTGTTAATAATTTCTTAAATGAATTACTATTGAAGAGTAACGAGTAACGAGTTTAAAGCCGAATTAGTCGGAATTTGAATTCATATCAATTTAAATGAATTTATTAAAAAAATTTGAAATTTTTGAATTTCAAAATTTTCTTTGAAGAACTGTATGCATGCAATGTCTTAAAATATAAATAAAATGTAGATCAATTAATATTTTATATAAGAGAAAAAAATCAATTAATAAAAAGTTAATAATAAATTAATTAGATTTCCAAAACTTATAATGTTGAAGATTTCTGAAATTTTTTCAATTCTAAACAAAATTATACTGTTTGTAACAATAATATCTTTGAAGATATGAAAAAATAAATTTATTAATTATTACTTAATTTTATTTTAATTTAATTGTATTATTTTTTTCTATTTCCTAAACCTTCAATAATTAATAAAAATAAAGTTAATTAATATATCAATATTCAAATTTTATTCACTATTCTTAATTTTATATCTTAGTTCTAATGGTCATATTTTATTTTTATTTATTCATGATCTAACACTTTTTGTATCATCACATTAATCTTTTCTTCCTTGAAAATTCGTAAATGTTCCCTAAAAATTAGGCATCTCAATAAGAACACACAATTATCCATAAATCTTTAACATCATCAAACTAATTATATATTAAAATAAAATAATTATAAATGAACTAATTATTAATAAGCTAATTTTAAATAAACTAATTATTAATTAACTAAAATTAATTTCTATCACACAAAAGAAGAAAGAAAATTCAAATTGATTTGCAATTATTATAGAAGAATTTAACTAAAAATAATAAATAATTAAAATAATAAATTTATCTCATAATAAATAAATAAGTATTTTATATTAGTGTAGTTGAGTTGATATATGTTTTGATTTTTTTCAAAAAAAAATTAGTTAATTTTATCTACATTTCAATAGATATTTTTTAGAATTATAAGTTTGAGTTGTGTAATTTACAAAACTTTAATGTTTGAAAGATTTTCCACATCACTGAATTTTATTTAATAAAAAATACATTTTAAATAAAAATAAATTACCAAAAAAACCAAAACATTTATTAATAAAATGAAAATAAATTATTTACTAAATAATTGAAATTAAAATTAATTTTTATTGTACTCATGAATTAAGAAGAAGAAAAAAAAGACACAAATTCAAATTCAATTAGAAGTGTGGAAAATAAAAAAAAGTTGGAAGAAGTTCATAAAAGTTAATAATAATTAAAATAGAAACTCGCTATTAAAATAAATCGTGGGAAAACAATTAAGAGAACATCTAAGAGTGAAAATAAGAAATGTGGGAGTTGGTGAGAAAATTTCATTAATCTCTGGTAAATATTGAATAATTATATGTGCATATGTGAGAGTTTGACTAGTAATATAGATTATATATAAGTATGAGGAAGGATTAGGAAAATACATGAAATTGAAAATAGGAAATAGAAAATATGTGAAATATTTTTATTAATTTATATATTAAAATGAAAAATATAGAAATTGGGTGAAAATATTCATTAATTTATATGTTAAAATAGAAAATGTGGGTGTTGTGAAAAAATTTTTATTAATTTTTATGTTAAAACAATGATTATTTGCACACTTGTAGAGTAACACATAGTTGAGTGAATACTGAGTAATTAGTAATTTATTAAAATATACATAATGGAGTAAATACTAAGTAATTAGTAGATTTAAGCATATTAATAATTTTCGCTGAGAGATGGCTGTGTGCGTGTTCCTGCCTTCGCTCGAGCTAGGGCTCCGTTGCAGCTATGGAGGTTCTGGGCGTAGCCCAGGTTCCTCCCCCTCCACCTCCTTCGTCTGATGCAGAAGCCTTTCTAAAGCTTTTGGATTCCCTGCCGAAGAAGAGACCACCCAAGGCAGCTAAGTTCGTCAAACGTTTGGAAGATATCCCTGAGATTTCTCTCCCCCCTGAGGGTCCGATCCAGGTCGCCCTCTCACTAGCTGAACGCACTCTGGTGGGCTAGTTCACAAGCCTCTGACCCTCCCCCAAATCCACGGAGAACTGGGTTGCAAGGAATTGGGCGCCACTGATCAAAAACAGAGTTACTTCGTATTTTCTAGGGAGGGGCTTCTTTCTGTTTGAATTCTCTGATAAGGAGGATAAGGATCTGATTTTCCAGAATGGTCCCTATTTCATGGGCCCTCAGGAGCTGTATCTCAACAAGTGGACGCCCAATTTCGATCCAGCAGTTGACATCCCTACAGCTGTTCCTGTGTGGGTAAGGCTGCCCAATCTGCCAGTGCATTGTTGGAATTGGGAGTCGCTTAAGCATATCGGGAACACATTGGGCAAATTTATCGATCGAGCAAACAGTGAAGACCAATATGATTGTGCTAGAATTTATGTAGAAGTAGATCTGGAGGTTGGTCTACCGGAGGCAATAAAAATCAGGGTCGGCAGCTGGACTCACGTTCAAAAGCTGGACTATGATCAGCTCCCATTCAAATGCCGGAAATGCCATGTCTATGGCCATTTTGCTAGAGGCTGCCCAAAGAATAGTGAAGTAGAGAAAGGCAAGGAGGAAGGATGGAATCAGGTCAAAAGGACCAAAACTACCCATAAAGCCCCTAGATCTAGAAACTCAAATGGAAAAGGCCCTCAGACAGCCCCTGTTATTCAAACCCCCTCCATGGAAGAACAAGGAAACAAGTTTGCGCATCTAAGCTCAGCAACTGAAGACATCCAAGAACCCGAGAAGCAGAAGGAAGACTCGCCCCATAAAGAGTCCCCCTCGGGATCAAAGCAAGAAGAAAGTAATGTAGACAGATTGAAAGAGAAACACATAGAAGAGACGGAGGAAATGCAAGGCTCGGAGGACTCATAAGAAGAAGGAGAACTAGGGGATTCGCAAACCTCGGCTAGAAGATCAATGAGAGGCCGAAAATCTGCTCGTGAAAAAAGAGAGCAGGAAACCTATAAAGACAAACTCCAAGGAAGCCAACCAACCCTAGAGAAACTCTTGGCAAAAACTCCGAAGATGACCAAAAATCAGTCTCAGAGCTCTAAGGGAGCTCACCATCCAAAAATCAAGTGATGAAGATTGTCTCCTGGAACTGTAGGGGTATGGGGAGTAGAATAAAAGAAGAAGCCATAAGAAGCCTTATAAGAACTGAATCTCCCAATATACTCCTCATTCAAGAGACCAAAATGGAGGACAAAGACTTCCTCCATATTAGCAAGAAACTGTGGAAAAAAAGTGAAGGTCAAGCAATCTCTGCTTGAGGTGCCTCAGGAGGCCTGGGCACTATGTGGAAGGGCAACAAATATTCAAGGATCAAGGAGGTATTTAATACCCATTGGCTGTTCTCAAAACTGCAACACGTTGACACAAAAGAGATGCTCTGCCTCTTTAACGTGTATGCTCCTGTTAGCGCAGGGGAGAAAAAGAGCTGTTGGGACTCTATCAGAAGTCTGGCAGACTCTGAAATTTTGGAAAATACCATCATTGCAGGGGACTTTAATCTCATCTTATCGTTGATTGAAAAGCGAGGAGGAAGCATAGTAAGGGATTTGGCGAGGGAATGGGTGGAGGATCTGTTGCAAAACTGGGATATGATCGACATCAAGCCTTCCTCGGGTAAGTACACTTGGTCCAACAAAAGAGTCGGTCCGAAACATATCGCTGCAAGTTTAGATATATTTCTTGTTCAAAGCTCTTTTCTACTTCTTGGACTAGAGTCTCGAATGCATATTCTGCCATGCATCGTTTCAGACCATAAACCTATCAAACTTGAGCTTATGGCCCATTTGGACCAAGGCCCTATCCCTTTTAAATTCATCCCTCAATGGGTCAAGGAACAGGCTTTCATGCATATGGTAAAGGAAAGCTGGAATCAACAAGTCAAGGGCTTTTCCTTCTTCGTATGGGAGGAAAAACTCAGGAGAGTGAAAGCTACACTCAAAAATTGGGTAAAATCCCTTCCGAATCCAGCAGTGGAAAGGAAAAATATCCAAGATAGTCTCAAGATTCATCATCTAAAGTCGGAAAATGTAGAGATCACAAAAGAAGTCCTAGATAGGGAGGCTGACCTTCAACAAAAGCTACACAAGGCAAGCTTGGCAGAGGAAGAGTATTGGAGAATTAAATCTCGTAGTCTTTGGCTTGAGGCGGGAGATAGGAACTCCTCCTTCTTCCACAAACAATCCCAAGCCCGGAAATGCTTCAACACCATCTCAGAAATCAAGGAAGAGACCATCAAGCATAGAGATATCAAAAGCATAAAAAGAGTTGCTTTCCTTCACTTCAAAAACATGTATAGTGAAGAGGAGGGTTTGGGGTATAATCCAAATATAGTGGATGAGGTGCCCTCTCTGATTTCCCTCAGAAAGAATTAGTACTTGGAAGCAGAAGTCTCGAATACTGAAATAAAAAATTCCCTCTTTGCAATGGAGCCAGATAAGGCCCCAGGCCCTGATGGCTTTACTGCCAGATTCCTTCAGTCCTGTTGGAAGATTGTGGAAAAATATTTATGCAGAATGGCATGGAAATCACAAGACTGTAAGAAAATTGGGGGAAGCACCAATTCGGCGTTCCTTGCCCTCATCCCCAAGGAGAAAGGCGCCAACACCTTCAACAAATTTCGTCCTATCTCCCTTTGCAATATAGGATACAAGCTGATAACAAAAGTGATCGCAAACAGATTGAAAACCATCCTTCCAGCCATCATTCCGGAGAATCGGGGAGGTTTTATTTAGGGAATACAGATTGTAGACAATTTTATTCTGGTCCAAGAGGCGATCCATTCAAGCTTGCTCCGAAAAGAGAAAGGAATGGTTGTCAAATTAGATCTAGAAAACAGCTTCGACAGGGTCAGACATAGATTCCTGATGGATTTTTTGCACAAATTTGGCTTTGGCTCCAAATTTATTAACTGGATTCAGGTTTGTATCAGTTAGCCATGGATAGCTCCATTGGTGAATGGGAGGGCTGTTGATTTCTTCAAAGTTTCTCGTGGACTGAGGCAAGGGTGTCCCCTTTCTCCCCTGCTCTTTGTCCTCCAAGCTTCGGTTCCCAGCTTCCTCTTGAATAAGAAGCAGCAGGATCAAGAGATAATGGGTTTGAATATTGCAAGAGGTGTCAAAAATATAAATCACGCGTTATTTGATAATGATTCCCTCTTGCTGGGTGTAGCCATTGTGCTCTCGGCTAAAAACTTTAAAGGTGTGGTGGATGGTTATTGTGAAGTCTCAGGAAGCAATATCAACAATGGAAAATGTCATATCTACTACTGGAACACTCCAGCCAGCACTCTTCAAGCCATCTCCAGCTGTTTTGGCTTCGCTGCCTCCTCTACATGGACATCCTTCAAGTATTTGGGGCTCCCCATCTTCCAAAAATGTGCCCTCAGCAGAGACTGGCTACCTCTGCTGGAAAAATTTAAATCCAAGATCCAATCCTGGGATACAATTGGCTCAATTTGGCAGGAAATACAGTACTTATAAAAGTTGTATTAAACAGTCTACCTATCTATCAGTTTGAAGTTATGCTAGCTCCAATTGGAATTATGAGGAAAATGGAGGATCACATCAGAAAATTCTTCTGGAAAGGTGGAAAATCGAATGAGAAGAAAATCCCTTTAATTAGCTGGGATAAAATCTCCTTGCCCAGAATGGAAGGCGGCTTGAATTTCAAGAGTATAAGTACACAAAATGTGGCGTTGGGTGCAAAACTGTTATGGAGGATAATTGCCCCAAATCTGGGATGGGCACAGTTGGCGCTGTGGAAAAAATACTTCAGTGGTCAGAGAAAACGCTGCCTTGAAAATCCCATGGCAAACTCTGGCTCGATGATCCACAAACTCTGCGCAAAAGCAATTCCTTTAATCAACCTCCATGCGCACTGGATTCCAGGAAATGGTAAACACATCAGAATTTGGGAGGATCGCATCATGGACAATAAACCCCTGGCTGAAGATCGTTCTCTGTTTGTGCTGCGTGATTGGATGTCCAAAGCTGGCTACACAACGCTGTGGGACATTTCTCAATGGGAGGACGGCGTCTGGCAGAGTTGGGTTAAGTTATAGGTACCACAGAGCCTGTCTCATGAGTGCGCAACTTTCTTAGCCCACTTGAAAGGCAAGGCCCCTATAAACAGCAGGAAACCTGACTCTCGTGGTTGGGGATCGACCCCAGGGCGCTATACTGTCTCGCAGGGCTATAGGCAGCTGTGATTTCACCCTCACGTCCCTCCTGATCTAGAGCCCTAGAAGGGGATATGGTCACAGACTTCCATCCCTAAAATTGGCACTTTCTGCTGGCTCCTATGTCATAAGAGAATTTTGACCGATGATAGACTCCAGAAAAGAGGTTACCTTGGGCCTTCTAGATGCTCGTTGTGTGGAGACAACGAAGAAAGTGCCACCCATCTTATGCTAAATTGCAGCTTTGCTGCAGAGATATGGCATGCACTCTTAGGCCCTTGGAGTATCGATTTCGACTTCCCCATTCACATCTCAGACCTGTTCTCAAAATGGATGCTCAAGTATCCTAGAGCCACTCCTAAGAACAACCATATCAAGGCTGCCTGGCTCGCTCTCCCTAAAATAATCTGCTAGAAAATATGGCTTGAAAGAAACCAGAGGATTTTCAGAGACAAAAGGAATGATTTCAAGATAGTTTTGGTTAAAATTAAAAGTCAGTTAAAAGATAGCTTGGGAGACCAGCTGGATGCGGCAGATCTAAGTGAGCAAGATTCTGAATGGAGTGCTATCCTCGACCTTCATTTCAAAGACATAGTAAGGCCTCCCACTCCACTAAAAGACTGGCAAATTCGAGTCAATACAACAGAATTCTCTGAGTTTTGCACAAAGCAGGCAAGAACCGCCCTCTTCTTTGACGGGGCAGCAAAAGGAAATCCAGGAACTTCAGGAGCAGGTGGAGTTGTTAAACATGCTGAAGGTAGAACGGAGCTCAGATATGCCTGGGGTGTGGGTCACAACACCAGTATTCAAGCCGAAGCGCTGGCTCTTCTCCAAGGTCTCAAGCAACTCAAATTCCTTGGTATCAAAGATGCAAATGTTTTTGGTGACTCCCAGTCCATAATTAAATCCATTGTGGATAGTTCTTCACCTTCAAATTTAAGATTATCAAGACTGATGTCCAGAATCATAATACTGTCGAATTTCTTTCAGAGCTTGAATTTCTTCCATGTAAAGAGAGACAATAACAAAGATGTTGATGCTGAAGCCAACAAAGTTGTTCTCCTCTCCCTCAGAGTCCTCCTAAGAGACGGAGACGAAGGCTGGGATCCCATCCCTTAATTTTCTGGTCAATATGTTTTACTGTCTAATATTGAAGCAGTTTGTTTGTATCTATAAATTTGGGAAGACTGCGGAGATCGGCCGTATTATTGCTTGTAAAAATCGTTGGCTTATAAGTGAAAGGGCCATTTTGTTCCTAGCCGGAGAGAAAAATTGGGCATTGCCCTTGCATCTTATAATCTAAATTGAGGCATTCATGCCAGGAAATCAATATATCATACTAACGGTTTCTGTCAAAAAAAAAAAAAAAAATTACTAAGTAATTAGTAATTTATTAAAATATATATTTATATGAGTTTGAACATAGAAAAACAGTTTGGTTTAAAAGGAAAACATTTTTTTATACATTTTAATGTTAAATGATTATTATAATGTTAAAAAAAAAAATTAGTATTTGTTGAGATTTGATTTATTTAAATTTGTTGATAAATTAAGATTTTGGATAAAAATTTTAAAATCACATCAAAACAAATTTAGACACTGGCTAGTTCAAAAGGTGTCAGACTAAATTTACTTTGATGTGATTTTCACCAAAAAAAATCCTATAAACCAAATTCCTAAAATCAAAATTTTATTCAAACCATTTTATTTTTCAATTACATTTTTAAGGTAACACCTTACCATATATACAACAAATTTTGAAATAACAAAATCATATTTCTAATTATTAATAAAATTAATTAAAAAATGATACATCAAATTTAAATTTTTTAAAAAAAAAAAATTATAAATAACT
This sequence comes from Pinus albicaulis, assembly GCA_034641835.2. Taxonomy (NCBI): domain Eukaryota; kingdom Viridiplantae; phylum Streptophyta; class Pinopsida; order Pinales; family Pinaceae; genus Pinus; species Pinus albicaulis. The sequence continues at coordinate 1,069,969,702 of CM076577.1, forward strand.
AGGTATACCATATAAATATTAATTAAATTTGATGAAGTTAATGAGTATCATATAACATGCTATATTTATTATTTAGATTACGATTATTTGTTTGCCCTAATAAGTATCATAACTGCTGGCTTATTTACAATTTAAATTAATAAAATGATTTAGTTAATAGTAAGTTGCAGGTTTACATTGATATTTTACTATGAGTAGTATCATATATATCTGAGTATGTCCTTGGATATTGTATTTTTATTTTTTATATAAAGTTGGAGTAAGAATTAAGTAGCAGTAGCAGTGTTTCTTTTTCTTGTAATGAATGTTTACTCACCTCATTTGGATTTGTAATTCGAAGTAATAAGAAGCATGGAGTGACAACTAATATAATTAGTGTGGAAAATCATACCTGCCCGAACGATTTGTGGCATATTCAATTTATAAATCTTGAATTGTGAACTTGGTTTTGGATAAAATAACCCCAAAATTACATAAGTAAATATAAGGACAAATATCTGGAACAACTGGTGCAAGTATTGGTATCACTGTAACGACGTAATGACACTGGCACTGAACCAGGGTGAAAGTTGCGATAAGTCAAAACTTATTAAATCAATTATATTAAAACATATTAACTAATTATATTATTAATCTTATTTATTTATGTAACGTTCATCATAACTCAATCATAAAAATAAAAAAAATAAAAAAATAATAATTTTACTATCTTATATTTAGCAATCTGAATATATATAGTTATCAATTTTATTAATTTTATTTTATCTAGACTAACATCTCCGGTCTAAGCATCAATTTGGTTTCGAGGCTACTCCAATTGATGGGAGTATGATATTTTCATCCATACAAAGCTTCGAAGGGACTCATCTTAAGAGACTCCTGATAACCATTGTTGTAGGGGACTTCTACTCTTGGTAGAATTCCCTTACAACAATGGTTATTAGGAGTCTCTTACTTCGAAGCTTTGTATGGACGACAATGTCGTACTCCCATCAATTGAAGCAGTCCCGAAACCAAGTTGATGTTTGGACGGAGATGTTAGCCGAGATGGAATGAGATTAATAAGGTTGGTAATTATATATGTTTACATAGCTAGGTATAAGATGGTAAAAGTAAAAAAAAAAAAAATTGGTTGAATTATGGTGAACGTTACAAGTGGTATCAGAGCAGCATGCGCACGTTGGGACCCTAGGGGTCACCTAACTTGATAAATTGTGTGTGTAAATGATGCACATAAAATAAATAATATTGTAGAAGACAATATGAGGAGGAGATCGATACAGCAAACACCCCGGAATGCAGAGGAACCTACACCCCAACCTCAACCGGAAATGAATCATGAAATGTGGATTTAACGAAGTGTGGAGTAGCACCAGCGGACTAGTATACTGTTGGAGGAACAGCAGCACCAAACCAGTATACTGCTAAGTATTATGCAAAACTTACAGAAAGAAATGGTCTGTGTGAGGGGTTACAATGAGCGCCTGATGCAAGAGCAGGAAAGGATACTCAAGAGCCTTTCTGACAAATAGAATCAGAGAGTGTTACAACCCAGCCCTGATACAGACATGCAGGAAGAAAATGAACGACAAGATAAAGACCAAACCACTGACAGAGTGGAAAGAAGCCAATCACAACGAAGTAACAAGAATAGAAACTACAATTAGGTTGATTTTGGTAATGTGTCAGAACAGTAGAAAATTAAAAAACAAAAAGTGGAACTATAAGGTAAGTTCCAGAAGATAAAACCACCTATTTTTGATGGAAAAGCAGAGGAGGTGGGTGACTCATGGCTGATTAATATGAACAAGTATTTCGAAGTTTACGAGTACAACAGCAATATTAAAACCAGACTAGTCATCTATCAGTTGAGAGAAAAGGCCACCCTGTGGTGGGAAGAAGTCAAGAATGTCCACAATATTAAAGACAAACATCTAACAGAATATTTCTATGACGAAAATTCCAGAGAATTCATGATTTGAAGTTGGTTCAAATGACAATGGATGAGTACATAACCAAGTTCACTTCCCTACTAAGATATGTTCCTTATCTAAGGGATGAAACGACTAAGGTTCGGCATTTCTTAAGCAGTTTACCAACCCACATGAAAGAACGAATTGAATTCATGAATCCAAAGACCATGTACGAAGAAATTTGTAAAGCGAGAATGTGTTACCAGCAGTCCAAGGCAAAAGGAGAACTGGGAAAAAATTAGCAGCGAAGAAAAGGGCATAAAAGCAGTTCAAATTTCAAAAATACTAAGACTGGTAACTTTAAGAATTCTGCAAGGAATTCAGTGAGCAAACAGTTTGGAAGGAACCACCAAAAAACTCGGTGGCCTACAAGAGAGAGGCCTACAGAGGCTTTCAGCAAACCTGAACAAGGACAACCCTAAAAACCACCTCTACAGTGTTGGGGGTGTGGCAGGGTTCATTACTATAAAAATTTCCACAGTGAGAAAGAAGTGAAACAGTTTCTAATCTACAAGAAGCTTCTACAGTGGGAGATGTAGCAGTTAGGGTTAGGCCGGGTCATTACCCTAAACGAGTAATGGTGGTTCTGGACCGTAGATCTCAGTCCCTGAGATCCAGTGGAGGTAGGTCGAGCATGTGTCATTCCATAATCTGAATCTCCATGCAAATGAATCCAACAACCTTATCCTAACTTAATGAATCATACGACAACAATGAATGCATTATAATGTCGAGATTTTGCAATCTGGAAAGTACCGTCAAGGTTAAATATTCCTGAAATGATAAACTTTATGATAAGACAAAGTAATGTATATCTATAAACATATGCAAAGGAAAACCATGTTAAACGTTGCATTTGCTAGTGTCAAGTATAAGCATAGATTATGATCATAGATATGTTTGTATGGTATTGCATGGAACTCCATGTGAGCTAAAGTTTATAATTATCCATATCTAAAAGAAGATTTATGTATAATTTCGTAGAAAACCAGATTAATAAGGTTGGTAACTATATATGTTCACATAGACAGCTATAAGATGGTAAAAGTAAAAACAAAATTATGGTTGAGCTAACCCTAATTTCTTTCCATCATTTGCTCAGCTCTGACAGCGATGCACCTCTACAACCTGTTGCGTTCACCCTCTATCGACCAGCTTCATCTTTAGCTCGGCTTGGCCACCAGGGACCCTCATTAGGTATGCGTAGCTGTGATTTAACTCTTGCAGGTTTTAATGATTCGACATCATCGCCCTCTGCTTCAAGTTTTATGGCATTCTTCATTTCTAACGTTTGTTGGAATGTGCAGATCTCAAAACTTCGGTGTCTTGACTGAACCTCGGTTTAAGGTTGGGTTTTGGGCTACTTTCAACTTCGCTCTTCGACATTGGTTCATCTAGCCCTAAATGGTAAGCACTACAGCTATTCATTTTTTATTGCTACGAGCCCCTTATTCTAGGTTTAATGTCGATTATTTCTTAGTTCAGTGTTCACGGATTCATACCTGCGGAATTCATTCCTTCTCAGGTAACTTACCCTTGGTTTCTATTGCACTTACCTTGATATTCATTCCTCAGTTATGAGGGCAAGCCTGACATTCATGTTTTGGTTTTGTGTAGGTAATACATGAATTGAAGGATGGGTTTCATATCGCATTTACTTTTCAAGTGTGCACTTCATTTTTATAATACCCTTCTACCTTCCTTAACAGGTAACAGCTAATCTTGTTTGTTTTAGGATTATAACATAGGCCTTAATGCTTGGACCTATGGTACTGCACAGCTTTATGAGTTCAAGATTTAGTTTTCTCAGTTGGATGAAAATGTTGTTCTTTAGTTTCCCGGTCTTCGAGGGCTCTGCCCTGCATAGAGTTAATTGTATGCACTATTAATGGTTTTCATTATAACTTAAATGGTTCTTTTGGGTCTGGCGGTTGAGCACCCAGCTCACCCTATGAGGTTTTCCTCCTCACAACAATTGTCTTTATGTTTAAAAGTGATATATATGTGTTTTCTTTATCATTGACAGTTGCTTGTCCCCGAAGTGCTTTGGAGTTGTTGCCTTGTTCTTTCTTCAATTGTTCGGTCCTTCTAAATGAAACTGTCGCAATCGCTATTTCTCTATAATGTTTATACATATATATGAATATAATGATTGTTGTCTTATATTTCTGGACTCTCGCATTTGACTTAAAGGTTGTTCGAACTAGCTTTATAATCTATCTTTCTAGCTATAGATATTGGTTCTTTACTTCTGTATTTCCTGCAATGAAATGTATAGTGCGAGGGTTTCTGTGAGGTAGATACCTGTATGTATCAACTGTTGTTTCCTGGGTCTCTTCTTCACATGCGCTTTTCTAGCAGTTTGCATGCGAGTATTACATTTCTATTGTTTTATATTTCAGTAGTAAATATATGTCTTTCCATTCCAAAAATTAATCTATGTTTGTCGGGTATAAATGAGACTTTTCTGTTATTTTGACTGTAACATTTTCTAAGTCACGGACAGTAGCTTCTATCTTGTTTTTTTTTCAAGAACAGAATCTAGTTTTACTTCTTTCGGTTAGGTAATTTAAGAGATGTTTGGACCATCAAGATTTTATGTCTGTGTATATCATAATTATGGAAAAACGATCAGTTCTGGGGTCTAAGGTTTCAACCTTGGACCCTGAACTAATAGTTTCTTACAAATTTGTATCTTTCAGTTATATATATATATTTCCATCTCTATTTAGGCCAGCCTGTGGTTCCTACATCTTTGTATTTTACTTTGACAGTCAGGCTATAACTACAAATTATTCATATAGTTTTGTTACAAAGCCCACAAATATTCAATAGTTCCATAGTAAAGCTCAGAACATAATAAAATAAAGACAGTTTATACTTGACATGCAATGTAAAATTCTTATTTCCATAATTCAAGCCACAACACCCATATTGAAAGTATTTCGGTCTAACAACATTCCTGTATTAAAATAAATCCGACTACATGTCTGCATTAAAATAAATCTGTTTACTTATCTCGCGTCGGGCTCTGCTGATGATGTCTTCCCTACCATGATCGAGGTGATTACGTCCTCACTCCCCCCGTGCTCCACACCTAAGATGAGTAGGTTGACATAGATTCTGGAAGAGACTTCGGAACCCCAAGTCCAGTCTTCTTTTCTAGGAACTTTCAGGAATGTTAAGTGTTTCCACTGGTCTCCAATAGCTCAAGAAATCATCACTCTCTTCCCTTCCTCTTCTTAGTCACAGAACAGAGCCCTTTTTCCTCACTGGAATGTACTTTTTATCCTCAGATGAAAAGTAATTGTCTTTAACTGTTTTTTGTTCAACCACTTCTCTTGAATATTTTTATCATCAATCTTTTTACTTTTTATGAAAACACTATTCCATGATTAAATTTTATTTCAACATAACATAATTAACTCATAATCATTATGTAACCTTTTACTCGGAAGAAATAAATATTTTTGTCTCTTAAAAAATAAAATAATAATTAATTACGCCGTAAGGCGTTATTATTTGAAAACAACATTCCTGTTGCCTCGCTGTCCTCTTATGCATCGTTAGATATTTTGTTAGACGATTAAATTGTCTTTGGCCATTGATTTGAACTCAATTAGTTATTAAATTCGTTATGTTTGATGGAGCTCTGGAATTCTTTATCGTTATAAAAACGGTCGTTTTGTTCAAGAATTTGTGATTACTGCACATGACCTTCTGCAAGGCACCTGGGAAGAACTCCACCTGGGAAAATTGTACAGTTCCATGTATATATGAATTTATGTTTTTTCCACTAAGTTAACTTCAGGGTATTTTTGTGAATTTTCTCTCACTCTGATATGGTATTGACTTATATTTTTTGCAAAATAATCTCATTAAACAGGTTCTACAGGAAGCAAATGAGAATTACTTGCAAGCGGAATATGGCACTCACATAATTACTAACCACTTTTCTTTCATTTTAACAGATATGGGTATTATTTTTTATGGTCATGGTATATATCGAAACTACTGGGAATGAAGATCCTTACGATTCAATTATTCATCACACGTCTCCTAATTCGCAATAAGCATTACCTTATAACTTACATGCAATGCCTGATAATTCTCTCTCCTTTCTTGCAATTGGTTTTTTTGTGAAAATTTGTTGAGCACTGACCCACGTTTGATGCACCTTGAGGTTGAGGGTTTAAAGCTATAAGTTTTATACGATGGATTTTGGGTCTTTTGTGTGAACTCGACATATACACACAGATTTCAAATGTTTGAGATGGAAACCCACATTTTTATGTTTGCTTTTGATGTTACAGATATAGTCGAGCACAAAGCATTCAGAGGTTGAGATGGAAAGTTGGGCTTTCTAGATGAAGTTAAATAGAATCTCAACCAATCTGATGGATTCTGGGTCTTTTGTGTGAACTCGACATATACACACAGATTTCAAATGTTTGAGATGGAAACCCACATTTTTATGTTTGCTTTTGATGTTACAGATATAGTCGAGCATCTCAACCAATCTGAAAAGGATTTCTTCAATAGAAAATGACACCTCAATTACTTTTACTATAAATATATAATTTACTCATTCGTAAAGCGACATAAAATATATCATTACTCACAATTGTAAAGCGACAAATTCATAGGCATCATTTGAAGCAGGCGAGCATTTCACCAAATCCCCAATACTCTTCCATTGTCTTATTGACCGCAAAGTATTATATTTTTAATTACAACTGTCACTATTCAAATCACTGCGTATTTCGGCAGGTCCAACAAATTTACGTGGAAATAAATTTAAAGAAAAATATCCAAAATTGCACTGTTATTGAAACATGAAAATATGCAAATACCGCTATCTAATTAATGTATTGATTGATCTAAATAAAGATATTCTCTAACTTATAAACTGTGCATATTAAATAAAAATTAGCTATATTAGAATATTATTATAATAAGTAAATCTATTAGTTTGGCACTTGGCTCTATTAGAATATTACAGGCGATTTTGACACTGGGCTCAACTAAGATTTTGGGATTTTTTTGGGTAATTTTTTTCTTTCTTAAATTACTTGCAGAATGCTTTCAAATTATAAATATAATAAATTAAAGTTTTTATAAATATAGTTAGCTCTATTAGAATATCATTATAATAAGTAAATCTATTAGTTTGGCACTTGGCTCTATTAGAATATTACACGCGATTTTGACATTGGGTTCAACTAAGATTTTGGTGGGTAATTTTTTTCTTTCGTAAATTACTTGCAGAATGCTTTCAAATTATAAACATAATAAATTAAATTTTTTATAAATATAGCAAATTGAAGTTTTGAAAAATAAAATACAGTATTTCTTTGCAAGATTAGACTTTATAAAATATTGGATAAATTACATTTATTTATTTAAAAGAATTTTTTAGTGCAAAAAAAATCCTCCATAGACTTTACAGTGTTGCACAAATTAAGGAATTTTTTATTTTTATAATGAGTAGTTGAGTTGTTTTCTTGTTGTACAAACTAAATTACATTATATGTATTATGTATTTTTACGTCGTAAGGCGTTACATCATTCAATCTTTTGTTTGTACAAAATCTAGGCGTTTCCCAATAGTTTCCCAATAGTTTATATGTTTGATGGAGCTCCAGAATTAGCGTTATATTCTCTGTCCTTTGTGTGCATCGTTCGATCTTTTGTTAGACGATTAAATTCTCCTTGCCCATTGATTTGAAGTCAGGTTAGTTATTAAAGTTCGTTATGAGCTTGGTGTTTCCCAATAGTTTATATGTTTGATGGAGCTCCGGAATTAGCGTTATAAAATCTCCTTGCTTGTTGATTTGAACTCAGGTTAGTTATTAAATTTCGTTATGAGCTTGGCATTTCCCAATAGTTTATATGTTTGATGGAGCTCTGGAATTATCATTATAAAAACTATTGTTTTGTTCAAGAATTTGTGATTATTGTGCATGACCCTTTGCAACGCACTTGGAATGAACTCCCTCGCCTTCTCGACCTCTTTGGCCATCTTGGATTTCCTGTACTTCATGGCCCTCTATTTACTTTCGTGTGTGACCCTCTGTAATGCATCTGGGAACAACTCCCTCGCCTACCCCACTGTCAATTGGAAGATTCTTTTGATAGCCAAAAGGAGTTCAACCTACGCGAAGTGACTATGTACCATCTTCATCTATGATTTCTCATCTACTCATTGGAGTCGTTGCACAGACTGTCCGCTACAAGCAATCCATGATGCTTGTTTCATTTTCCCTGAAGGGCTCATTTATGTCGCTGGAGGAAATGGTGTGTGAGGAGCAACAACAGTTTACAATGTAGAGAAAGACGAGTGGAACCATCTCCCACATATGAACCAACAATGGGACCTCTGCTTTGGGGCTTTTATTGATGGGAAATTCTTCGATATTAATTATGACTGTGATCCGTGGGTTAATAGATCGAAGGCCAGTAGAGAATTTTACGATCCAGGAAAAGGTGTGTGGACCTCTCTTCATGATTTATCCAATCTCTGGAATGGGGAACACCCTCCATCGTTACCACTTGCGGTTAAATGTTCAGGCGAACCCCTCTACTGTTTTCAGACGCAACAAGGAGTGAAGGTATATGATTCCAAGGAAAGTGTTTGGAGGTCAATGGCTTCTCTTCAACCAACGCTTCGAACGATTATTTGTTGTGGAGCATGGCATAATGGAATTCTTGTGGGCGGTAATGTTGAGGAAAAAACCCTTAATAATGCTTTCTTCCCTCTGCGTGATCATGTTTTCTATATGATGATACCTCAACATATACAATGTGAAGCAACAGTAGTATCACAGGACAAAATGGTTGGAGAGTGGAGTGTTGTTCCCATTAGGAGGCCCGAAGACCTTGACCTTGATATAGACTATGATCAACTTATTTGGTCTACAGTTACTGTGGAGATCTAAAAGTAAATTGACAGTGTTTTTCATTTATGCCTTTGATAACATTAGTGCTTTCTAGATCATAGTTAGGATTGACCTATGTCCCGTATAATTATATTTACAGTTGCAGGGAGTGAATAGAACATAGTTAGATAGTTAAAATTCCAATGATTATTTTTTTAATTGGATGCCCAAAAATACAATTACTTTTTTATTATTCAATAATGATTCAAATTGGACACTTAGTCCATTTGACATAGTTGTGTCACTTTTCATAGATCAGTTATTTGACACAGAATTATGTACTTAGTAGCCCATTTTTATTAATTTTGCATAGCATTGTTTGGTGTCGTCAGCATGGTTATAATGCTTCTAAATCTTGGTTTATCGACTTATTCAGTTGTCAATAGTTGTTTCAAAGAATTTTTTTATGTATCTTACATTTGGAGAGCAAATTGTTGCAGATTGAACATGTTTTTTTCTATAACTTTGCTTTAAATTACAAATAAAAATTGAGACAGGGCACAATATTTTTTCCTGCCTTTACTAAAATTGACCAAAATCACTACAGATATCTTTCTTAGCAACTATTGGATCTCTTTAACAATCTTACGGGATTTCCTTTGCAACATGTGGTAATGGTGCAATTGCTAGTTAACACTTAAACCAACTATCACAATTTAGATATAATATAAAAAATCGATATTAACATACATTCCAGAAATCTAATTAAATATGAGAGAAGTGAAGTATAATGAAGTTAATTGTTTCTAAAAATTCCAAAATTTACCATCAAATTAACAGTCAATCATATCTAACTGGTAGTTAATTTCTGCTTTGGCGTGTTAGATTCGTTCATGCATCGTTTTGACCAATGAAAGATTTCAGTAGTTACCACAAACCGTTGTGGGTAACTGAGTCTCAGAATACGTCACACGTTTTGACAACGAAGGTTTAACTTAAATAAGGATTGTGGTTTATTAGTATGTTAAGCTTAAAGGTGATTATTTTTTCTTCTTCTTCTTTTTTGTGAAGCAGTAACTCCGGAAAATGGAAAACTAATCTGGATAGGACGTTGATCAAATTATACGGCTTCTGTTATTCAAGAAAATTTCAAGATATTCACTTTTTTTTTGGTGTAGTAACGAGATCAAATTATACCTATTTCCACTCATTAATATTCAATTATTTTTTGGTGAAGTAGTAATTGGATCAAATTATACCAATTTCCACTATTACAAGATACTCAAAAATTATTTTAACCTAGTTGGAAAATTTAACAAACCCGGTGAAATTAAACCCAATTGCTTCAAGATTATAATGTTTCTAGGTATATTAATTTTATTTAAAATATAATTAAAAATTAAACTTAGTATAATTAAATTAACAATCACATTATATTTGAGATAATAATAATTAATTTATTATATAATTTTGAACTCTCTTCACGATTATTAAAAATTATTTACTTGAACAAATATAAATATTAATATTATAAACTTAATATTTTAGTATAACACGTCTCCACACATTATGAAAATTGCTAGTTACTTGTATTTACTTTTTACTATATCAGACTAATAACATAGAGGATGAATGGGAATCTAACGAGAATAATTGTTATGTTTATTTAAAACAAATGATAATTAAGAGAATCTTGGAATTCACTAGAGGGAAATTTAAGATTTAATTTTTTTAACTAAATTGTTATAAATCAGTTACTTTTTTTTCCTTAGAAGATAAAAGATTATCTAAAAAGAAAAGAGTCAAGGTTCAAGGCAATCTTAGGAGGGAGTATGAACAAAGGAATATGATACATAGGAAGCTCTGAGGGTGGGTTAGGACAGTGTCATGAGGTGTTCTTGAGCTAGACAAAGAGCGAGTGGAAGTTTCAAGACTGTCATTAGCTCAAGGTTGAACCTAGGGGGCTATGAGCCAACCTTGTTAGGGTACTAATAAATAATTGTTTATAGTATAAAGACACTCAGGGGAGAAAAAATGATATAATTTCCTTTCTCAAAGTTGGGTGGTGTGGTTACTCAGTGAATTCCTAAACGACCTGACATAACATATAAGTATCTATACTTAACAAAATATTGTGTAAAGTTGTTTGGAAATACTATGTAAAGTTTTGCCACAATAAAGTGTAAAGTTATGTGACAATACAATGTAAATTTTAGTGCTCGATAAAATCTCAAGCATGAGTTAATTGAAGCTAGTTTAATTAAGAAATGTGTATGAGGAAAGGAAGTTGAGGAAGTTAGATTAGAACTGTGTAATTATACTTTACAACATAAAGGCTCAGAATGATCTTATATTGCAGAAAACTGATAATTACGCTAGAGGCGTTATCTTTGTTGGAGTGGGGTGGGAAACACTATTCACCTCATCTAATCAAAACATTTCTTCATCGCCCTTCTGTCAAGTTAAAAATTGACAAGTGTAACCATTGGCTTCGTCCTCCAATTCAAACTGTCTGTCGGTCATTCATTCCGTCTTGAAAGACAATTCCTAGTTACATCGGTTCCCGTGAGATTATTTCCGGCAGCGAATTCTGGCGGAATTGGACCAGAAAGTTGATTGTCGAAGATGAAAAATTCTCTAAGATGTTTCATATTGCAAATCTGTGAAGGTATTTCCCCTGTGAGGCTGTTGTTGTAAAGATAAAGTTTCTCTAGTCGACTCTCTATTCTGAATAGTTGTAAAGGGATGTGGCCTTGAAAGGAGTTTTCAGACAAGAACAGAATGTGTAAATGTTTCAAACCCTAGTTACCATAAACGAAACGGGAGCTTTCTTTTCCCGAAGAAAACGTACAAGAAATAGAACGAGACAAGTAACGGAGTTTTGTACAATCGTTTTCATATCAAGGTCTATGAAACCGATTTCTCCAAACACAAGTGTTCTCTGCAAACATTTTTAGTCTATTTAAATAAAACCGACACATTCGTTTAACAGCAATGGCTGCACTAAATTTGTCTTCTTCTCATTCAATTTTAGGTTACCACCAGTAACTAATGGCATCCCTCTCCCACTCATACGTTTTATAAAATTTAATTTAAAATTATAGGTTTAATTTTTAATTTTTATAATCTATTAAAAACGTGTTCGCATCATATTTTAAAAAAGAGATGAATGAATATGATGGTAACTTTTTAATTTTTATAGAATTTTCATTATTAAATTTTAATAATATTAAATATATTTTAATATTAATATACAATATGTTTTTATATTTGTTTTTCATATTTTAATGTTAATTTTTGTTTTACATACTTTATTATTATTATTAGTATCTGTTTATCACCTTTCAAGTTTATCATGATGTTGATATTAAAATATGATAGTAGATATTAAAATATGTTTGAATTCATTGATTATTGGAAATCATTGTTGATTATGGTGACTATAGTTGATTGAATATCGTCGTGCTTTCCCATGGTTAATTAGGGTTGACCTTAGTTGACTAAGATTGACATGGTTAATTATGGTTGGCTATGGTCAACTTTAATCAACCATCGTTTCATTATGCGTGGACATGGTTTGACCATGTTAACCATGGATAACAGTTTTTTGGCCAATTTTATTTTGTTACAAACTTCTAAAGTAGAAAAGAACATCTCAACAAGAGAAAAGGTCGAAACCTTGCAGAGTAAAACCCTGGTGGGAACAAAAAAAAAGCAACCCTAGTCAAATGAGCACTTATTAACCATGACTGTTGGATTACCTCTATCCATCACCGCCATAGATTAGGAATGTCATATGAAAAAGGTGATTTGTCACATGCAAATTGTTAAGGTGTACAAGTCACATGGGTGGAAAAACCCAAGGACCTCATGCTCCATGCAAGTGTTCATATGTGTATAAGGTTCAAATCATAATAGTAAATATACTAATCTAAAGCAAATGAGTCCACATATACATCAATCCCTACTAAGAGGGACTTGCAACTACAATAATCATTTAATAGTATTTAAAAGAAACATAGAATCATGGTATAAAATAAAAAACAATATATATTGCACATGTCATAAATCCAAAGCCATACAAGATTAATAAAGACACAAATATTATAAACTAGTATGTAGAATTAGAAAAGTGTGATGAGCTAAAGATCCCCATCGTCAAATCAGGGGCATTGCATGTTAGTATGCCTCCAACTCATAACCTTCACATGGATTGAAAATGAATAGGACACAACCTGAACAAAATTCTAGGTGCTTATAAAATTCGTTGCAAAAGGGTTAAGTGTAATGATATCACCCAATTTTTTTAGGGTTCTTTTCAGAAATGGTTTTTTGAAACGGTTTGTTTTGTGTTTTTCATATTTTTCTGATTTTTTCTCTCTCCTCTTTTCTTGAATGCGAAACTTCTAAATTATGTTTCTCGTCTCTTTGTCGTTTCTCGTTTCGTTTCCTGTTTCTCGTTTTTGGCAACATAGATATTCATCAGTTGGATTCCAACTATTAATAATGTTGGGTGGTGCCTTCAAATTTTTGAGAAGAGAGAGGAGAAGGGTTCCATCCTCGTTCATTCCTGCAAGACATTGAAACTCCAGTACCAATATCACAACAATAATCACCAACTCTTTCTCCATTTCCATCACTAACAGTGATCTCATTGCTTACTGGATTGAATTTGTAGCACATGACCAAAACCAGCAAAACATTGCGCAGGAGGATTTAGGATTTTTGCAAGTATCCAGTAAATGCCACCTACAACTATAGAAGACACGAGTAGATATGATCCAATGTTTAGGTAGGAAAGTTTGTTCCCATTAATCTTGTGTGGTCCAATCCTAACGACCTTTATGAGCGAGATGACGACCTTTTTGAGGTTCCCACATTGTGTTTCGACCTCAACCTGCGCAAGTCAGACCTTCAACTCTAACTCTTCAAATACCAAATTTTATGGATTTCTTAACTTTTAATTCCTTTCTGTAGATGTACGGAGATAACAATTCATTAAGCGTGTAGAAATCATTCTTTGTGATCATAATCTCATATATTTATTATTGGGGAGAGGGATTTTTTAGCATGTGATAGTTTTTTTTCGACTTGAACATGCTTATCATATCCCACACATTAAATGTGGAAAATTACAACCTTCGATTTGAAGTTATGCCCTGTGGGACTCAGACTTTGTCAATCGATTTAATTCATTTTCAAGCAAACCGATTTGTAACTGGAACAACCAATATGGAAGCAAAAGAAACATGAATTTTCTATATACGCTTAGGAGCTTCTATTGTGAAATATACTAGTACTACAAGCAACACTTTTCTTCAATAGGTCATTGGTACACAGCAGAGTGACGGTCATTTGTTCTAAAATTTAAGGAACAGATTGTTGCTTCTTCTGATTGGTTATTATTATTTTATTTCTTCGATTAAACTCAAAATATAAAAATATAAAAATATAGGAAGTAGCTACAATTTTGGTGCACTCAAAAGCATTCTGGACAAACATCACCCCACATACAAGCAGAAACTCAATTGATATACATTGAGAAATTTTGTTAGAAAAAATTAATACAAAATTGTGAATATATTTTTGATAAATTACTAGGTTTGAAGAATTTTATTTTGTAATAAATGTTATTTCAAATAAATTATATGACAATTATGTTAATGTAACTTTCCTTTTCAATTTAATCTCCTATTACATTCTTTAAAATATATATAGAAACTAAAATTTCCATATATTTCACTTTATTATTGTCTTCCACATTCCCCGCTTCTGGCGTTTAATTTTCACCTCTCGGTGCAAATGCTAGTTTATCTATCTGGTAGATTGTGTATGTGTAACCATGGTATCATGTGGTAATGGGATAATTTTTTATGGACTAAGCATCAAGCTACTATATGTATCATAATATTCTATTATTTTAGGAGAAGGAAATGATACAGATATAATAAGCACCACATTATAAAAGTTAAAATTTTAACACAGTTCAGAACCTGGAAGGGTTTACTAATGACCTTGTCTTATAGGTTAACTTGAAGCAGTGACAGTGCTGGACTCAGTCAGGACAACATTCAGGTTGGTCCGGAGTCAACTAGCTACTCGTCCTATCCACACTCAACCTGAAATCGACAGTTTCACTTGTAGATGACACATAGTAATGCTAATATTAAGAACTATTAAGACCCAACAATAAATTTTTAACTGAAAGAAGACCATGATAACATTACAATAAATACTGAGAACAACATCACGGTGGAAGAACCCAAGATAATTAGCAAATGAATAACATCATATTAATCGGAAAAATCATACCAGACAAACAAAGGAAAGAAAAACCCTTTGCAAGAAAATAAACAATGTTCTATTATTCCATACAACTTTTCAACAAGCCATCTATTTCAGAAATTACTCACCGCAGGCTAAAATCTAAAATACCAAAGTACATAATAGCTGAGCTCTTAAACATGGGCGTAAACTGCCAATTCTTCTAGTAAATAGTAATAGTAACTAGAATCAAAACCTAATAAGCGGGTCAATATAAATCATTAACATCCCAAGCATTTGAAGGATGAATGATCTGTATATGGAAGCTTGAGAGTTTTTGGTGAAATGTGCAAGTGAAACAATCAGGGTTTTTAGTTAATTATGTCAAATTCATTAACACATTAACATGCTTTAAAACTCAGCTTGCATAAAATAAAGAAGACATCAATACCATAATAGTACACACAAGACAACAAATGATGAAGGAGTTCACCCCTCTTAGGCTACATCTCCTAGTCCAGGTTCCAATATTGGGCCACTTTCATTATGCTCAAAAAATATGTGTTTACATCTAGTTAGAGTGCTTAGAATGATAAAACAATGTCTCCAATGGCTCTAGAACCGTAAAAGAACCCTAACTGGTCTCCTTTTGTAGTTGAAAAGGTCAAAAAATGACTGAGTTATGCTCCAATGAATTTTTTTGCTAACTATCCTACAATTCACACTTCCCTGCAATATGTTCTACAATTTCCTCCTTTTGCGGCCACATGGAGTGACAAATTCACCACGCATCAGTGAGATTCTCACCACACTGGGTGTAATTTGTCGAACAGTTAAATGTGCTCGATCAACCTTTATCTGCCTAAAATTGTGCCAAGTGGCGCTCTCCCAACCATTCATTTCAGAGTTTGTTTAAACAAATTGGTTTCATCTTTTTACCTTCTCCTTGAAATCTCTCTTTTCTCATGTGAATCCAAGCTTCATTACGACTTGGAAACTATGATCCACACAATGCATATCATGTCTTGTCTTGTACTTGACTTGACTCTTCTCCAACTTCCCTTGAACTATTTGATGTACCAATTGAACTTATTCAATGAACCTTTTGACTTTGTTAAGGTCACTATGACCATCAATAACAACATATTTCCCAAAGATAAAATCTAAAGGATATTTGGGAAAGTATCCCAACCATACCTCAAATGGCGATATTTGAGCCGATGAATTCTTGGCCCGGTCGTAATCATGTTGAATATAGTCCAAATGTTCATCCCACAACTTAGGATTCTTGTTGTAATACCCACGAAGAAGATGTATCACTATTTTTTTCACCACCTTTGTTTGGACATTTGTTTGCGGATGGAATGTTGTACTCTTTTTTAATTTTGTGTCCGTGAGTCCCCAAAAGCTTAACCAAAAGTTCCCTACAAAGCGAGAATATCGATCACTAACAATGGATGTGGGCACCCCAAAATGTACCCATACATTCTGAAAGAATAACTGAGTATTTTGTTCAATTGTAACCTACTTTTTACAAGGCATCAAAATACACATTTTTTTGAACCTATCCATAACTACATAAAGATAATCATGACCTATCCTACACATAGTTAGACCTCCTAAAAAATCCATAGAAACACTCTCCCATGGACAAGAAGGTACAAGAAGTGGTGTATACAATGCCAACTTTCTATTGCTAGGCTTACTTACAACACGTAATGAACATCTTGTTACAAATCGTGACACACTTTCAAGCATACAAGGCCAGTAACAACATATTTTTAATTGTGCCACTATCTTACCTACACCGAAATGACCAAAAATAATAGAAGTATGTGCTTCCCTTATGATGTTGACTCTCTCTCCCTGTGGAATACAAAGCTTTCCAAGATGGTACAACAAGTTAGCATGCACATGATAATCCAATTCCTCTACTTGGTTACCTTAACACAAAGTCGCATATACATCTTTGAAATCAAAAATATAAATAATATTGCTCAATATAGCTCTCATGCATGATAGAATTATGCTTAATAATAATGGATGCACTAACAATTGGTCTATAAAGCATATCAACAACCTTGTTATAGATACCTTTCCTATACCTTATCACCAAGTGGAATTGTTGTAGAAATTCCATCCATCGAAAGTGCCTCACTTGTTGCATCTTTGTTTGTGAGTTCATGTATTGCAATGGATGATGATCTGTGTGAATGATTGTTTCCTTACCCATCAAGTAGTGTTTCCATTTTTTCAAACTTTGCACCAATGCATAAAATTCTGTGTCATATGTAGGATAGTTAATCATTGCACCATTAAAATTTTTTGAATGAAAATGGATGGGCTTACCATGTTGCATTAGGATTGTGCCCATGGCATAGTCGCTTGCATCAGTCTGTATCCCAAATTCCTGTCTCATGTCAGGAAGTGAAATTACAGGAGATGAACTGATATTTTTATTCAATGCATCAAATGTATTTTGTTTTTTACCTCCCCACTGAAAAACATACGTCACACTTGTCAATGCATGCAATGGAGCTACGATAGAAGAAAAGTTAGCAATAAACTTTCTCTAGTATTGGGCTTATCCCCAAAAAAAATCTAACTTCTGTCACTTTTTTAGGCTTTGGCCAATTGAAAATAACATCAACCTTGGAGGGATCTATTTTCAACTCACCTCCTCCAACAATATGATCAAAGTAGACTAAATATTTTTTTCCAGATTCACATTTCGACATCTTTAAGAACAATTGTTCTTTCTTCAATACATATAACACTTTATTGACATGCATGACATGTTCTTCACGAGACTTGCTGAAAATTAATATGCCATCTAAGTAGATTATCATAAAGTTGTCTAAAAAATGTTGCAATACATCATTCATCACACGCCTGAAAGTAGCAGGAGAATTACAAAGCACAAAGGGCATAACCAACCATTCAAACAAACCTTTCTTTGTTTTGAATGTTTTATTCCATATGTCTCGTTCAACGATCCTAATTTTATGATAGCCACTCCTCAAGTCCAAATTAGTGAAATACAGAGAATCTTTCAATTGATCATGTAAATCATGAATTCTAGGAAGAGGGTAACGGTTCTTTACCGTAATCTTTTTCAATGCATTAAAGTCCACACACATGCACCATGTTCCATCTCTCTTTGGCACTAAAACAATCGTTGAACAGCATGGCGAAGTACTTGGTCCGATGATCCCCTTGTCAAGAAACTCTTGGATTTGTTTTTTAATTTCTGCATTTTCCATTACGGGAATTTGAGGTCTAAAATGGACCTCCTAAGAAAAATGTACAACCAAAATAAATTGTATAAGAACCAATAGGATTTAATATGATGATGTTAACCATGGGGGATGATTCACCATTTTTGGAGTAAAAACGTAAAAATATTAAAAAATAATAAAATAATAAAACAATTTTTTCAACTCATCTCCCTAAGGTTTTACTAAAATTTCGATCAGGAGTACTCTTTGGATGTAAAATTTAATTCCTCATCCAAAGAGTACCCATTTTGCATACTTTTTATGGATCGTGCTACACGAAAAATTAGAAATACATGAAAAAACGTGATTGCAATCATATTTTTCATGTATTTATATGTATTTGTGTAGCAGGGTCCATCAAAAATATGCAACATGGGTACTCCTTGGATGAGAAATCAAATTGTGCATCCAACAAGTGTTCCCTCTCAAAATTTGAGTAAACCCATAGGGAGATAAGTAAAAAATACGAGTTGAAAAAGTAGTTTTTTCTTTTTTCCCTCTAAAATTTTATGATGTAATCTAATCTTATTTTATTATTTCCACTATTATTTTATAATTTCCATAGAAGGCACATTTTAGACCTCAAAAATCCTCTAATGCATTGTTAACATCATGTACATGTCAATTCTAAGAAGAGGACAATCTTGTTGCAATTGGATTTCATGTTGGATTCCTCTTTTAATCACAACCTTAAAAGGCTTCATTATCAACATCATTCTTGGGTTTGATCATTATCAATACCAAATTCTTGCTAGAATTAACAAGTCTCTTCATTTTTCCAACATTCACAAGTGAAAGGTTTAGTCTCTTGCAATGTGCTCTAACAATTTACTCAATACCATCTTTGAACAAGTAATATTTGTTTTCATGATGATGAAAGATAGCTCTCCTATCATAAATATATGGACTTCATTTGTCTCCATTTTTAAATGGCCTTTTTTTGACCTCTTGTGGAACATTTTTCCCTCTTGCTTCTAGATGTGTTACCTATACACAAACCTCATCTAAACTCGTAGGGTTAAACATGAGAATTTTATGTGTCAAATAGCTATGCAAACCTCCAATGTATTTCAGCAAAGTATCTCGAGATGACAAATCTGCACCCAATATCAATGATCTTCTTCTAAAATATTGGGTATAACTTTGCACACTTTGACCCTTTAATTGCCTAAATTTTTTCCAATTAATGATAGATTTTTTCATGTATGATAACTAATAAAATTTTCTTCTCAATGCAAAAGAAAAATCATTCCAAGAAGATAAAACCTTACCATGGTTTCTTCGTGTTCTCTCTAATTTTGGCTTCCCACCAAATAAGTGTTGCAATTTTCAACCTTACTGAATCAAGCTGATTTTTGGTCTCATCATCCTTGATCCTCTTTATCCTAAAATACACTTCAAGCTAACAAACCCAATTATCTAATATCTTAATATTTACCTCTCCATTATACATAGGCAATTCAAAGTTTATGTCAAATTTTAACAATGGATTTTTACCATGTCCCTTTGGAGAATGTGGAGGCGTTTTTGAAGGGGTTGATGTAGAAGATGGTGATGGTGAACGTGGTGGTGAGGATGGAGGTGAAGATAATGGTGGAGTCAAAGGTGGTTTATCACAATTCCCTCCATTCCCTTTTTTAGGCTTGTCCCCATCTCCTCCATCTCCTCTTGGAGGCTTATCCCCATTTGAAATATTGGAGCTCTCACATTGCAACCTTGTATCTCTCTCTTCATCGAGAACTTTCACATTTTGATTCATGTCAAAGAATTATTTTATGAAATCCTTCTCATCCTCTGACATATTTTTAGGCTCTCCTTCATGTTCCATGACTGGTGAACTTGCTTCAAGTGCAACTTGAGGTGAAATTTGTGGTGGAGATTGTGGAAAATTTGCTCTCCTTGTCCTTGACATAACTTGGGGACTTGCAACCACAATATTTCCTTCTCCTATTTTGAGATTCAACCTTGTAAGCATAAAAAACACTAGAAAAAAATTAAACCATCAAAGCGACTAAGAACCAAAGCTCTGATACCAAACTGATTTGTATATGAAAGCTTGAGAGTTTGTGGTGAAATTTGCAAGTAAAATGATTTTGGTTGTTAGTTAATTATGTGAAATTCATTAACAAATTAACATGATTTAAAACTGAGTTTTACATAAAATAAATAAGACATCAATACCATAACAGTACACATAAGACAACAAATAATGAAGGAGTTCACCCCTCGTGGGATACATATCCTGGTCCAACTGCCAATGTTGGGCCTCTTTCATTATGCTCAAAAATATGTGTTTACATCAAGTTACAGTGGGCATAATGCTAAAAATATGTCTCCAATGGCTCCAGAACGGTCAAAAACCCCTAGTTGGGATCTTTATGCACTCAAAAGGAAAAAAAATGATTGTGTTATGCTCTAATGAATTTTTCTACTAACCATCCTACAATTCACACTTCCCTGCAATCTATTCTACAATATCCACCTTTTGCAGCCACATGGAGTGACAAATTTGCCCCGTGTCGACGAGATTTCTGTCACACCGGGAGCAATTTTTTGAATAGCTAATGCGCTTGGTCGACTTTTATCCGCCTGAAATTTCACCAAGTGGTACTCTCCTAACCCTTGATTTTGGACTTCGTTTAACATTTTCCGTCAGTGGTGTAACTCGGGTTGTTGACCTAGATTGAGCATCGTAGTTGAGTCTGTGGTGTGGGATTAGAGGGAACCCTACCCGAGGCAGGTCCCACTCCCGTCCACGTCGACTTGACTGTGGCATTACATGTTACATGTGCTCACCACGAAACCAAGCCATCGAGGTTCTAAAACCATCCTCCACCTATACTTTGCATAAACTTTATGTTATATGGTTTTCATTGTATGTTATCAATCACCCGTCAGTTTAATTTACATGCTTCCTGGACTTTTGTATATCACATATTATAAATTTTAGGTTTGGGGTTAAACCCTAACCCTGGTTAGTGGACCAAGGTCTAGGGTTAACCCCAGTCCCCACCTCCGAACTTGTCGACGATTAAAATTTAAATATAAAATTTAGACCATATAGTATAAGAACTAATGTAGTAGAGATGGTGGAAGGTTTGGTTGGAATGTAATTGGTCATGCGTTCAATTCCCTCGGGGCCTGCTCGACCTCCATAAAATTCCGATTGGCCATTTGGAGACCACGTGGTAGCCAAGGATTGGCCCACGTGGCTCCTCCTAATTGGTCCTCCCAAATTCAAATGAACCAATCGAAAACCAGGAATTCGATCCAATCACAATGATGCCAAGTGTCGATCACCCATAGTTTGATGGAGGACCCATTCAACTTTCCCAGTCACGGCCTATTCAGTGTACAGACTGCTGACTAGGAATCCCTGCAAACTCATTTTGAAATTTTTAGTTGTTTTCCAAATAAATCAGAATGCAATATCGGGAGCATCCGATTTCAAATTTTAGTGAAAAAATTTGCTTTAGATTCAAGGCGATGAGATCTATGCTTTAAGGCTAGTTTCGAGCCAATCCGAGCACTTTAAATTTTGATCAATTTCTTGATCCACTGAATCAACGAACGACCTAGCTGGTGTTTGGAGCCTTCAATTAAACCCTAGGGAGTATTAATACAAAACTCAAGAAAATTATTTGGCATGATGTAAAGCTATAAGTAAGTAAATTCGTAGCAGGAGACTAGAAACTAGAGAACCTTGCACCTGGTAAGAGGAATATGCTAGTGTAAGAATTCGAATGAGAATGGCCCCACACTCGTGCTAAAATAAAGAGTTGCATGAGGATGGTGTGAATAGACTTTACCCATTCTCTCACCTACAATAAGTGTGTTCTCAATATCAAATCAATGGATTAATTGAGGTAAAAACTCAAATAAATTAATAGTTATCAGGGTCGTTAAAATATTACCTTGGGTCCTTGAGTTCTCACCGAAAAGATTGCATTCTATAGAATTTTTAAAAAAAAGTGGAATGGTTAGGGGAAAATACATAACCCTAAAACAAATGTAGCAATATATCTGAATATGTAGACACCTAGTTTACTAACTAGTCCATGGGGAGGTAAAACCCTCTAGTGCAGTCGTACCCGACCAACTGATTCTCTACCAAAGCATCCAACTTATCAGTGCCAAGGGAAAAATAAATCTCTCCAGTGGTAAAACCATAGGATTTACAGTCGACATTAACAGAACTTCATGTCTGGAAGTTGTGCAGGAAAGAATTGAACTCCACAGGGGATAGGTTTTGACAACTTTCCAACAAGTCGTAGCAAGAAAATGACTTCAAATAGGGGAGGGAAAATCGGGTGGTTCCCGGTTACTTTTCCAAGAAACATCAACACTGTTGGATGAAACCCTACTAATCATATAGTCTAATTACCTCCAGGTGGTGAAAACTGTTAGCATTTTGAGAGGCTTCAAAATTCAATACAGATCCCAATCTATGCTTTTTCCAATGCCATGTTTTGCAACGAGGTGGAACGAATAAATGAGATCAGTTTCTAATGGAGGAATTATGTTATAAATACTTATCCTAAGTAGGGGAGAACAAATGTCATGTGCTAAGTCAATCCATATATTTCAAGGTGTAGACTTAACTTTAATTATGCATAAAGTATGCCCTTAACCTTTGTATTATACATTGACTCAGTGATAAATACTCCTATTAAATGTAATTACAATGGTGAAACAAAAATAAAATTTAAGAGTTCACTTGGTGGTCAGAATAAGTGTAATTTTTTTGTATTATGCTCTGTATTTTTCCAAGTTGTGTTTATGGATGTTATAGGTGGTATCGGAGCCCAGTTTTAACATTGTGCCCTATTTGGGGAAGTAAAGTAATAACAAAGTGTGTTACTGTGCATAGAAGTGAGAAGAAGGATGAGGATGGGAGCTAGATGTTTACCACCAATGAGGAAAACAGTGGAATTTGATCCCATTCCAATCACAAATGTGAACCCAAAAATGTGGTTTCACTTGGGTGAGGAATGACAAAATCTGACATTTATGTTGTTAGAAACTTCCCAACAACTATAAACTGAGATGGATCATTTGAGTACTAATAATAAAAGGCTAATGTGGGATTAAGATAGAATCTTGAAGAGCCTTTTGGACCGGTAGAATCACAAGACTCCTATACCCAGTGTCGATAATGGAGCCAGAGGGGAAGAGTTTAGACAGAGGAATGATGACATGTAAGAAAGAATTCACACCCAAAGAACTAAAGGAGATAGAGACGATAATGAAAATGAGTCTGTAAATGCTTCTTATCAAAGGAAAATTAAGAAATAGAAAACTAAATTATAGGGGGGATTTAAAAAAATCAAATCCCCAACATTTGATGATGAAGTGAAGGAATTTGCAGAAACCTAGATTGTTAACATGAATAAATATTTCCAAATCTATGAGTACAATAATATTCTTAAGGCTACGTTGGCTGTTTACCCAAAATGAGGCAAACAGTGGAATTTGATCTGATTCCAATCGCAAATGTGAACCCAGAAATGTGGTTTCACTTGGGTGAGGAACGACAGAACCAGACAAAAATTGTCCAACAACTAGAAACTAAGATGGATCATTTGAGTACTAGTAATGAAAGGCTAATATGGGATTAAGAAAGAACCTTGAAGATCCTTTTGGATAGGCAGAATCACAAGACTCCTATAGCCAGTGCCAATAATGGAGCCAGAGGGGAAGATTTTAGACAGAGGAATGATGACGTGTCAGTAAGAATTCATACCCAAAGAAATGAAGGAGATAGAGACAATAATGAAGATGAGTCTGGAAATGCTTCTTATCAAAGGAAAATTAATAAATAGAAAACTAAATTATAGGGGGGATTTAAAAAACTCAAACCCCCAACATTTGATGATGAAGTGAAGGAATTCACAGAAGCCTAGATTATTAACATGAATAAATATTTCCAAATATATGAGTACAATAATAATATTAAGGCTACGTTGGCTATTTACCAACTTCAAGGAAAAACCACTTTATGGTGGAAAGAGGTAAATAAGGTACAATTAATTGATGAGCAAGAGGTGACTTGGGATGAATTCCAAAAGCAATTCAAAAATAAATGTTGTACGAAATGATTTTATAACAAGAAGGTAAAATAGTTTCACGATTTAAAATTAGGGAAACTAACTATGGAGAAATTTGTGACCATGTTTACATCCTAATTAATATATTTTCTATATATCCATGAGGAAAAGGCTAAATTTCAACACTTTGTTAGTATTTTGTCTGCATATATGAAGGAGAGGCTAGAATTTTATAATCCTAAGACGATGGACGAGGAAATTTGAAAATCCTAAATTTTCTATTAACACATAAGGAAAAAAGGGGAAGTTGGTAAAGGTTGGTCACATAAGAAAGGGTAGAAGAATTTCCAAAGCACTAGAAAATCAAAGAATGAAAGTTTTAAGAATGCACACAAAATTCAGGGAAGTAAAAAAATTGGTAAGAATCAATAGAGATCTAAATGGAAAAATGAACCCAAACAAGCAGGGGCATCAAGAAAGTTGGAGTATGGGAAAACACAAAAACCCCCATTGTAGTGTTGGGGCTGCAGGGGACCACATTATTATAAAATTTCCCCCATCGTGCTAGGACTAAACAAGCTGCTAATGTACAAGAAGCTTCTACAGTTTGTGAGGTGGCAAGAAGCATGCCAAGAATCAAAGTTGTGTTGGAGGATTATCAAGTGGACTACCAACCTACCACAATATAGCTGGAAGGTAAGATATTTAACTAGATTGTGTTAGTAGATCTAGGAGAAAGTTTAAGTTATGTCTTCCCTAAAGTAGTGGAAATTTTTCATTGATAGGATTATAAATTTAAAAACCACTGGATGGTATAACTAGCCACAGGTGATCTGAATATGGAAAAACTATTTTTTTTGTGCTAGCTTCCTCATCAGTATAAAATAAAAGGGTGCTTAAGGATCGTCTCAAATAGCCAGTTTATGAGAGGTTTTATGTGTCAAATTTATGTGTCTTTTATGAGAAATTCATGAGGTAAATTAGCTTTAAAAACACTTATACCACAAGTAAATTTCAGAGATTAAAATACACAGCAAACACATTACACAAAGTCGATAAAGGAGTTCACCCCTCTTGGGCTACATCCCCTTGGACCTTCTTCAATGGATTGGAACTCTTTGGATTAATGTTCAATTATCTGATTACATGTGCCTAAAATTCTCCAATGGATTCAAAAGACCGAAAAACCCCTAAGTAGCCTCTTCGAGCTCTTCAAATGTTTTTTAAGTGAAGCAGACATGGCCTTCTCTCCTGGTGTCCCTCGACATATTTAATCTTAAAATGGGAAAAATCACTCCCATAAGTCCTCTTCTGCCTCTAAAACCTATTCCAAACTACTCAAAGCATCCAAATCATCTAGGATAGACTCTTTCTGAGCCCAATTTGGTCGAATAATGCTCAAGTTATGGCTTCTTCATTTTCTCCTAGGAAAACTCCACTAAAATTGGAGCATCTCTAGTTAACTCCGCCACATTTGGAGTTCCCTCCGAAAATGGCGGACTCCGCCAACTTAACCACAGATTATAAGCTCAGTTTAATTACCGATAAGTGCGGTTTAGTGATAATTAAATGAGGTTTTAGTGCGTTAATGGCGCGATTAAAAATCCGCATTAATCAAATGAATTAGCACATTTAACTTGGATTAGTGCTTTTATTAATCACATTTAACAGTTTTAAACCCACGCTTTTGGAAGGATCTCCACCATAGTCATATTCGCATGGTCCCATGACTGAAGCTTGGCCCTCTTTACCCCCACCTCATACCAATGTCAAACTTAAATACATGTTGGATCCCATACATGTTAAGATCCAAAGCATGGGTACAATGGTAAGGATGTTGCGTGTTGCGGGCGAGGTCGTGGATTCAACCCCAACCTCTGCCCCGTCCTCCATCATAAAAAAAAATTCACAAAATATTTAATATGATTTCGACCAACCTTAACCATATTTTGGCCTTTGAGGGGCACGTGGCGACCTCCGGGCTAGCCACGTGTCAACACATCATTAGTTCAACCAACACCCAACCAAAAACTGACATGTAGCCCAGAAATTCTAGCCAACCACAATTCGACAAGTGTCAGCACACCACTAGCTAGAGAAAAACCAATTTTGACCAACAAATTGACCCCTTTGACCCTGTTTCATTTTTTTTGAAAATTCACTTGTTTGGCAAAGCGAACATCGGGCTCTAACTTTCTCATACGGAGTCAGTTTTTTATGAAACAAAGTGCACCAAAATCATGGTGAATAGAACCTCACGTTCGTTTTGGTTTCGAGAAATTCTGAGCAATTTGAATTTTTAGCAAAAAATTTCCCCCAATTTTGTTTTTGGTCACTCCTTCCCACTGAAAAGCTTTTGGACCCAGAAAATTTGATTATTTGATGAGAGTTTAATATTATTCTCTTTTCCAAGTTCTATCAACTTGATTCTACTTGGAAAAATCTCCATGACAACCACTTTGGTTCAGTGGCATGCCTTACCTTGCAAATGACTTGGCACTTCAACCAATGTCCTCCTTTTGTTGTTGACCCAATCCAACACTTGTTGGCTGCTTTCTAACTGATTAAACACATTTATGTACAAGAGTGGTCCCTCAATGCTTGGAAAGTTGAATGATGGCCTTCCCACTGAGAATCATGTTCCTCCTTTGCACACACATGCATTTGATGCAAGCTTCTCCTTGGAAACCACTTTTCCAAGTTAATCCCATCTGAGTGAACTACACCAATGAGTTCCAATATCAGTAATCATAAGAAAATAAATGACCATTATTTTTACCTCCATGGTTCCAAATTCCACATCTCGAAGAATGCATTCGTCATCTCTTTCGCTTCTTGGTGTCAACACATCAAATGGTCTACAATGGTTGTTGTTTTTGTTGCAAACGTTTTTTTGCATCTTGTCCACTTTCCACTTTTTGATTCCATCATCCTCCAGTTCGACATGTTGTTCATGCCATGGATTTGAAAATGAAGGTTAATCATGAGCCTCTTGCTCAAGATTGGACCTTCCAAAATCCTAAGACATCTTGTCACATTAAAAACCATTAACTTAAAAAACACATCATGCAAGAACATAACTTGATGATCTCTTCATTTTTCTCCTTTAAAGAAACAAATGTCACATCCTGTGAACATTACCATGCATTCTTACATCTTGGTGTACAAACCCATCGATCAAACACAATTCGACAAAATATGTGTCTTCAAACCATTGATTCTTAATTCAAACAAAATAATGTACAACACTTGACGATTCTTTTCCCAAAACAACAAGAATTTCACATCTCATGAAACAATTCGTCATCATCTCTGTTTCATCCTTGGAGACAAAATCAACTCTTCCAAGTCAATATTACGTACATGTAACAATCAATCGACCAAAACAAGTCAATCACTAATGCATGTGCAAATGATCAACACTCTCAAGTTGACAACATACATATTAACAAAGCAATCAACCAACATAAGGTGATCACTCATGAATGTTCAAGCACAATGAAACTATCAAAAATTCCACTGTTCACACACACAAACTCTCATCCATGTATACAATTCTCAACTCTCTCACAAGTACAATCACAAGTACAAGAATCACATTGGTATGTACGAGTACTTAAAGAGCTGAAATGACCAAATTTTGCTGCAACAAAGTGAGTCAACATACTCCACTTCCAAAAACCTTCCTGGCGTAAACATGCAACATGCATTCTAGAAAAAAATAAATGAATTCACATGCAAATTGCAACTACAAATTTCCATCTTTGTTGCATATAAGTGATTCAACATAACTCTACTTTTCCAACATATTGCTTCGTGCAATATGCAACATACTTTTAAGATAAAATAAATGCATTCAATTGGCAAAGAAATGCATAAACAAGGCAATATTTTCATCAATTACCAAAATAAATGCAAGGCCTTAATTGGTTAATAAATCTAACCATCTATTTCCAAACCACTTCAATGGCGCTTCTTTCAGTTGCACTTCATCATGTGAATCATCTTGACCCACATCAATCATGGAATCCTCCTTTCCATTCTTTTCAATCTCTCGCTCCACCTTCTTCAAATTTCGTGGATGAATGGTTAGATACAAAGTCCAACACGTGTCTACAATATTACCCTGCTTATGGAAATGACTGTAAAATAATTGCATCTTCTTTTCAACATGGTTTTCATTTTCCATTGGACCTTTGGCTTTTTGTATCCTTTGTTTTGAAATTTTCTTGTGCATAGCTATCTTCTTCCAACACCTTGAAATAGTATGGTTATTCAAACCACAAAAGTAACATGTAAATTTTATCCAAATCTTATGTGAGGATTTTCCATGTTTATCATAGTTAATAGCAAATTGATTAAAGGCATATTTATACCTTGCACATTCACCTGTGTTGCCTTCTTGAGGAGGTGAATTTGATGAGGTAGTAGCTCTCTTTGGAATACCGAAAATGGCTTCAATTACTTTAGATATTTCAACATCCTCTTGTTTCCATTAGTTGCATGCTTATGAGCATCTTCTTGCAAAGTGGGTGTAAAAATTTTGCATTCCTCATGAACACAGACTTCACAAGCTTGAGGTAATGAACATGAAATGAAAGTCTTTCTTGGAACACCTTCGCGTGCCTCCTTGGCTTTGGAACCTTCTACATCATGTTTTCCATAATCAAGTCTGAAATACCTAGGCATTTCTTCAACAACAATTGGCTCAACTATGCCTTTTGCATGTTTGCCTAATCCTTTACATTCATATCCCATTTTCATCAATAATTTGGACCCTATTCTTCTAGTCATTAGGGAAATTTTGTGGTCTAAAATGGGTCTGCTAAGAAAAATGTACAACCAAAATAAAATTTATAAGAACCAATACGATTCAAGATGATGATGTCAACCATGGGGGATGATTAACCATTTTTGGAGTAAAAAAGTAAAAATATTAAAAAATAATAAAATAATAAAACTATTTTTTTAACTCATATTTTCAACTTATCTCCCCAATTTTTTACTCAAAATTTGAGTGAGAGTACTCGTTGGATGAAAAATTTAATTCCTCATCTAAGGATTACTCGTGTTGCATAATTTCAATGGACCCTGCTACACGAAAAATGAGAAATACATAAAAAAAAATGTGATTGCAATCAAGCGTTTCATGTATTTTTCATTTTTCGTGTAGCAAGGACCATCAAAAGTATGCAACATGGGTATTAATTGCATGATGAATCAAATTTTTCATTCAATGACTGTTTCCACTCGAAATTTGAGTAAACCCATAGGGATATAAGTTGAAAATACGAGTTGAAAAAATATTTTTTCTTTTTTCCCTCTCAAATTTGATGATGCAATCTAATATTATTTTATTATTTCCACAATTATTTTATAATTTCCTTAGGAGGCCCATTTTATACCTCAAATTTCCCCTAATGGTGTCTTTCAAAAACACCAAAACATTCATCTTGAGAGGAAATTGAAGATAAAATTTATTTGCATACCTCTTTTTTATGCACATACTTGGCTAAGGTTTCATTGGCATCATGGAGTTGAATCTCTATATCATGCATCTTTTCAAGGATTTCATTTTCAATATGGAGTTGAGTCTCCATCTCATGCATCTTTTCAAGAATCTCTTGCTTCTCCTCCTTCATGGAAATCAACTACTCTTGAAGCATAGTTCTCTCCTCCTTATCTTCAAACATCTCTTGCACCATATCTCTCATGATGAAGAGCTTCTGCAACATCTCTCCATAAAGAGTCTTGCTAAGGAAGATTGATTAGAAACAGTGCTCGATGTAGATTCCATCAAGTGATATTTCTAATTAATGCTTAAAAAGCTTCTTTGATGTGATTTGAGAGCTGAGTTCTCAATCTTGACCTTCTCCTGAAGAGAGGAGATACACATAAACTTGCACACAATTAAATTTTCCTTGCACAAATACAAAACAAATAGCTAATTTTCTAGCTAACCTTGGAAACCCTGAGATAAAATTAGCTAAAATGAGATAAATTGTGCTTAGATACCAACTCGATATGAATATGGACAAACTAGTTTGTTGTGTTAGGTTCCTCATCAGTATAAAATAAAAGTGTGCTTAAGGATCGTCTCAAATAGCCTATTTATAACAAGGTTTATGTGTCAAATTTATGTGTATTTTATGAGAAATTCCTGAGGTAAATTAGCTTTAAAAACACATATACACCAAGTAAATTGTAGAGATTAAAATACGTAGCAAACACATTACATAGAGCTGATAAAGGATTTCACCCCTCCTCGGCTAAATCTCCTTGGACCTGCTTCAATGGCTTGGTCCTCTTTCGATTAATGGTCATTTATCTAATTACATGCACCTACAGTGCTCCAATGGATTCACAACCTTCTCTGATGGATTTAAAAGACCCAAAAACCCCTAATTAGCCTCTTCTGGCTCTTCAAATGGTTTTTAAGTGAAGAAGATATGGCCTCCTCTCCTAGTGGCCCTAGGAATATTTAATATTCAAATGAGAAAAATCACTCCCAGAGATGCTCCTCTACCGTTGAAACCTATGCCAAACTTCTCAAAGCATCCAAATCATCTAGGATAGACTCTTTATGAGCCCAATTTGGTCGAATAATGCTCAATTTATGGCTTCTTCAGTTTCTCCTAGGAAACTCCACTAAAACTGGAGCAACTCCAGTTAACTTCGCCACATTTGGAGTTCCCACCAAAAACGGTGAACTCCGCCAAAATAACCACAGATGATAAAATCAGTTTAATTAGTGATAAGCACAATTTTGTGGTAATTAAATGAGGGTTTAGCGCACTAATGGCACGATTAAAAATCTGCATTAATCAAATGGATTAGCGTATTTAACTTGGGTTAATACTTTAATTAAGCACATTTAACAGTTTTAAGCCTGCTCTTTTGGATGGAGATCTGCCATGGTAGTATGTGCATGGTCCTATGGACCAAGGGCTGGCCCTTCGAGGCTGGCCCTCTTTACCCCTGCCTCATACCAATTTCAAACTTAAATACATGTTGGATCCCATACATGTTAAGATCCAAAGAATAGGTATAATGCCAAGGATGTTGTGTGTTGTGGGCGAGCTCGCAGGGTCGACCCTAATCTCTGCCCGCTCCTCCATCATAAAAATTTTCCACATCATATATAATATGATTTCGACCAACCTTAACCATATTTCGGCCTTTGAGGGGCATGTGGTGGCCTTTGGGCTAGCCACGTGTCAACACATCATTGGTCCAACCAAAAACTGACATGTAGCCCAGAAATTCAAGCCAACCATAATTCAACAAGTTTCAGCACACCATTGGCCAGAGGAAAACCAACTTTGGCCAAGAAATTGACCCCTTTGACCCTGTTTGACTTTTTTTTTTAAATTCCCCTGTTTGGCAAAGCAGACAACATGCTCTAACTTTCTTATACGAAGTCATTTTTCGATGAAACGAAGTGCACCGGAATTAGGGCAATGAGAATTTCGCAATCTTTCTAGTTTTGAGTGATTCTGAGCACTTTGAATTTTTAGCAAATTTTTGCCCCCAATTCAATTTCTAATCAACAAGATCCAAGAGAAGAGCTAATGCTAAGGTGTTAGATTATTCTGTTGAAATAGGAGGACAACAGATTAATTTTAACTAGAATATATTGCTGCTAGGATCCTATGACATTTTTATTGGAGTGGATCGGTTAGAAGGACATTGGTCCTTGATGAAATACAAGTAAAATTCCATTATTTATCTTGTTGATGACGGTTTGAGACAAGAAATATAAGGGGTTAAGAAACCAGTAAAATTACATTCCATTACTTCCTCCCAACTCAGGAAATTTGTTAGAAAGGTGTTGAAGCCCCGAAAATTGGGTCTACAACAAGGGGGATACCCACCCGGTCCGGACCTTGGTTAGCAGCTCATTTTCCGTTTAGTGTAGTGGGTCCGACTGGGGATGATGGGACCAGTTTCCCAATATGTGTGTGTGTGTTGAGAATAGATATTTCCTTTCTAAAAAGGTTCCTAAGTGAAATGCTTTTATTCTATTTCTAATCTAATCATATGCAAATTGTATTCTAATTTAAACAAAAATATCTAATTCTAAACTAAACCCGGGATGTAATCTTGTTTATGCGATCTAAAATGATTTCGAATAACAACTGATAATAAAGATTATTCAACTGTTATAAGAAAAGAATTCAATAAAGATAAACCATTTCATATAAAAAGTTAGATGAAACAGTTATGAAAAACATATCGCATAATAAGCTATTCATACACTAAGCATAAATAAATAGCTATCACCATACAAAAGTGCCAAATGATAACTTAAGCATTCAAGCATCAATATATAAACAACTGAACATAAATATTACTTTAACACAGAAGCAGAAATAGTTAAGAGATAAAAGTACCATTTATAACTGGTTCTACTCATGAGCTAGAAGCAATAATGATTTATCTATTCTTAATCCAACATCTACTAAGAGTACAGAAATGCAACATCAGTAGCAGATATTAGACATAGATATCAATAAATCTCATTCCATTCATTCATCAAAACCTCCTCTGAGGGTGTAGAAGTGCATGTTCTGAGGACAAGTTTTTGACAAATTTCAGGACCCTTCTCTAAATGCATGAGAAGGGTTTAAATACTACTAACTAAATCTAAAAATAACTTATTACAAAAATGTAGGATACGGTTTAAATGACCGTCCTTTTTCTAGGCAAAAATAAAGTAAAACTAATACTAAATCTAAAATTTAAAACTATCAACTAACTACTTATGAATTTGATCTTTGAATTTGCAAGCATTCAGCATTGATTTGAGAAGAGGAGGCTGGCCGACTTTAGATTTTAACTGTCCTGAGAAAATGGAATCGGAAAGTGCTGGCGCCATCTTCTCGGCAGAATTGATGATGCAATTGAGAGCGCTGCATTGGCTGTGTGGTTTTACCAGACATGTCCAGTAAGAATCCCAATTTAACTTTGTCAATCCTTTAATCGATTTTGCTTTTTCTTCAGCTTTCTGTTTCCATTCTGTCTGTAATTGTTGTGCTTGTGGTAGGTATCCTGGAATAGTTTCTGAAATCAAATTATCCTTGTGCAAATTTTCATTTACACAATCAGTAAGATTGCTTGCTGTTGTAGTTGCTTCTTCCGCTGCTTGTTTTGCAATTTTGATTTGTGCATCCCAATTATTGAAGAGCATTTCTTTATGACTGTCTTTGATGATTGGTGCTTCTGCCCTTTTTCCCTCCTCTGTCTTTTGCCAAGTCAAATATTCAGTAACTCTTTCATTAGTTAAATCATAATCATGTCGTAATTCTACGACATGATTAGTGATTTTATCACTTTCTTGACAAAAAGAGTTCCACTGTGAAATCTTTTGACATAATATATCTTGTTGTTGCAGTAGTTGATTATTCAAGGAAATAGACTCTGAGATAAACTCTGTAAGCTTAGGGTCATCTTTATGCATCTCTTGCATAATCTGTATTTGTTTCTCTTTTTCGGCCAAGCTTTTCTGATATCCAATCTGCATTTGCTGAAACTCTTGGTGTAACTTTTCAAATTGTATCTGTGCTTCACTATTAGCATGGGCTTGTTGAAATTGTTGTTGCAGAACTTGTATTTGATCTTCTTTTTCATTCAATAATAGTCGTACCTCAGATGCTTTGTCAATATTTGCGGAGGCATAAGCTCCTGTAATCTGAGATAATTTAGTAAGATTTTCAGTTGGATCCATAGTAGGATCTTTCCATAAAACATCCAATTGTTCTGCATCAATAGAGAGCACACTTTCTAATTTCCTCTTCTTCCTTTGCTTCCTTACTACTGCTTTATGTTGTGGGTTATAGAATATATCCAGAGGAGGAATTTCCTCTATTTTAAGTACAAGCTCGGCAGAAGGAGTAATGGGTATATGTTTTGTTTCTGTGACATTGCCACTTATTCCTGTGATTAAACCTTTTGCTGTCTATACAGGAGTTTGTATGTTCTGTCCTTCAACATTAATCAAATCATTAAATGTTTCCCATTCTTTATCTAACTGAGTGCTAATATATGGTTGTTGTACATTGGGGGTGCAATATTCAACTGTGGAGTGGTTGAAGTCTATTGTTGTGAGAGCTCTTTTGATTGAGCTGTATCCTTCACTGAGCCTTCACTTTTATCCTAATCATTATCAGACTTTTTAGAATTTTTAGAAGTTTCTTTGCCAGACTTTGACTTAGACCTTTCTGTATCTGAGCTGCCACTGAGACTGACACTAGGAGTTGGTTCCCTTGCGGGTTCCACTCACAAATTATTCAAAGGGATAGTAGTTAATCTTCTTTCTCTGTACATTTTAAATTCTTGAAATTCTTCTGGGAAAAACCGTAGTTGAGCTAAATGCAAAATTTCTTTAAATGAACATTTTTCTTGAAACATATCATCAAAAAGATCTTCTTCTCCAGAAAATACTCTTACTTTGACTGCAGTGGTGAAATCCTTGACAACATCATATAGATCAAATAGCCTTCTCGGAAACTTAAATAATTTTAAACAAGTAATATATTTTACTTCCTTAAACGCATGACCAACATCAAATAATGAAAATGCTCCGAGGATACAGGAAATTGTGGGCAGATGGCCTTCTTTTTATCCTTTAATTCTTTTGTCAAACCTCCCTCTCCACAGGTTTGATATGAAATTTCCCGAGCTATGAGTTTATCCGGAACATACAAGGGTAAAACATGAGGAGAAGCAAAGCTTCCAAAAACCCTCACATAGGTAAACAATTCTTCTCCAAACCATCTTGCGACAAAGAGAATGTCTACTTCTGCTTCAGGGGATAACCTTGGAGCATATTTATTATACAACACTCTATACAGTGGCAACATTATGCCATGGCAAATCTTGTAAAAATTAGGAATGAATTTTGATTCCCACAATTCTTTGTGATAAACATGAATGGGTAGGGGATCTTGAATTGTCCATTTCCAACCCATTAAAGGGAACTTAGAAACAAAGCAGATTGAATCCATAACATAGGCAGATAGATGAAAAGGAGGATAAATCCTTTGAGAGATAGTCCGTTTAGACCAGTAATTGAAAATAGCCGTGGCTAAGTTATCAGACAATATTTTAGCCCAGTCCACAATGGTAGCGTTAACAACAGCATTCAATAAGGGAATTCATTCAGACAAAAACTTATTAATGTTAGGCTTTCCAAAAAGCCTACATAGCATAGCGGCAGCAAAACAATATGGAGAAGTGAGTGAACCAGTACTGTACATATCGTGTTTATCTTTCTTTAGTGGTTCATCTCTTATGGACCATTCCTTGGTGCATTCCACCAAATTCGCATTTTCCTTGGCAAATTTCTTCATAAATTGTTTGTTGTAAGTTGCCTAAGGCTCCGGCAAATGATACATAAGCCTCAAATCTTCTGGAGTAAATGACTCAATGATCTCTTGACCTTGAGTTTTGAACTGTCTGTCCGTAATATCAGTGCTATCCAACACCCATTTTACCATGTCTGTATATGGAAGAATTCTAGGTCTTGCTGCTATCCGGTGTAAAAATGAACAAGCCAGCTCTGTAAGATATGCTTCAGAAGAATTACTTGAGCCTGCAGTAGTCGCAACATCCATTGCCCTTGGGTTTTCTTCTTCAAGCAAATTAAACATACCCTCCCAAGTGGTGATACCAGCGTCTTTGTTGCAAGCAGTGTCTGCGTACAAGGATGCCATCTCTTTACTTTCAGAACTCGGAGCTTTCTCTTTCTTTCCCATAATACTCTGAATATTGCTTTGTATAGTCTCATGTTCTTCACGCCTGCGGTTTTTACGAATTAAGTGAGAATAATGATATGAGAAAGGTGACGGGATAGTTTTAAATGTTGAAGGCGTATGAAATATATTATTTTAACGTGAAATAACCTTTCAATCAAAAAAAAATCATTTTCATTAATGATTTACAATCCATTCATTAATTTTACATCAAAGCGCATAACGGATATCGATTTATGGAAAGATTTTCTTCGTACAATGAGCTTTAAGAATCTGCGATAATGCGATCTGCGATTTTCTTTGCAATATCGCAAAATCGCAATATCGCAAATCGCAACTTTCGTATCATCGTAATATCACAAATCGCAACTTTCGCAAATCGCAATCTCGTAACATCGAGAAATCGCAATATCGCAATATCGCAAAATATAACATATGAAAAATATCCGTTAATATATTTTCTGCGATATGCGATTTGCGATAAATATTTTAATGCATAGTTTTTGGATCGCGCCATTGCAATTTAGAAGATTCTGCTTTGCAAAAGATATCTTTTACTTTTTTTCGATAGATGCGATATTTTCTTCAAAGAAATGTTTTATTCTAATCTGTCATAAACTTAAGTTTATTTAAATATTTTCCAAAGAATTTTCTTAAGTCAATGATAGTAAGTTTTATTGAAAATGAAAAAAAACACCAATTAATTTTTTGGATTTTTAAACTAAGGGTCCTCACGTATTTAGTATTATTACTAATACTTAAATAAGAAGGGGGGTTGTCGCTGGCCACAACAATTGGAAATTCACTTGGAAGAACCAGTTATCTCTGCTTTTCTTTTGGATTTTCTAAACTTTTCAAAACAGAAAATTTTTCCAAAAAATCATACTTTATTATAAAAAGGAAAAGTACATTATGCTTTAATCTATAAATGATATTTCATTTCTTCTATGTTCAACTTTGACTATTCACTTCCTCAAGCTAGTCCTTGTATCTACATCAGTCATTACTTAGTTTATAAAGATAAAAACAAAAGGCTTCTCTGTAAATCAGTTTTAAATATGCTCACTTGTCGTAGGTAGAGCCACTGCTGCCAGCGAGCGTCTATAGCCTCGACAGGGTTACCTGTTACTTAGCAATGATCCTGTGTCCCACTTAGAGAAATATACAAATTTTAAAGAGAAATCCATATTCACACTTATTGTTTTCATTTTTATTTTTTTATTTTTTTTTTACCCTTAA
The DNA here is from genome assembly GCA_034641835.2 of Pinus albicaulis. Taxonomy (NCBI): domain Eukaryota; kingdom Viridiplantae; phylum Streptophyta; class Pinopsida; order Pinales; family Pinaceae; genus Pinus; species Pinus albicaulis. The sequence continues at coordinate 1,070,007,134 of CM076577.1, forward strand.
AGAAAAATGTCTTGGTTTGGTAGCCAATTTATGACACTGCCATTCACTTGATTTATAACTTTGCTGAACAAGCTGGCTCATGATGAGACCCCTTGCCTTTTGATTTCAATAATCTTGAGTCATTGCCCTGTTGTGGTATGCAGTATTGGCAAAGTCAGCAAGCTATAATATCTATGATCATGATAAGTCGGCTCGTGATGAGACATCTTACTCTTTAAGTTAAAGAGTATCATTGGATTATTCCCTAAACATTGTAATTTTCTAAGTGGGGAGGAAATCATTGTTTCCTTAAGATAGCTCTGGACGAAAATGATAGAGTTTTTTGGAAAGAACTTTTCTACAGAGAATCTTCATTTTGTTATAGATACCTTTCATTGGACTGATATAAAACATTTTCTTGCTAGAAGTTTTTTTTCATCAAAATTTTCAAAGTTGAAACTAATATCATTTCTAGATTTAAAACTTTTAACTGTATCTTTGAATAATAATGATCAATATTCTAAAAAAAAATTATATTTATATAAGTGAAGAAATAAAATCTAAAACAGAGAATTTGTATCTTTTTCATGAACTCCAAATGTAACCGTTAACAACTGGTTTTATTAAAATAAAGGAAACTAATATACAAAATAGAAGAATAATCTCCTATGGAAAATATTTTTTAAGGATCTGTCCATTAACAGGTAAAGACTCTCTTTTTCCTATTAAATATTGTAACATAAAAGTAGATGGACCTAAGATCTCTGCAATTTGGAAATGACCAAGCCACATTCGTTGAAATTTCGTATGTTTTCCTTTTTCTTCATGAGCATTGTCCCATTTTAAAACTAGATCTCCTATCTGAAAATCCTTTCTGGTTATCATGTTTGAATCAAAAGAAGCTTTAACTAATGCTTGATGACGAGCATGAGTTACTTTGGCCTTTTCTCATTGTTCTTCTAACTTAATTATTTCCGTCTGCCTTAATTGTAAAGAAGAAGTTGGTTCTTCATCAATATATTGGACTAAGGCTAAAGAAGGGATTGTTAGATGAGTTGGAAGAACCACTTCTCTCCCATAAACTAAATTAAAGGGATAAGTGCCAATAGAAGCCTTCTGCGTTATTCGATCTACCCATAAAGCATATATTAAAGATTTATGCCAATTTTTATGATTTTGATCAATGGTTCGCTTGATTATTCTGATTAAGTTTTTATTTGTGGATTCAGCTAACCCATTTCCCCGTGGATAATAATTGGCAGAATATTTAAGTTTGAAACCTCTTTTGAGTGCAAATTCAGTCATAGCATTACTAGAAAAATACGATGCATTATCAAACATTAAAGCAGAAGGTAAACCAAATCTGGTGATTATGAATTGATCTATAAACTCGATGATATGCTCAGCGTTAGCAGTCTTGAGAGGAACTGCTTCTACCCATTTCGTAAAATAATCATGTTGTAATGATATACCTATGTTGTTTAGAAGAGTGAGGAACGATATCACCTATTATGTCTAATCCCCATTGATCAAAAGGCTGCTCAATGTTGACTGGTTTTAACGGTAATGATGGTTTCTTTTGTCTTCCAGCTATAGTTTGACAAATTTGACATTTCCTTGCGTAGCTATGTGAATCTTTGAATAATGTGGGCCAGTAATAGCCTGCACAGAGGATTTTATGTGCAGTTTCATTTCCAGCATAATGTCCACCTGCTAGCCCATCATGAAGTTCCTGCAAGACTTTTTCAGCTTCAGATTTCTCAAAACATCTAAGAAGAACATAATTATAATTCATTCTAAAAAGAACATCATTTACAAGCTGATATTGTTTAGCCTTCAACCTTAGAGCTTTTGTCTTGGTGTGATCGAGATTTGGAGGAGCATATCCATTCTTCAAATAAAATATGATATCAGCATATAATGATTCAACATCATTTAGGCTTACCTCATATATTTGTATTTCTTCAGATGGTTTTTCAGAAATAAGCGATGCTCCATCTAGTATTTTGCAAAAACCTTGACCTCTTACAATATTTGCTGGTTTAATTTCTACATCATATTCTTGTAAAGCAGTAATCCAATTGGCTCTTTTCTCACCTACATCTTTTTGGACTAAAAGATTTCTTACCACTGGAAACGGTACTATGATTTTTATATGGGTTTTAAGTAAAAAGGGTCTGAAATTTTTAATTGTTTTGAAAACAGCATAAGCTTGTTTCCCCACATCTGAATAATTCAATTCATCTCCCTGTAAATTTGAACTGAAAAAAGCAATTGGAGCTTCTGCTTTGTCTTGATTTGCTTGAGTGAGTATCACAGCATAAGATTTATCAGAGGCAAATGTATACAAAATAAAAGGATCGGAAAAATTTGGAGTTTCTAAAGATGGAGCATTAATAATTGCTTGTTTGATCAGATTGAATGCCTCATATTCATCTTTGCCCCATTTTAAGTTTGAATTCTTTTTAATCATTGCTTGTAAAGGAGATACAATTCTCGAAAAATCTGGCACAAATCTCTTTACAAAATTAATCTGGCCAAGAAAAGATTGCATAGCTTTCTTGTTGTGAGGTAAGGGTATTTCAGAAATTTCTTTGATTCTATCAGGATCAATATGAATTCCAGATTTTGATACTATGAATCCAAGAAGTTTTCCTTCACTTAAAGCAAAAAAAGATTTTTTCGGATTAAGTGAAATTCCATACCTTTGACAACGTTGGAAGATCTGCTTCAAATCTCTAAGATGATTGCTTCGTTTTTTGGAATATACAGTTATATCATCTAAGTAAATTACCACTGATTTGTTAACTAATCCCTTGAAAGCAATTTCCATGGCTCTCTGAAATGTGGCACCAACATTGATCAGACCAAAAGGCATCTTTTGATATGAATAAGTTCCCCATTTGGTTCTAAATTTATTTTTCAATTGATCATCAGGATGAGCCAATACTTGGTTGTAGCCAGAGAAACCATCTTCGAAAGACATTAATTATGATCCTGCAACTGCCTGTAATATTTGCTCCATAGGAGGCAAAGGAAAATTATCTTTTTGGCAGGCTTTATTAAGATTTTGAAAGTCAATACAAATTCTAATGTCTCCGTTCTTCTTTCTAACAGGAACCATATTGGAAACCCATTTAGAATGTCGAACGGGAAAAATAATCTTGGCTTTCAATAACTTGTTAAGTTCAGATTTGATTTGGTTTTCTAGATTGGGGTGGATCTTTCTCAACTTCTGTTGGACAGGTTTTTCATCATTGATCATTGGGATAGTATGTTGGATGATAGAAGTGTCATAAGTTTTGAGTTCATCATAGTTCCAAGCAAAGACACTTTTATATTGTTTCAAAAGACGAACATACGCTAATTTTTCTTTAGGAGCTAGGCCAAGGCCTAGGTTGATATTTTGTGGTTTGGCATCAGTTCCTAGATTTACTAATTCATAATTCAAAGTTGAACTTTGCAGTTTTGAATTGGTAGATATTTTGAATCGATCTTTCAAATCATAAAGGTCTTCTAACTTGACTACTGACTTTGGCATAGCATTATTAGTGCTATCTTGTTGCAATTGTCTATCATGTTGGTCCTCATCAATTATCTGATTGGTGTAAGATCCTTCAGATGTGAGGAAGCTTACAATATCAGGATCATCGTTGAAAATCCTCCAATTGGTAATGTTATCAAGAATCGAGGGTCTAAAGATTAATTCGATTGAAAATCGATCAGGGCTATAGTCTTCTGAAGGAATGAGCTTGGAAGCTACATTAGCTAGGAGGTCTGCACTAGCATTCTGGATTCTGGGAATTGATGAAATATTAAATGCTATAAAGTGTTCAGTCAGATCTTGAACTAAAGATTGATAATTCTTTAAATGACCTGATAAACAATGTATAGTATTGCGTACCCGTTTGATTACAATTTCAGAATCTCTGAAAACTTGTAGATATTTGATGTCTAATCTGATTGCTTTGTATAATCCTTGGACTAAAGCCTCGTATTCTGCAGTATTATTGGTGCAATCAAACTCGAGTCTGCAAGTTAGCATAATTTATTTTCTCTCTGGACTAACCAACACGCATCCTGCTCCTACTCCTTCATTAGACTTAGAACCATCAAAAAATAACTTCCAAAATAAAGATTTATTTACAGGAGTATCTACAAAATTAATGCATTTAGAACTATCTGTTTGAGAAAAAATTTCTATTTGAGATAAAACAGAATGTTCTAAATAAGGTGAAGTATGAGCATTGAAATTTCCTAAGAAAGAATCAACTGAGTAATTGCCAATGATATTACTATTGTATGCAACTGGTTCATTTTCTCCTTCCAGTTCTGTTACTATGTATTTCTGATGCTTTTCTCGTTCAACCTTTATCTGATTTGGTTTACCATTGTAAGGAAGCCACATATGGGACCAATCAGTTGCAAAGTATACGTGAAGCTTTTCTGACCAATCTCTGCTAAGAATTAAGCCATAAAATTCTAGAATATCTGCAACTAAAATATCAATGACTTGACATACCTTTGGATTAGATGACAGCCTTATGGTAACTTGATTTAACTCACCAATCACTTCAACTTGCGATCGATCTAGCTGGACTATGCGTACAACGGACTTTTGTGGTTGGATGTTCAACTTTGCACATATTGATTTTGGTAGAATAGTAGATGAAGCTCCAGAATCTACTAAACAATTATGCAAATTTTTATTAAAAACTTCATAAGTAAGAAGAAATGGAGTATGAGATCTCGACCTTCCTCCAATTAAAGCGATATTTTCTAGATCAACTTTACTGATCGCATTAGCTAGAGGTCTTCCCATTTCGTTGGAAGCTTGAGAAATCACAGGATCAGGCAAAGGTTTTTCTGGTACAACATGTAATTCTTTCAAAAGTACCTTTTGTTGGTGTTTTAACTTGCTCAATTCATAAAAAGTGATGTTAGCCCTAGTCTTCTTCATGTCTTCTATGATATTATATTCCATCTCATCTGGAACAATCAGTGTTCTTGATGGAGTTGATGAATCTGTCTGGACTGGGCTAGTTTGAATTGCTTTAGATGTTGTTTTCTTGGGTGCAACTTTATCCTTATTCAATGAGCTTGCACTCTTTGACTTAGGAGTAGATTGAGGAGGATCAAGTTGATTTCTACTTCGAGTGCTAACAGGGGATGCTTCTTGATCTTCCTCTTCTGGAAGGATGAAATCCCACATACCTTATACTTCTACAACTTCTTCTTCATCAATAGTCTCTTCAGTAGCAGTTTCTTCTTCTTCTTCTTCTGATTCAGCATTAGTAATAGCGTTTGGTGGCTTTGGATCAGTTGAAGGGTTTCTTCTAAAAGGCTTGAAAGATTTTTTAGAAGATGTTTCTGCCACTTGTTTCTTAATGTCAACCATTTCATTAGACATGGTTTTCAAAAAATTTCAGTCCTTCTAAATCAAAAGGATTTTTTGGTTGCTTTTTCTTGAGATCTTCCTTAAAAGTGACTTTCTTGGACTTTCGTTCTTCTATCGCATTTTTCTTGTCTAAAGCAATGATACGTTTTTCTACCGCTATTGCCTCCTTCATATTTTCTGCTAAAGTTGGTTTGTTAGCCCTATCAACAAAGATTGCTATGTTTGATGGTAAAGCAGAAATGTACCATTCACTTCGCACCTCTTCGCTAGGCTTGGAAGCAGTAGGAATTTTGTTTAACAATTTATTGAAACGTGAATTGAAATCCTTGACAAGTTCCTTTGAGTCAGCTCTAAGATTAGATAGATCATTGATCAATGTTTTTGTAGACCTGTCATCACCAAATTTAGTCAAAAATTGATCTTGAAAGATATCCCAAGTAGTGATAGATCCAGATGGTAATGAAAAATACCATGACCCAGCTGCTCCTTGTAAGGTATAGGGAAAAAGTCTGACAACAACATCTTCATTAGTAACTCCATTGAGATTTATGGACAACATAAAATTGTTTATATGTTCTTCTGCTAGCATGCCTGCTTTAGGATTAAACTTAGGCAGCCATTTTTCAGGATAGGCTGGTAATTGACTCAAGGGTGCAGGCATTAAGACTGCCCCTAGATTATTCCATGGCATTTGGGCCATTGCTGAACTACTAACAGAGGAAAATGCAGAAGATGATATCTGTGATGAAGATATTACTATTACAGATGATTGAGAAGGTGATGTAGAAGTTCCAGTGGAGTGAGGGATAATAGTATGAAGTGGAGGGGTGGACGGTTGACTTTGTAGTGAAGAGGTTGAAATGGATGATGATGAGGAAAGAGTATCGCTGTCAAACCCTTTAGGTGATTTCCTAGCTCTCTTCCTTGTAGGTAGAGGTAACTCGGTTGGCTGAATGCCAAGCTTATCACTCTGTAATCTGGTAAGAGGATGAGCAGGATTATATTGCGAAGTTACACTGCCTTGAGATTTATCAGATTTTTGAGGTGATATTGAGAATCGCTGAAGTTTATGAATCAAAGATTCAACTTCAGGAGGTTCAATAGCAGTTTCTTCTGAAAAGTCAGGGTTTGTAGCAGTGTCTATTGTTCTAGTGACTTTTGGCTCTAGATTTACAATTTCTGAGTGCGATGGAGAAGTCAGGGGAGATCGTGAGGGTGATTTACTCTCATAATGGTGTTTAGATTTAAATTTACTTGCCATTCATAGTTCGTGGCCCTCCTTCTAGCGCCAAATATGTTGAAGCCCCAAAATCGGGTCTACAACAAGGGGGATACCCACCCGGTCTGGACCTTGGTTAGCAGTTCCTTTTCCGTTTGGTGTAGTGGGTCCGACTGGGGATAATGGGACCAGTTTCCCAATTTGTGTGTGTGTGTTAAGAATAGATATTTCCTATCTAAAAAGGTTCCTAAGTGAAATGCTTTTATTCTATTTCTAATCTAATCATATGCAAATTGTATTCTAATTTAAACAGAAATATCTAATTCTAAACTAAACCCGGGATGTAATCTTGTTTATGCGATCTAAAATGATTTCGAATAACAACTGATAATAAATATTATTCAACTGTTATAAGAAAAGAATTCAATAAAGATAAACCATTTCATATAAAAAGTTAGATGAAACAGTTATGAAAAACATATCGCATAATAATCTATTCATACACTAAGCATAAATAAATAGCTATCACCGTACAAAAGTGCCAAAATAAAAGGATCGGAAAAATTTGGAGTTTCTAAAGATGGAGCATTAATAATTGCTTGTTTGATCAGATTGAATGCCTCATATTCATCTTTGCCCCATTTTAATTTTTAATTCTTTTTAATCATTGCTTGTAAAGGAGATACAATTCTCGAAAAATCTGGCACAAATCTCTTTACAAAATTAATCTGGCCAAGAAAAGATTGCAGAGCTTTCTTGTTGTGAGGTAAGGGTATTTCAGAAATTTCTTTGATTCTATCAGGGTCAATATGAATTCCAGATTTTGATACTATGAATCCAAGAATTTTTCCTTCACTTAATGCAAAAAAGGATTTTTTCGGATTAAGTGAAATTCCATACCTTTAACAACGTTGAAAAATCTACTTCAAATCTCTAAGATGATTGGTTCGTTTTTTAGAATATCCAGTTATATCATCCAAGTAAATTACTACTGATTTGTTAACTAATCCCTTGAAAGCAATGTCCATGGCTCTCTGAAATGTGGCGCCAGCATTGATCAGACCAAAAGGCATCTTTTGATATGCATAAGTGCCCCATTTGGTTCTAAATGTAGTTTTCAATTGATCATCAGGATGAACCAATACTTGGTTATAGCCAGAGAAACCATCTAAGAAAGACATTAATTCTGATCCTGCAACTGTCTGTAATATTTGCTCCATAGGAGGCAAAGGAAAATTATCTTTTTGGCAGGCTTTATTAATATTTCGAAAGTCAATACAAATTCTAATGTCTACGTTTTTCTTTCTAACAGCAACCATATTGGAAACCCATTTAGAATGTCGAACGGGAAAAATAATTTTGGCTTTCAATAACTCATTGAGTTCAGATTTGATCTGATTTTCTAAATTAGGATGGATCTTTCTCAACTTTTCTTGGACAAGTTTTTAATCATTGATCATTGGGATAGTATGTTGGATGATAGAAGTGTCATAAGTTTTGAGTTCATCATAGTTCTAAGCAAAGACACTTTTATATTGTTTCAAAAGACGAACATATGCTAATTTTTCTTCAAGAGCTAGGCCAAGGCCTAGGTTGATATTTTGTGGTTTCGCATCAGTTCCTATATTTACTAATTCATAATTCAAAGTCGAACTTTGCAGTTTTGAATTGGTAGATCTTTTAAATCGATCTTTCAAATCGTAAAGGTCTTCTAACTTGACTATTGACTTTAGCATAGCATTATTGGTGCTATCTTGGTGCAACTGTCTATCATGTTGGTCCTCATCAATTATCTGATTGGTGTAAGATCCTTCAGATGTGAGAAAATTTACAATATCAGGATCATCATTGAAAATCCTCCAATTGGTAACATTATCAGGAATCGAGTGTCTAAAGATTAATTCGATTGAAAATCGATCAGGACTAAAGTCTTCTGCGGGAATGAGCTTGGAAGCTACATTAGCTAGGAGGTCTGAACTAGCATTCTGGATTCTGGGAATTTATGAAATATTAAACGCTATAAAGTGTTCAGTCAGATCTTGAACTAAAGATTGATAATGCTTTAAATGACCTGATAAACAATGTATAGTATTACGTATATGTTTGATTACAATTTCAGAATCTCCGAAAACTTGTAGATATTTGATGTCTAATCCGATTGCTTTGTATAATCCTTGGACTAAAGCCTCGTATTCTGCAGTGTTATTAGTGCAATCAAACTCAAGTCTACAAGTTAACATAATTTTGTTTCCCTCTGGACTAACCAAAACGCATCCTGCTCCTGCTCCTTCATTAGACTTAGAACCATCAAAAAATAATTTCCAAAATAAATATTTATTTACAGGAGTACATACAAAATTAATACATTTAGAACTATCTGTTTGAGAAAATTTTTCTATTTGAGATAAAACATAATGTTCTAAATAAGGTGAAGTATGAGCATTGAAATTTCCTAAGAAAGAATCAACTGAATAATTGCCAATGATATTACTGCTGTATGCAACTGGTTCATTCTCTCCTTCCAATTCTGTTACTATGTATTTCTGATGCTTTTCTCGTTCAACCTTTATCTGATTTGGTTTACCATTGTAAGGAAGCCACATATGCGACCAATCGGTTGCAAAGTATCCATGAAGTTTTTCTGACCAATCTCTGCTAAGAATTAAGCCATAAAATTCTGGAATATCTGCAACTAAAATATCAATGACTTGACATACCTTTGGATTAGATGACACTCTTATGGTAACTTGGTTTAATTCGCCAATCACTTCAACTTGTGATCGATCTAAAGTATGGCTATGCGTACGTGATTTTGTCAGTTGGATGTTATTTGCACATGATTTTGGTACTCTAGTAGATGAAGCTCGATCTACTAAACGATTATGCAAATTTTTATTGAAAACTTCATAAGTGAAGAAATGGAGTATGAGATGCGACCTTCACTCCAATTAGCAGTATTTTCTGAATCGACTTTCTTGATCGCATTAGCTAGAGGTATTCCCATTTCAAGGTCTTTCCATCTCATTGGAAGCTTGAGAAATTACAGGATCAAGCAAAGGTTTTTCTAGTACAACATGTAATTCTTTCAAAAGTACCTTTTGTTGGTGTTTTAACTTGCTCAATTCATAAAAAATGATGTTAGCCCTAGTATTCTTCATGTCTTCTATGATATTATACTCCATTTCATCTGGAACAATCAGTATTCTTGCTGGAGTTGATGAATCTGTCTGGACTGGGCTGGTTTGAATTGCTTTAGATGTCGTTTTCTTGGGTGCAACTTTATCCTTAGTCAATGAGCTTGCGCTCTTTGACTTAGGAGTAGGTTGAGGAGGATCAAGTTGATTTATACTTCGAGTGCTAACTGGGGATGCTTCTTGATCTTCCTCATCTGGAAGGATGAAATCCCACATACCTTGTACTTCTACGACTTCTTCTTCATCATTAGTTTCTTCAGTAGCAGTTTCTTCTTCTTCTTCTTCTGATTCAACATTAGTTATAGCATTTGGTGGCTTTGGATCAGTTGAAGGATTTCTTCTAAAAGGCTTGAAAGACTTTTTAGAAGATGTTTCTGCCACTTGTTTCTTAATGTCAACCATTTTGTTAGACATGGTTTTCAAAACTTTCTGCAATCCTTCTAAATCAAATGGATCTTTTGATTGTTTTTTCTTGGGGTCTTCCTTAAAAGTAACCTTCTTGGATTTTCTTTCTTCTATTGCATTTTTCTTATCTAGAGCAATGATACGTTTCTCTACCGCTATTGCCTCCTTCATGTTTTCTGCTAAAGTTTTTTTGTTAGCCCTATCAACAAAGATTGCTATGTTTGATGGTAAAGCATAAATGTACCATTCACTTCGCACTTCTTCGCTAGGCTTGGAAGCAGTAGGAATTTTGTTTAACAATTTATTGAAACGTGAATTAAAATCCTTGACAAGTTCTTTTGAATTAGCTCTAAGATTAGATAGATCATTGATTAATGTCGCTGTAGACCTGTCATCACCAAATTTAGTCAAAAATTGATCTTGAAAGATATCCCAACTAGTGATGGATCCAGATGGTAATGAGAAATACCATGATCCAGCTTCTCCTTGTAGAGTATAAGGGAAAAGTCGGACAACAACATCTTCATTAATAACTCCATTGAGATTTATGGACAGCATAAAATTGTTTATGTGTTCTTCTGCTAGCATGCCTGCTTCAGGGTTAAACTTAGGCAACCATTTTTCAGGATGGGCTGGTAATTGACTCAAGGGTGCAGGCATTAAGACTTCCCCTGGATTATTCCATGGCATTTGGGCCATCGCTGAACTACTAACAGAGGAAAGTGTAGAAGATGATGTCTGTGATTAGGAAGATGAAGATATTACAATTATAGATGATTGAGAAGGTGATGTGGAAGTTCTAGTGGAGTGAGGGACAATGGTCTGAAGTGGAGGGGTGGATGGTTGACTTCGCGGTGAAGAGGTTGAGATGGATGATGATGAAAGAGTCTCGCTATCAGACCCTTTAGGTGATTTCCTTACTCTTTTCCTTGTAGGTAAAGGTAATTCAGTTGGCTGAATGCCAAGCTTCTCACTCTATAATCTGGTAAGAGGATGAGCAGGGTTATATTGCGAAGTCACACTGCCTTGAGATTTATCATATTTTTGAGGTGATATTGAAAATCGCTGAAGTTTATGAATCAAAGATTCAACTTCAGGAGGTTCAATAGAAGATTCTTCTGAAAAGTCAGTGTTTATAGTAGTGTCTGTTCTTCTTTCGACTTCTGGCTCTAGATTTAAAATTTCTGAGTGCGATGGAGAAGTCGAGGGAGATGGTGAGGGTGATTTACTCTCAGAATGGTATTTATATTTAGATTTACTTGCCATTCATAGTTTGTGGCACTCCTTCTAGCACAAAATATGTTGAAACCCCGAAAATCGGGTCTACAACAAGAGGGATACCCACCCGGTCCGGACCTTGGTTAGCAGCTCCTTTTCCGTTTGGTGTAGTGGGTCCGACTGGGGATAATGGAACCAATTTCTCAATATGTGTGTGTGTGTTGAAAATAGATATTTCCTCTCTAAAAAGGTTCCTAAGTGAAATGATTTTATTATATATCTAATCTAATCATATGCAAATTGTATTCTAATTTAAACAAAAATATCTAATTCTAAACTAAACCCGGGATGTAATCTTGTTTATGCGATCTAAAATAATTTCAAATAAAAACTGATAATAAATATTATTCAATTGTTATAAGAATATAATTCAATAAAGATAAACCATTTCATATAAAAAGTTAGATGAAACAGTTATGAAAAACATATCGCATAATAAGCTATTCATACACTAAGCATAAATAAATAGCTATAACCATACAAAAGTGCCAAATGATAACTTAAGAATTCAAGCATCAATATATAAACAACTGAACATAAATATTACTTTAACACAGAAGCATAAATAGTTAAGAGATAAAAGTACCATTTATAACTGGTTCTACTCATGAGCTAGAAGCAATAATGATTTATCTCTTCTTAATCCAACATCTACTAAGAGTACAGAAATGCAACATCAGTGGCAGATATTAAACACAGATATCAATAAATCTCGTTCCATTCATTCATCAAAACCTCCTCTGAGGGTGCAGAAGTGCATGTTCTGAGGACAAGTTTTTGACAAATTTCAGGACCCTTCTCTAAATGCATGAGAATGGTTTAAATACTACTAACTAAATCTAATTATAGTTTATTACAAAAATTTAAGATTCGGTTTAAATGACCGTCCTTTTTCTAGGAAAAAATAAAGTAAAACTAATACTAAATCTAAAACTAAATTTAACAACTAATTATTTATGAATCTGATCTTTGAATTTGCAAGCATCCAACATTGATTTGAGAAGAGGAGGTTGGCCGACTTCAGATTTTAATTGTCCCGAAAAAACGGAATCGGCAAGTGTTGGTGTGATCTTCTCAGCAGAATTAATGATGCAATTAAGGGCACTGCATTGACTGTGTGGTTTTACCAGACATGTCCAGTAAGAATCCCAATTTAACTTTGTCAATTCTTGAATTGATTTTTCCTTTTCTTCAGCTTTCTGTTTCCACTCTGTTTGCAATTGCTGTGCTTGTGGTAGATATCCTGGAATAGTTTCTGAAATCAAATTAACTTTGTGCAAATTTACCACAATCAAGAATGTTGCTTTCTGTTGCCAGAAATGCCTTCCCATTGCCGCCTTCGATCCTGGTGGCATCCCAATTATTGAAGACATTTTTTATGACTCTCTATCGATGATTGGTGCTCCTGTTTTTTTCCTTCCTCTGCTTTTTCTTCTATTATGCCAAACACCAATAATCCTTTCTTTCATTAGTTAAATCAGCAATGAGTGTCGACCCCACGTACATGATCAGTGATTTACCATTGACAAAGAGTTCCATTGTAGCCTTTCCCAAGACAATACATTTGTTGTTGCAGTAGTTGATTATTCAAGGAAATAGATTCTGAAATAAACTCTGTAAGCTTGGGGTCATCTTTATGCATCTCTTGCATAATCTGTATTTGTTTCTCTTTTTCGGCCAAGCTTTTCTGATATCCGATCTGCATTTGCTGAAACTCTTGCTGTGACTTTTCAAATTGTATCTATGCTTCACTGTTAGCATGTGCTTGTTGCAATTGTTTTTGCAGAACTTGTATTTGATCCTCTTTTTCATTTAATAATAGTCGTACCTCATATGCTTTGTCAATAGTTGCGGAGGCATAAGCTCATGTAATCTAAGATAATTTAGTAATATTTTCAGTTGGATCCGTAGTAGGATCTTTCCATAAAACATCCAATTGTTCTGCATCAGTAGAGAGCACACTTTCTATTTTCATTTTCTTTATTTGCTTTCTTACTACTGCTTTATGTTGTGGGCTATAAAATATATCCAGAGGAGGAATTTCCTCTATTTTAAGTACAAGATTAGAGGAGGGAGTAATAGGTATATGTTCTGTTTCTGTGACATTTCCACTTATTTCTATAACCAAACCTTTTGTTGTCTGTACAGGAGTTTGTATATTCTGTCCTTCAACATTAATCAAATCATTAAATGTTTCCCATTCTTTATCTAACTGAGTGCTGATGGATGGTTGTTGTACATTAAGAGGTGGAAGATTTAACTGTGGAGTGGTTGAAGTCTGTTGTTGTGAAAGCTCTTTTGATTGAGTTGTATCTTTCATTGAGCCTTCACTTTTATCATTATCAGATTTTTTAGAATGTTCAGAAGTTTCTTTGCCAGACTTTGACTTAGACTTTTTTGTATCTGAGCTGCCACTGAGACTGACACTAGGAGTTGGTTCCCTTACGGGTTCCAAGCGCAAATTATCCAAAGGAATAGTGGTCAATCTTCTTTCTCTGTATATTTCAAACTCTTGAAATTCTTCTAGGGAGAACCGTGTTTGAGCTAAATGCAAAATTTCTTTAAATGAACATTTTTCTTGAAACATAACATCAAAAAGATCTTCTTCTCCAAAAAATACTCTTACTTTGACTACAGTGGTGAAATCTTTGACAACACCATATGGATCAAATAGCCTTCTCGGAAACTTAAACAATTTTAAACATTTAATATTGTTTGCTTCCTTAAACGAATGACCAAAATCAAATAATGAAAATGCTCCGGAGGACACAGGAAATTGTGGCCAGATGGCTTTCTTTTTATCCTTTAATTCTTTTGTCAAACCTCCCTCTCCACAGGTTTGATATGCAATTTCCTGAGCTATGAGTTTATCCAGAACATACAAGGGTAAAACATGAGGAGAAGCAAAGCTTCCAAAAACCCTCACATAGGTAAATAATTCTTCTCCAAACCATCTTGCGACAGGGAGAATGTCTACTTCTGCTTCAGGGGATAACCTTGGAGCATCTTTATTATACAACACTCTATACAATGGCAACATTATGCCATGGAAAATCTTGTAAAAATGAGGAATGAATTTTGATTCCCACAATTCTTTGTGATAAACGTGAATGGGTAGGGGATCTTGAATTGTCCATTGCCAACCCATTAAAGGGAACTTAGAAACAAAGCAGATTGAATCCATAACATAGGCAGATAGATGAAAAGGAGGATAAATCCTCTGAGAGACAGTCTGTTTAGACCGGTAATTGAAAATAGCCGTGGCTAAGTTATCAGAAAATATTTTATCCCAGTCCACAATGGTAGCGTTAACAACAGCATTCAATAAGGGAATCCATTCAGACAAAAAAACTTATTAATGTCAGGCTTTCCAAAAAGCCTACATAGCATAGCGGCAGCAAAACAATATGGAGAAGTGAGTTAACCAATACTGTACATACCGTGTTTATCTTTCTTCAGTGGTTCATCTCTTCTGGACCATTCCTTGGCGCATTCCGCCAAATTTGCATTTTCCTTGGCAAATTTCTCCATAAATTGTTTGTTGTAAGTTGCCTGAGGCTCCGACAAATGATACATAAGCCTCAAATCTTCTGGAGTAAATGACCCGATGAGCTCTTGACCTTGAGTTTTGAACTGTCTGTCCGTAATATCAGTGCTATCCAGCACCCATTTTACCATGTCTGTATATGGAAGAATTCTAGGCCTTGCTGCTATCCGGTGTAAAAATGAACAAGCCAGCTCTGTAAGAGATGCTTCAGAAGAATTACTTGAGCCTGCAGTAGCCGCAACATCCATTACCCTTGGGTTTTCTTCTTCAAGCAAATTAAACATACCCTCCCAAGTGGTGATACCAGCGTCTTTGTTGCAAGCAGTGTCTGCGTACAAGGATGTCATCTCTTTACATTCAGAACTCGGAGCTTTCTCTTTCTTTCCCATAATACTCTGAATATTGCTTTGTATAGTCTCATGTTCTTCGTGGCAGCGGTTTTTACGAATTAAGTGAGAATAATGATTTGAGAAAGGTGACGGGATAGTTTTAAATGCTAAAGGCGTATGAAATATATTATTTTAACGTGAAATAACCTTTCAATCAAAACAAAATCCTTTTCATTAATAATTGACAATCCATTCATTAATTTGACATCAAAGCGCATAACGGATATCGATTTATGGAAAGATTTTCTTCGTACAACGAGCTTTAAGAATCTGTGATAATGCAATCTGCGATTTTCTTTGCAATATCACAAAATCGCAATATCGCAAATCGCAACCTTCGTATCATCGTAATATCACAAATCGCAACTTTCGCAAATCGCAATCTCGTAACATCACGAAATCGCAATATCGCGAAATCGTAATATCGCAAAATATAACATATGAAAAATATCCGTTAATATATTTTCTGCGATATGTGATTTGCGATAAATATTTTAATGCATAGTTTTTGGATCGCGCTATCGCAATTTAGAAGATTCTGCTTTGCAAAAGATATCTTTTACTTTTTTGCGATGGATGCGATATTTTTTTCAAAGAAAGGTTTTATTCTAATCTGTCATAAACTTAAGTTTATTTAAATAATTTCCAAATAATTTTCTTAAGTTAATGATAGTAAGTTTTATTGAAAATGAAAACAAACACCAATTAATTTTTTGGATTTTTAAACTAAGGGTCCCCACTTATTTAGTATTATTACTAATACTTAAATAAGAAGGGGGGTTGTTGCTGGCCACAACAGAAGGGTTGTGTGATATAGGTTGTCTAATTTTGGTATTATAATACCAATGATAAGATGGTTGCCTTAGAGAACATACAATTAATCCAATACTTTGCTAAGATGCTTCCTGAGAATATACTGGGACTACCCCTAAAATGAGATATTGACTTTACAATAGAATTGGTCTCTAGAGTGGCCCTAGTATAAAAATATCCATATCACATGAGTATACCTGAGCTAACCAAGATCAGGATGCAATTATAATAATTTCTCGACAAAGGGTACATTTTCCCAATCATGTCACCCTGGGGAACTCTCGTGTTGTTCATAAGGAAAAAAGATGGCACTTTGAGACTTTGCATTAGTTATAGGAATCTTAACAATCTATTGATCAAGAATAAATACTCGCAACCTTGAATTAACGATTTGTTTGATGAGGTTAAAGGCATTATAGTCTTCTCTAAGGTCAAGTTATGATAAGGTTACCATCCTATTAGAGGGAAGGAGGAGGACATTTGTAAGACAACATTTAGAAGTTGTTATGGACATTACGAGTTTGTATTCTTACCTTTTAGGTTGACCAATGCTCCAACAACCTTCATGAATATAATGGATGGTATTTTCCACATGTTTATGGATAATTTTGTTTTGATATTCATAGACGACATCTTGGTTTATTCCAAAAATATGGAGGAACATAAAGAACATATGTGAATGGTGTTGCAAGTTTTGCAGGATCATCAGTTATATGCTAAAATTAACAACTAGGAGTTCTATAAGGACCAAATTTAGTACTTGGGACATGTCATTTCAGTTGAGGGTATAGTTTTTGACCCTGAAAATATCTTAACAATTAAGGAATGGATAGTACCCAAAAATGTAGCAGATATATGGTCCTTCATGGGTCTGGCAGGTTACTACCACCACTTTATTGATGGGTTTTCCCAAATTTCTTACCCTATTACCTCCTTGAAAAATAAAGGAAGGACTTTCAATTAGACCATAGATTGCTAACAAATTTTCGAGTAGTTGAAGAAATTATTAACTACTTCTCACTTGCTAAAAATTGTTAATCATAACAAGAAATTTGTGGTTTGCACAGATGCCTTCCAATAAGGGATAGGGAGAGTGCTAATGCAGGATGGAAAAGTAATTGCATATGAGTCCCAGAAGCTAAAGGAGCATGAGCAAGGATATTCCACTTATGATTTGGAATTAACTGATGTATTACATGCGCTAAAAGTATCGAGGCACTACATGGTAGGAAAAAAAAATTTACTAATGACAGATCACCATAGCCTAATGAGTTATTTCAATAAATCTAATTTTAATGCCCATCAAGTGAGATGGAATTCATTTTTGAGTGAATTTGAATTCAAAATTAAGCATTTAAAGGAAAAAGAAAACCGAGTATCATGTCTTAAGTAGGAGGGTGCATTGCATGTATGAACTTTACTACAATCAAGTCGAATTTAATTTTTTGTAACGGATTAGAGAGGTTACTAAAAAATACCCTAAAGATAAGTTTTTATGGCAGAAATTTCATCAAAATAACATTTCTGGAAAGATGTCTGAATATGGCATCAATGAGGATCATCTGCTAAATTTTAAAGGGAAAATATATGTCCTCAACCAAATTTCAATTAGACAATTGATTCTGGATGAATTTCACTAAAGTCCTTATACTACCCACCCTGGTTATCAAAATTTATTAACTACGATTAAAAAAAAAAAAAACAAACAAACAAACAAACAAACAAACTTTTGGCCAGGAATAAAAAAAAAATATTGCGGAATATTTATCTAAATGTTTGGAGTGCAAGCAAGTTAAATTTGAGCACAAACACCCCGCTAGACTACTCCATCCACTACCCATTCGAGAGTGGAAATGAGAAATCATTACACTTGATTTTATAACAAGACTACCCTGATCCAAGAGACACAATGATTAAATTATGGTAGTAGTGGAAAAACTCACTAAAATAACTCATTTTATTCCAGTGCGATCTACATATTAAAATGTTCAAATTGTTGATATTTTCATGAATGAGGTGTTTCGATTACATGGTATACCTAAGGTATTTATATTAGATAGAGATGTAAATTTTACCTCTACATTTTGGAAGGATCTCTTCTCTATATTGGGAACTTAAGTGCAGTTCAGTACTGCATACCATCCACAAACATATAGGCAGAACAAGCAAGTAAACCAAGTACTTGAGGATATTTTAAGAATGTATGTAATGTAATAACGTGGAAAATGCAAAGAATATTTACACTTAGTTGAATCACATATAACAATAGCTATCATGAATATTTGAAGATGAGATCGTTTGAAGTGTTATATTGAAGAAGGTGTAAAGCTCCTACCCATTCCTGAAGATAGAATAATGTTAAGGCCATAAATGTTAGCAAAAATGGAGAAAACAATGAAGAAGGTCCAGAAAAACTGAAAAGTTGCTCAAGACCGACCGAAGGCGTATCATGACAAGAAAATAACCTATCGATAATTTAAAGTTGGAGACCATGTTTATGTACGGATTAAACTAAAGAGAAGTACCTTGAGATGGGGGCATCTATGAAAATTTGGCCTCTCGATTTTGTGGTCCTTTTAAAATATTAGAAAGGATTGTACCAATGGCATATCGATTGGGACTACCCAATCATATAAGATTCATAATGTATTTCATGTTTCATTATTGAAACAACATGTTTATGACCCTAAACATGTCATTTGTTGGCATTATATTCAGGTAAATTTAGAAGGATACTTAATTATGTATGTGTAATATGAATGTAGCTATTTGTATGGGATAATTACAATGTATGTTCCTGTGAGAGGTCGAACTGGATGAAGAGTTCCTGGGAGAGCCTCAGCATTGGAGAGAAATAATGCTACGGAGGTGAGCCATCACCCAGGTTAAAGTGCAATGGAAACACTTTAGCCTAGAGGAGGAT
Source organism: Pinus albicaulis (assembly GCA_034641835.2). Lineage (NCBI taxonomy): Eukaryota > Viridiplantae > Streptophyta > Pinopsida > Pinales > Pinaceae > Pinus > Pinus albicaulis. The sequence goes on from CM076577.1 coordinate 1,070,026,279, forward strand.
ACCTAGGAGGATGAGGGATTTATGCAGGAATCTTAGCCTGACTTATTCAAGGAACAAGGTAACACCAAGGATGGTGTTAAGCTCCAGGGGGAATATGTAACACCCCTCCATACATTATAAATAGTTGTGAGTTACTTACATTTACTTTTTACTATGTCAGACTAAAAACTTATAGGCTGAATAAAATCCTAACATGAATTTTGGATGATAGAATTTATTGTTATGTTTATTTAAAACAGATGATAACTAAGATAATCTCGGAATTCACTAGAGGGAACCATGAGATTAAAATCTTTTTATCAGACAATTGTGAATTAGTACCTTTCTTTCCTTATAAGATAAAATATTGTATGAAAAATAAGAGAGCTAAGGAATGAAACCATAGGAGGAAGTTAGAGGCATCAAGAAGAAAGGAATTTGATACAGAAACCTGCAGAGGACATTATGAGGGTTGGGTAGGACACTTCCCTAAGGTTTTATTGAGCTGGGAAAAGAGCTAGTGGAAGCCTTAAGAATTTCATTAGCTCCAAGTTGAACCTAGGGGGTTTTGTTTCCTATGAGACAACCCTGTTAGGGTATTGATAAATAGTTGTTTTAGGTATAAATACACTTGGGGGAGAGAAAATGATGTAATTTCCTTTCTCAAGGTTGGGTGATGTGGTTACCTAGTGAATTCCTAGATGACCTGGCATAACATATAAGTATCATACTTAACACAATATTGTGTAAATGTTGTGGCAATACTGTGTAAATTTATGTGACATTACAAAGTAAAATTGTGTGCTTGATAAAATCTCACACATGAGTTGATTGAAAATAGTTTAATTAAGAAATGTGTATGAGAAAAATAAAATGAGGAGGTTATATTATAACTGTGTAATTATACTCTACAACAAAAAGGATCATAATGATATTATACTATGGAAAATTGATAATTTATTTATCTTGTAAATTGTGTATGTGTAACCATGGTACCATGTGGTAATGATATAATTGTTTATGGACTAAGCATAAAGCTATTGTATACATCCTAATCGATGACCATTTTTGGAGAAGGAAATGATATAGACATAATAAGAACCACATTATAAAAGTTGAAATGTTAACATCGTTGAGACCTTGGAAGGGTTTACTGGTGACCTTGTCTTATAAGTTTACTTTGAGCAATGACAATGTTGGACTCACTCAAGTTAGCATTCAAGTTAGTGTTCCTATCAGGTAAAAGTTATCTAACCACCTGAACACAGTCTCGACTGGAGTCAGCCTAAAATCGATAGTTCCATTGGTAGCTAACACATAGTAATGCTAATATTAAGAACCATTAAGACCCACTAACAAACCATTTACTGAAATCATACCATGATAACATTACACCACAATATAATACCGAGAACAACGACACAATGGAAGAACCCAAGATAATTAAAAAATGAATACATTGTATTAAGCGAAAAACTCATATCAGATGAACAAAGAAAAGAAAAACCCTTTTCATGAAAATAAACAATGTTCTATTATTCCATTCAAATTTTCAAATGATCTATTTTATAAAATTACTGGACGTAGGAAAAAATATAACATACCAAAATACATAACAATTGAGCTCTTAAACATGGGCGGAAACCATTATTTTCTTCCAGTAAAGATTAATAATAGCCAGAATAAAACCCTAGTAAGAGGGCCAATATCAATCATTAACATCCAAAAAATTGGAAGGACGAACATCCTAGCTGGTGTATGGACCCTTCTATTAAACCCTAGATAATCTTAATACAAAACTCAAGAAAATGATTTGCCATGAAGTAGAGTCGTAAGTAAGGTAAAACATAGCATGATACTAGAAATTAGAGAACCTTGCACTTGGTAAGAGGAAAACCCTAGTGTAATAATTCAAATGAGAATAACCCCACACTTGTGCTAGAAGAAAGAGTTGCATGAGGATGGTGTGAAGATACTTTACTTGTTCTCATACCTACAACAAGAATGTTCTCAATGTCAGATCAATGGAGTAACCGAAGTAACAACTGAGATAAATTAACAATAACATGCGTCATTAAAATATTACTTGGGTTCCTTGAGTTTCTCACTGAAAATCTTGAATTTTGTAGAATTAAACAAAGAGAAGAATGGTTAGAGGGAAATATATAACCCTAAAACAAATGTAGCAATATATCTGAAAATCTAGACACCCAATTTACCTACAAGTCCATGCTGAGGTAAAACCATCTAGTGCAACCATACCCGACCAACTAACTCTCTACCGAAGCATCCAACCTACCAGTGCCAAGGGAAAAATCAATCTCTCCAGTGGTAAAACCATAGGTGTTATATTTGACATTAGCAAAACCACATACCTGGAAGTCGCGCATGAAAAAATGAAACTCCAAAGGGAATGGATTGCAACTACTTTCCAGCAAGTCGTAACAAGAAAATGACTCCAAACAGGGAGGGAAAACCGGGTCGTTCCACATTACTTGCCCTAGAAACCTCTACACCATTGGATGGAACCCTAATGATTAGATGGTTTAATTCCGTCCATGTGGTGACAACTGCTATTGTTTCAAGAGGCTTCGAACAATAGCACAGATCACAATTTATGCTTGTTCCAGCACCATGTTGTTCAAGAAGTGGAATGAATAAATGATATTAATGTCTAATGGAGGAATTATGTTACAAAGACTTAGCCTAATTCGAGGATAACAAATTTTGATCGTGTGGTCAGTCAGTCCATATACTACAAGGTGTAGACCTAACTTTAATCCTGCATAAATTATTCCCTTAACCTTTGTACTGTAGATTGACTCAATGATAAATACTCTTGTTAAATGTAATTACAATGGAAAAACAAAAATAAAAGTTAAGAGCACACTTCGTGTTCAGAATAAGTGTAAATTTTTTTTATTATAATCTCTATTTTACCAAGTTGTGTTTATGGATGTTACATTTAGGATTAATGATCATTTATTTATATCATGGTTTTGGATAATTTTAATTAATATAAAAAATATTTAGTTTATAAATTACACATATGTGTGTGTGTGTGTGTGTGTGTGTATTGGCTATTTCAACGAAATTGAAGTACAAAAGTCATTTTTTAATTACAAACTCTCTCGAACATGTTTGTCAACAATTATGGAACTCTAATTATCTAGAACATAAAATAGTCAAAACATAGAAACAAGAAAGGTCCCAACGATTACAATAGTTACATTTTCAGAAAATGTTTTTAGCATTCACCCTAAGTACATCAACGACTTTTTTTGTAATCACTAGATGTCCTACAGGCTGGAGTAATATTTCCTTAGATATTTCTTCTGCATCAACGTGTTGTTCCCTATGGATATGATATCCCATTAGCTCCTAAAAAAAATCTATAATTGGTGAATTCTTTGTTTCCAAGGATTTAGGGCCAAGATATGTAATGTATTGATTCCCAAGAACCAATCAATAACTACTGAAGTATCACCAAATATTTGTAAGCACTTTACCTACATGGACATTTCAAATTCAGGGATGAGAAAAAGCCCTATTAATTATTATTTAGTATTAGCTCCAGGCCTTAGCCCCAAGCTAAGAAGAAAATTGTGGTGGTTATTCAGCTGAAATACAACTCCCACTCCGCATATATCCCTGTCATGAAATTTGGCTCCATCAAATAATTCCCAAGCCTTCAAAGCATCTATCCCATGCCCAACTAGAATTTTTTTCTTCTTTAAACCTTTTGCGTTGAGTTCCTTCATTGTTGTTTTTGTTTTGTACACCACCTGTCATATATTTGGGACCTAACTATCAAAAATGGTTCTATTATGATATAACCATATATGCCATAGGACCAATCCTGGAAGGGTAGAAAGGTGCTCCAATATTGGGGTTTTTTTCCACTATTTGAGGAATTCCCTTAATGACTAACCTTATCACATCCCTGTGCATGCCTCCTCAAACAAGATCATTTTCCACACTTCTTATGGAAAAGCACAATCCATGAATAGGTGTGTCACTTACTCTTGATTATCAAAATAGAGTGGGAACCTTGTAGGCCCTTCTTAGCCTCGCCTTTGAATATTATCCTATGTGAGGATCATGTTATTAGTTATAGTCATATATTTAAATAAAAACGCAACTTCCAATCAACTTTATACTACTAAAAAGGTTCCAACTCTACTTCTTTTTTCACCGTAACTTCATAAGCTAGTTTCATTGTCACCAACTTTCATTCTTTGTTCATTTTACACATTATTTTTTCCAGGTATCTGCTTAGTATAATGCCATTATGTGCAAGTGACAAGAAAAATAATGTCAATCCCCATGCTATATTCCCTGTGAGGCCCAAAGAATTAGTTGATTTCCAATGTCCCAGGGAAATCTTATTGGCTCGAGGATCAACTTCTTCAGAAAGTAAATAAATTCCTCTACAATTTAACACCACTTATACCAGATTCAAGGAGATTATTTTGATAAAATCACCTCCTATCCATGGATCCTCGTTTAAGTATATTTTTCTTCCATATCCTACCTACCAAATAAGACCTTTTTTAATTATGTCAAACCTTGACACCAACGCCTTCCAAATATTTGCCCCCCCCCCCCTTTCGTGACTTCTTCTCTGATTGATCCCATTATTAGACTTTTTCATTCTTCCAATACTTATCTTTCATCAAAGTTCCCCATAGGCTAGCATAAAACATACTTTAAACACTTTTGGCGATTATTTCCTTTACAAAAAAGAAAAATATTTTGATCCCCCACCCTCCCAAATTCTTTAGGTTGGAAAATTATTTGACCTCCCAAAGAGATTAATCGGTTACACCCATGATTGATCCAACATTCTACTTCATTTACCATCCAGTCAACCATTCAACAACTTAGTAGTTTCTAGCCTTTAAATGATAACCAAGATATTTTATTCCCTCATATAAAGGGAAAAACTAGAAAGGAATAAAAGTTTTTAAATTTCAAATTATACTTTTAGGAACTCCATTATTTAACATAATTGAATTTGAATGACTAACTTCCATTCTTGTAGCTTCACAATACAATGCAATTATGTTCTAAATAATTCTCCATTCTTCAATCAATCCATGTCCAAATAAGTGAATTTCATCCAAAATTAATATTTTTATGAGTTTGACCAGTGTGGATAGTTGTATACATTTGATTTTCCCTTTCCTTACTGCCTGGTTGAGAAGGAGACTTAAGCCTTCCACTACCAGTAGGAACAAAAAAAGTGAAAGTGGACATCCTTTTCAAATTCCTCTAGAAGCTTTAAAACACCAAGTTGGTAGGCCATTGACTAGTACCATGAAATTTTCCAAAGTGACACGTCCCAATATTTAATTATTAATATCAAAAGGCATACCAATATGTAGTAAAAATAGTCTCACAAAGACCTAATTAACTCTATCGTAAGCTTTAACCAGATCAGCACTAATCCCAGGAGCTTCTTGACTTTCATACTATCTAGTCCTTCTTGTGTTGATTCAATAGCATCAAGGATCTATGTAATTTTCAAGTATCTAAACCGTTCTTTAGAAATACCTTTTGATAATTCTTCCTTCAAAAGGTCGGCTAGAATTTTTGAATTCAACATGTATACGAAATTGCATAAAGATATAGAGCGAAACTCAAAAAAAATTTGGATTGGTCTTATTTTGATCCGTAAATTGTCGTGGATATTCCACATGACAATTCTTCATAACATATTTGGTAAAATATGTTAAAATCTAAAATTTTACATTGTTGTCGTTTTATTAAAATTCTAGATTTGTAGATTTAATTGTAATTAGTGCATGCATGTAAATGGAAATTATGCATAAAAGTAGAGAACGAAAAAAATAAGATCTCACACACATAATACACAAGATATTCTCTCTTGGAAACCCTTTCGGGAGAAAACATAGCCAGAAGATGAGGTCTCTTTTCTCTCTTTCTCTGTCTGGAAATATGGTTGCAAGTGCAAAGAAGTAATGCTTATGGCTCGTGGCTGCTATAATTCACAAATCCTCTCTGTGTTCTATACCTCCTATCTCTCCTATCTATCTTTGTTCAACTATGGAACAAATTGAATGAATGGAATGCCTCTTCCTCCTAGTGGCCCAGTTTTAACACAACCTGATAGCCTACTAATGGTTAATTTTGGCTACATCAACTCTTAACTAGGGTTACAATATAGACTCTTTTATATTATTTTACATAAAAAATGTGTGGCTAGCCAATTTCCATGAATAATGGGGGCTTACGTGGCATCCTCCCGAATTGTAGGTGTGAAGACAACAAGGTCAAACTCTGAGTGGCATAAATTTTGCATATGAGCTCTGATCGATGTGCTTATTGTACAGTTGGAAAGATATTTGTGTCTACAATAACATGAAATGGCACTAAGCTAAAAATGAAAATTTTTACACCCTAAAAATGGCATTTTATGCCTCAAAATGCTCCCGAAAGGTTTCAGACCTTGCTTTTCCAAACTAGTTCCCGCTAGTAAAATTGTCCAATGAGCTAATTCCTCTAATTTTCCCACTCAAATGCATCAGGATGGATGAAAAAAAATATAATGATCTAATCTGAATCATCTTTGAAATTAATTCTATGAAAGTGTAATTGATTTCCCACTAGTTTCTTCCTCCCACTCTAATCTCTTCAATGACACAGATCCTGAGCTAGGATGTCAAAGAAATCTAAATGAAATTATGAAGTCCATCCATCAAGTCCTAGGCTCTTATCCTTCTTTGATTTTTTAAGAATTGACAGAACTTCCTTTTCTGTAAATGGATTCTTCAGAAACTCAATGGATCCATCATCTAACATTCTAGGAAAAAGTCTTATGACATTCATTTATGCTTCAATCCTAGGAATCTCTAGCTCCTGAAATAAATTTTGGAACAAACTGAGTTGAATTACTCAAACTAGCATGTGAATAAATGAGAGATAAATCTTCCCCAATCATCTCCCATATTTTTTTTTTTACCCTCTAATTCTCCACAAACTTATGGAAAAACTTGGTATTGTTGTCCCCTTGTTCAAGCTAGAGAGCTCAGTTGTGTAGTTGCCAAGTTGCTTCATCCTCACCCATTAGTGATTTTTTCTTACCTTCCAAAATTCAAAATTTTTCTATTTCCTTCTTTGAAAGTATTCTAGAATTTTCATTTCTATACAAGTGGGTTATTCCATCCTCCAACTTTTTGATCTCCTTCTTTTCTCTTTTCTCGTGAACCTGATCCCATACTATGACCTCTTGTTTCAAATTATTTGGGTTAAAAATGAAGTGTCCAATTGCAAATTCCCCACTTGAAGAATCAAAATACACCCAAGTAGAGCTAATCATATTTGAGAAAGAACTTCCTTTGATTCATTGAGAGTTGAATTTGTAAAATGTCTTTTTATTTTCCGCTTTTTTCCCCAGTTGCAGGAAAATGAGGGTGTGATATGAAATTCCTTCAAACAATTCACCTATCTAGCTTTTGTAGTGCCTCACTGGGGCTACCAAAAAATGACCTCACCTTTTTATGATTCCTTTGAATCCCCCTCTCTTATAAAATATCTCAAAGATAAAAATTTTAAAAATGATTATTAATTTTTAGATATAATTTTTTTGTGAATAATATTTGTATTAAAGTTGTTAATGTAAATTAATTTTCCTCATGAATGAATATTTAAACTAAAAATATTTTATAATAAGAAATTAATGGCATAGCTAATAGAAATTAATTTTTAAAATGTACAATTTTTTTTGAAAAATTTTAAAGAAATATGTAAAAAATTCTTATAAGGTTATTATATAAAATAATGCTCCTGATTAATAGATATTTAAATAAAAAATATTTGCTAACAAAGAATTAACTAAATATTTAATAAAATTTACAACCTTAAATTCATTTTCAAACAAGTCAAATTAAAATATTAATTACTTTCATTGTATAAATAATTAGTAAAGACTCGAGGTTTGGAAGACGTTGGCCACTGCTGCGTGAGTTTGACTGCGCCGTGTGCCTAGCCTCGTGCTAGGGTTTTCTCACTCCCATAGAGGTTCTGGGCAGCCCCAGGTGCCTCCCCCTCCTCCTCCTCCTCCATCTGCTACAGATGCATTCAATTTGTTGCTGGCATCCCTACCAAAGAAGAAGAAATGCGAAGCGACAAAGTTTGTGAAGAAGCTAGATGATATTCCTGAAATATCTCTTCCCCCAGAGGGACTGATCCAAGTTGCTCTGTCCTTGGCAGATCATGCTCTAGTAGGCCAGTTCACAGGGCTCTGGCCCTCTCCAAAATCCACGAAGAACTGGGTCGTAAATAAATGGGCGCCATTGATAAAAAAACAGTGTAACCTCTTATTTCTTGGGGAGAGGTTACTTCCTATTTGAATTCACTTCAAAAGAGGATAAGGATCTAATCTTCTGGAATGGCCCCTACTTCATGGGTGCTCAAGGATTGTATCTTAACAATTGGATGCTAGATTTCGACCCCGCAATCGATGTTCCCACTGCGGTCCCGGTGCGGGTCAGGCTCCCAAACCTTCCAGTCCACTGTTGGAACTGGGATTCATTTAAGCACATAGGCAATGCCCTTGGTAAATTTATAGACCGGGCGAACAACAAGGATCAATACGACTGCGCCAGAATCTGCGTGGAGGTAGATCTAGAGGTGGGTCTCCTAGAAGCCATAAAAATCAATGTCGACAATTGGACCCATGTGCAAAAACAAAATTATGAGTAGCTGCCCTTCAAATGTCGGAAATGCCATGTTTACAACCACTTTGCCAGAGGTTGTCCAACCAATGGTGAGGTGGAGAAAGGGAAGGAGGAGGGCTGGAATCAGGTCAAGTGAACCAATATCTCCCATAAATCCCACAAATTTGATGCCTCAAATGGCAAAGGCCCTTAGTCGGCCCCTACCCAGCAAATCCCTCTCTTGATGGGACAAGAAAACAAATTTGGGCCTCTAAGCTCAGAAATAGAGGAAACCCAGGAGGTCGAGATTCAAAAGGTAAACTCCCCACTCAAAGGGACCCCCTCCACCTCGATCAAAGGTGGAAGTGTAGTAGAGAGCTCTAAAGAAAAACTCTCAGAAGCTGAGGAGGAAGATCAAGAATCGGAGGACTCAGAGGAGGAAGGAGAAATAGGAGATTCTCAAACCTCTGCCAAAAGATCTGTAAGAGGCCGCGAGACTACTCGGGAAAAGAGAGAATAGGAAACGTACAAAGACAAGCTTCAGGGAAGCCAACCAACCCTTGAGAATCTATTGGCAAAAACTCTGAAGATGACGAGACACCAGACTCAGGGCTCCAAGGGATCCCATCACAATAAAATTAAATGATGAAGGTCATCTCCTGGAACTGTAGGGGTATGGAGAGTAGATCAAAAGAAGAAGCCATAAGAAGTCTAATAAGGATAGAAGCCCTAGACATACTTCTCATTCAAGAGACCAAAATGGAGGACACAGTTTTCCTTCAAGCAAGCAAGAAATTCTGGAATAAAGGTGGAATGCAAGAAGTCTCTACTCGTGGAGCCTTGGGAGGGTTGGGCACCCTCTAGAATGATAATAAGTTCTCGATAGTCTCTGAGACCCTAAAAACCCACTGTTTTTTTTTTTAAATGCAGCATCTCGTCACAAAAGAGATCATCTGCCTCTTTAATGTGTATGTCCCTATTAATGTTGGGGAGGAAAAGGCCTGTTGGGATTCCATAAGAAGCTTGGCAGATCTAATGAATCTAGAAAATATCGTCATTGTTGGTGACCTCAACCTCACTCTTCTCTCTGCAGAAAAGAGAGGAGGCAGCATCGTAAGGGATCCGGCAAGGGAATGGGTGGAGGATCTAATGCAGGACTGGGACCTGCTAGACATCAAGCCCTCTTTTGGTAAGTACACTTGGTCAAATAAAAGATTCAGTCCAGGTCATATTGCTACAAGATTAGATAGATTTTTTGTTCAAAGCTCCTTCCTCCTCCTAGGTTTAGAGGCTATAATGCACATTCTCCCTTGCAGCGTTTTTTATCACAAACCCATCAAGCTTGAGTTGCTAGCACATCTTGACCTAGGTCCAATTCCATTTAGATTTAGCCCTCTTTGGGTCAAGGAGCCGGACTTCATGCACATGGTCAAGGAAAGTTGAAAGCTACTAGTCAAGGGCTCCCCTTTTTTTTTTTGCGAGGAAAAACTCAGAAGAGTGAAAGTTGTCCTGAAAAGATGGGCCAAAACTCTACCCAATCCTGCAACCGAAAGGAAAAAAATCCAAATCACATTATAACTCCACTATTTGCATTCGAAAGATGTTGAAATATCAAAAGTGGATCTAAACAAAGAGGCACATCTTTAGCAGAAATTTCACAAGGCGTGCTTGGGCGAGGAAGAATACTGGAGGCAAAAATCTCGGTGTCTCTGGCTCAAAGAAGGGGACAGGAACTCCTCCTTCTTTCACAAGCAAGCCCAAGCAAGCAAATTCTCAAATTCCATTTTAAAATTAAGGAAGAGAATACCACTCACAAGGATAATGCAAACATCAAAAGGGCAACGTTTTCTTCACTTTAAAAATTTGTATAGTGAGGAAGTGGAAATGGGCGAGAAATCTAAACTTCTGGAAGTGTTTCCCTCTTGATAAAAGCTAAGATGAACCAACTGCTAGAAGAAAAAGTTACCAAAAATGAAGTTAAGGATGCCCTCTTTGCTATGGACCCCGACCAGGCCCGAACGGATTTACAACTAGAGTCCTCCAATCCTGTTGGCAGATTGTGGAAAATGATTTCTTTAAAATGGTATTAAAATCCCAAGTCTGTCAGAAAATCAGAGGCAGTACTAACTCTACGTTCCTTGCCGTCATCCCTAAGGAGAAAGGAGCCAATACCTTCAATAGATTTCGACCGATCTCTCTGTGTAACATAGGGTACAAATTGATTACCAAAGTGATAGCCAGCAGATTTAAGAACATCCTCCCCAAAATTATTCCAGAGAATCAAGGGGGCTTCATCCATGGTAGGAAGATTGTGGACAACTTCATCTTAGTCCAAGAGGCGATTCACTCAAGTTTTCCTCGAAACGAAAAGGTATGGTTGTCAAGCTTGATCTAGCAAATGCTTTTGACCGAGTTAGACACAGCTTTTTGTTGGATGTTTTGCATAAGCTTGGGTTTGGATCAAGATTTATAAATTGGATTCGGGCTTGTATCTTGGAGCCATGGATTTCTCCCCAAGTGAATGGCAGGGCTGCTGACTTCTTCAAAGCCTCAAGAGGACTTAGGAAGGGGTGTCCTCTTTCACCCCTCCTATTCATCCTTCAAGCTTATGTCCTCTGCTTTTACCTTGACAAGAAGCAGCAAGACCATGAGATCATTGGGCTAAGTATAGCAAGAGGGGTTAAAAACATTAATCATGCCCTCTTTATCAATGATACTTTGTTGTTAGGTGCTGCCACTGTGCTATCGGCTGCTAGGTTCAAAGGAGTGTTGGACGAATTCTGTGAGGAATCTGGCAGTAAACTAAACAATGGAAAATGTCACATTTACTGTTGGAACATCTCAACCCCCTCCCTCAATTCTATTGCCAGATGCTTTGGGTTTTTTGCCTCCTCATCCTGGTCCTCATTCAAGTATCTTGGGCTCCCTATCTTTCTCAAGAGGACCTTCAGCAGAGACTGGCTTCCCCAATTAGAGAAATTCAAGAACAAAATGCAGGCCTAAGGATTCTCCTGGCTCAATATTGCAGGCAAGACGGTGTTCATCAAAGTTGTGCTCAACAGCCTCCCTTTATTTCAATTCTTTGTCCTTCTAGCTCCTGTTGGCATCCTCAGGAATATGGAGGATTACATTTGCCAATTTTTTTGGAAGGGAGGTAAGCAGAATGAAAAAAAAAATACCTCTTGTCAATTGGGAAATAGTCTCCAAGCCACTGATGGAGGGGGGACTGAATTTTAAAAATCTCTGCTCCCAAAATATAGCTATGGGAGCTAAAATTTTATGGAGAATCATTGCCCCCAATCCTGGCTGGGCACAGCTGGCACTGTGGAAGAAATACTTCAAAGGTCAGAGAACTCGATGCCTAGACAATCCCCTCCCCCAAATCAAATTGTCCTTCCTCAATCTATGCGCTAAATTCATCCCTCTGATCAATTCTCATGCATTCTGGATTCCTGGAAATGGAAAAAGCATCAATGTGTGGAATGATCGAATTATGAATAAAGCCCCACTGGCGGAGTGCAGCTCCCTGCAATCGATGCATCTGTGGTTGGACGATGCTTGATACAAAACATTGTGGGACATCTCCTTATGTAATGGTCTAAGCAGGGCAAGCTGGAAGCAAATTCAGGTGCCCCCGGAACTCTAGAACGACTGCACTGTGTTTTTTTCTCTGTTGCATGGTATGGCTCCCATTCACGCGAGGAGGAAGGACACTCGTGGTTGGGTAATGATGATTGGGGGATTCTTTTTGGCGCAGGGCTACGCTAAGTTGCTATAGTAGCCTTACATTCCACCGGATCCAGCACCTTAGAAGGGATCTGGAATCACTCCTCCATCCCAAAATTCGACCACTTTTGTTGACTGCTATGTCATAGGAAAATTTTGACAGATGGAAGATTGCAAAAGAGGGTATTTTATGGTCCTTCCAGGTGCATTTTGTGCAGAGAAAACGTTGAGTGCGCCCGCCATCTTGTGTTGGAGTGAAATTCTGCATCATAAATCTGGCATGAGCTCTTAGGCACTTGGAGATCCAACTTTGTACACCCCAGCTCCATTTCTGAGTTGTTTGAAAATTGGTTGTCTAAATATCCTGGCCCCTTTCCAAAAAACAAAATAATCAAAGCTACCTGGACCTCCCTCCCAAAAATCATTAGCTGGCAAATTTAGCTTGTGAGGAACAAAAGGATTTTCAGAAATAAAGAGAAAGATTCTAAGTATGTTGTGATCAAGATAAAATTCCAACTGAAAGAATGCCTGGGAGATCAAATGGATGACTCAAACTTATGCCAGCAAGAAATTGATTGGGGTGCCTCATTTGATCTTCAATTCCAAAAAGTTGTAAGTATCATCACCCCTACCATAGAGTGGCAAATAAGAGAAAATGAGAAATATTTCCATGACTGGATCTCCAGGCAATCAAGACACTCTCTCTTCTTTGACGGGGTAACCAAGGGCAATCCAGGAAAAGCCGATGTAGGAGGTGTCATAAAGAATTTAGAAGGCAGAATGATTGACAGCTTCGCCTGGGGCCTGGGCCATACTTCCAGCATCCAAGTTGAAGCAATGGCTCTCTTTCAAGGTCTCAAGTATCTCAAAGACTTGGGCATCAGTGAAGTAAATGTTTTTGGGGATTCGTAGGCTATTATCGAAACCATAGTGATCAATTCTGCTCTGTCAGGTTTAAGATTTGCAAGGCTGATCTCAAGAATCAAAGTGTTGGCAAAATCCTTTCAGAATTTGAAATTCTTCCATGTCCTAAGAGCGAACAATAAGGATGTATATTTAGAAGCAAACAAGGCAGTCCTCCTATCTATTGGGTCTATTCTAAGAGACATAGACGAATCATGGGATCCAATTTCTTAACCCTCTATTTGCCATGTTCTACTGCATTTTATTGAAGCAAATTGTTTGTATTCACAAGCTTGGGAAAATCACGGAAATGGATTCCATTGTAGCATGTAAGAAGATCTGGAACATAAGAATAAGCGCAATGATTCTCCTTGTTGGAGAGGTGCTCTGGGCTTTGCTCCCAAATTGTATATTTTGAATTGAGGCATTTATGCCAATTTTCTAATATAATCCAATAACCGTTCCTGTAAAAAAAATAGTTAGTAAATATTAATAGGCATCAAAACACTTACTCTATGATCCATTTCACATGACAATATTGAAGATATTATAAAAATTAACTAAAGTATAACTTTATTAGTCCCTTCCTGCAGGGACTATAGTGTTCGCAACACGGTCAAATTGTGTTGACTCTACATTATATTGTTGTGTTATGCAATTTTAACCAAAGTTTCAAGAAAATGCTTAATATTTCCATTTTCTCGTAAAACAATGTAAACTTTGAAACAGGAACTCAAACAAGTACTCGTTTTTTTGAGGTAGAAAAAAATCATCTGATTTTGAAAAATGTTGATTCATAATACACTTTTTATTTGAGGTAGAAAAAATCATCTGATTTTGAAAAGTGTTGATTCAGAATACACCCTTTTTTAGGTAGCAAAAAATCATCTCATTTTAAAAAGTGTTGTTTCAGAATACACATTTTTAAAGCATATTTTTGTCACTTTAAATTTTCTTATGTATCAAGTAAGAACATTTTTTTTTAAGTGTTAATGATTTTCATGCTAATTTTGAAAAGTGTTGATGCAGCATCAACCTTTTTTTTTTTAGAGGGCTTCTTTTTTACAGTTTAAATTTTCTAATGTATGAAGTTTTTAAATGTTGGTGATTTTCATGCGGTTTTTGAAAAACATCAACAATTTTTTTTTAAGGCATATATTTAACTCTTTAAATTTTATAATGTCCTAAGTAAACATATTTTTTTTAAATATTGATTATTTAACCATTTTTCAAGTTATCAATTTTTTGTGTTTTGCTTTCCTTTGCAATGATTTTTTATAATGAAAATTTTAATTTTAATTTCCAAAGTTAAAAAAATAGTAAAATTAATACATTGAGGTTATGATTTATTTTATATTTATATATCACTAATTAATATTTCAATACACATACAATAATTGTCACTAAAAAATAATAATTTTAAAAACTCAACAAAAAAATATAAATTTTGCATATACATATAATTACAAAAATATGTATTTTAGGACATTTTCGCTAAAAATAACACGCTAAATAAAATAAAATTATGAAAATTTTAAAATAATAAATTTTGAAAAAATAACGAATTTTATGAAATTTATATTAAAAATGATGACATTTGAAAAAAAAACTCACATAAAAATATAAATAAATAAAACATACAAATAAATTTTAAAAAAAAAAAAAACATAAAAAATTTAAAAACAAAAAATATAATTAATTTATAGAAATAAAACACGTCAAAAATAAAAGAATAATAATAAGAATTTTAAAAAAATAAAAAACTTAAATTTTAAAAAATAAATTAAAAAACAATAAAATAAAATAAAATAAAAATTTAAAAAAAATAAAAATTATTTAAAAAATAAGTCAATCTAAACACACACACACACACATATATATATATATATATCATAAAAAAAATTTAAATATAAATATTCAAATTATTAAAAAAAAAAATTATATAAAAAAAATGTCAGCCACTAAGGCCACTGGGCGAGCTGAAAGCCGATTTTGAGAATCAGCTTTCAGTGCATTGGGTGGCCCAAGGGGCCTCGGCCCTGGGTTGGCGGAGCTGTGCAGATCTGCCAGCCCAGGGTGGAGGCTCCTTAGGCCACCCGATGGGATGAAAGTTGATTCCCATAATCAACTTTCAACACACTAGCCCAGGGTGGAAGCCCCTTGAGCAACTCAACAGGCTAAAATCTGATTATTAGAATTGGATTTCAACCATCGAGTGGCCCGAGGGGCCTATGCCCTAGGCTGGCAGAGCTGTACAGCTCTGTCAACCCAAGGTGAAGGCCCCTCGAGCCACCCGGCAGGCTAAAGGCCACGACCGGGTGGCCCGAGGGGCCTTCACCCTAGGTTGGTGGAGTTGTTCAGCTCCACAAACCCTGGGTGGAGGTCCCTCGAGCCACCCAACGGGTTGAAAGCCATGGCCAGGTGGCCCGAGGGGCCTCATCCTTGGGCTAGCAGAGTTGCGTAACTCCACCAACTCATGGTTGAAAACCCTCGAGCCACCCGGTAGGCTAAAGGCGATTCTCAAAATCGCCTTCAGCCACCCGCGTGGCTTGAGGGGCCTCCATCATAAGCCTAGAATTTCCAACACAAGGCGGAGGCCCCTCCGGGAATCGCCTTTAGCCCGCCCAATGGCCCGAGGGACCTCTACTCTGGCTGAGAATCGTCAACCGCAGAGCTGAGGTCCCTCGGGCCACTAAGTGGGCTCAAGGTGGTTCTCAAAATTGCCTCCACCTAGTGGCGATCCTAAGAATCACCTTCAGTTGAAGGTGATTCTCAGAGTCATTCTCAGAATCTTCTCCACCCGAAGGTGATTTTCATAATCGCCTCCAGCTAAAGGCGATTCTCAAAATCGCCTCTATTTGAAGGTGATTCTCAGAATCACCTCTAGGGAGGTTATTCTCAAAATCGCCTCCAGGGAGGTGATTCTCATAATTGCCTCCAATTGAAGGAAACTCTCAGAATCGCCTCCAACTGAAGGAAATTCTCAGAATCGCCTCCACTTGGTGGCGATTCTGAGAATCGCCTTCAGCTGAAGCTGATTCTGAGAATTGCCACCACCGAGTGGTGATTCTAAGAACTGTCTTCACCTAGAGGTGATTCTGAGAATCGTCGTCAACCCGCAAGATGGTCCGAGGGGCCGAAATAATTTTTTTATTTTTTTTATTTCTTATTTTTTTAAATTTCTTATTCGTATTCTTATTCTTATTCATGGTTTAAATTTATTTATTTTCAATGTTTTTTATTCTTCTTATTATTATTATTATTATTATTTATTCTTTAAGTTTGAATGTTTTTTCCACATATATTAATTGTATTTTTTAATTTTAAAATTTTTAAGTTTATGATTTTTATTATTTTTTTAATTTGTATGCTTCTTTTTTTTAATTACTTGGATCATTTTTTTTGAATTTTTATTTTTCGAATAAATTTTTTATGTTTATGATTTTTATTATTTTTTTAACTTGTATGTTTATTTTTAAATTTTTTTAATTACTTAATATTCTATGCGGATCATTTTTTTTAAATTTTTATTTTTCGAATGTCCTTATTTCTTATTAAAAAAAAAAGTCATAAAATTTGTTATTTTTCTAATTTTTCTAATTCAAATTTTCTATATTTTTATTTTATTTAACTTGTTCATTTTAGTTAAAATGTCCTAAAATATATTATTTTTAAATTATATTTATATTCAAAATGTATATTTTCTGTCGAATTTTTTAAAATATAAAAGAACCATAACCTTAAGATAGTAATTTTATTAAAAATTTTAAACTTTGGAAAAAAAATTAAAACTTTCATTATAAAAAAAAATCGCAAAGGAAAACAAGAAACAAAAAATTGGAAAACCCTTAAAAACCAAATATCTTAGGACAAAAAAAAAAATCGACCCCACAGGCCCGTGGGCGACAGTTCCTCTAGCCACCCGGTGGCCTAAAGTCAATTCTCAGAATCAGCTTCAGGCTGCTAGGTGGCGAGAGGGGCCTCCGCCCTGGGCTGACGGAGTTGTGCAGCTCTGCCCGCCCAGGGTGGTGGCCTCTCGAGCCATTGGGCGAGCTCAAGCCGATTCTAAGAATCAGCTTGAGTATGCCCTAGGGCTCGAGAAGTCGAATTAATATTTTATTTTTATTTATTTTTATTATTATTGTTATTATTATTTTAATTTTAATTGGTTTTATGTTTTTTCTTTTAATTTTTTAATGATTTTTTTTACTTTTTAATTTTTTTTTAATGTTTAAAAAAAAAAATTATTTATTTAACTATTTTCTATTAAAAAATAACCCTTAAATTTTTTTTAAGTTGTTTATTGTGTTTTTTATTTTCATTATTTTGAATTTTTTTTATTATTTTTTTTTTAAGTTTTTTATTTTTTAAAATTTTTATTATATTGATTATTTTAAATGAATTTATTTAATGTATTATTTATTGATTTAATTTGATGTTTTTTTTGTTTTCGTTTCTTTTTTTAATTTAATTATTTAATAAAGTATTATTTATTTGTGTTTTATTATTTATTTTCTTTGGTAATTTTTTTTCTTTAATTATATTTTTTGAAAATACTTTTTATATTATTTATTTATTTATACTTTTTATTTTTAGTTTTAATCTTTTATATGTTAATAATTTTATGTTTGGTTTTTTTTTTTTTTTGTCTTTTTATATGTTTAATTTTTTTTGTTATTTTTTTAATTTTATGTTTTTTTCTTGATATATATTTTTATTTACTTATTATTATTATTTTTAAATTTTGTTTTTTGTTTTTTCTTCTTTTTTCATTGTTTTAATTTTTATTTTTATCTATAAATTTTTGTTTTTATTTTTATTTTTATCTGCAAATTTTTGTTTTTATTTTTATTTTGAAATTTTAAGGTTTTTTAGAGTCATGATATTTTCTCTTTTACGTCATTATTTCAAAATGTTGAAAATCTATCATGAAAAAAATAGATAATATTCCAGCATCAACACTTTCCATTTTCATGGCGTTTTTTGCACACAAAAATTGGTTTTTACCGCCATTTTTAAAACATGTTGAAATTTGCCCTAGAAAACAAATTGTTATTCCAGCGTCACCACTTTTCGTTTTCGATTTTTTTTCATGTTTTGGGGATTTTTTGCTAGAGTTCTCATTTTTTGTTTATAGTTCTTGTTTCATAGTTTACATTGTTAGAAGAGGGAGGTCAGGAGATTGCACAAGTAGTAATTCAAATTTCCAAAACAATTTACCAATCTAGTCCAAGAGGACAAATTTTCATGGAAAATCTCTCTCTGAGTGAGATTTCCAAATCAAAATTTGTCAATAACAGGGGGAGATGCGCAGCAGGTTCAACGTAAATAAGTCTTCAGGAGGGAAGTAATTTTCGCTAGACTACAAAAACGTCAGAATGGAAAATAACACAGATAAGTATGGAAAATTTAGATGTATCTGAATTTTCTTCTAGATTGGAAGAAGACTTTGCATGTTTGTCAAGTTCGGCATCTGCAAGTGTTTGCTAGATTGATAGTGGGGCTTCAACTCACATGACTGGAGTACAAGAATATTTCTCGAGCTATCAGGAAGAACAGATGGACTTCCATATCACTATGGGAAATAAAACAAAATGCACTCCAGTAGGGAGAGACACCATAGTGTTTCAGATGGAAGCAGGAACCAGCATCAAAGCCACTAATGTGTTGCATGTGCCAGGACTAGGAATGAATCTAATTTCAGTGTCCCAATTACAAGACAAGGGATACAATGTATACTTCATTGGGAAGAAGGCATATGTCAAGCATCTGAGCTAGAAGAAGAAGAGGCAAATTGGAACTCGAAGCAATAGACTATACAAATTACAGCTCAAGTCTCCAATGGCACTGATAGGAAGAAATCTTGATGGAGAGATAAATTTGAATGAACTATGGCATAGGAGAATGAGACATCTGCACCATGGAGAACTAAGGATGCTCAGAGAGACTGTTACGGGAGTACCAGTCCTCAGTACGGAGCATGATGACGTATGCAGAGGATGCGTACTAGGGAAGTATGTTAAGGAAACTTTTCCCATAAGTGAAAACTAAGAAGAAGGTGTATTGGGATTGATACACTCAAACATTTGTGGCCCAATGTCCACTAGAGCTCTTAGCGGTGGCAAATAATTTGTCACCTCCATTGATGATTACTCTAGGAAAAATTGGATTTACTTCCTAAATACCAAGGATGAGGTCTGTTAACACTGGAAAATCGTACAGCAGAAGACGACATCAATTAATGTCGAGCCCAAGGATTTACAAGACAGGAATACATTATGGAATCAAGAAGTATTTAAAATCTCTAAGGTTTTGAGAAATCAGATTTGAACTAGTCATAAATGCTGAAATGTACGCTTTATCCTTCGAGAAGAGCGCCTTCTGCGCGGCTTTTTGCTCGATAAGGGTGCATTCCTGGAAATGGAAAAAAGTCGCTTTCCGGGACCACACCAAGCAAAGGATAGTTACTCCTTATTTGAACGCCGCCTAAGGACAGCCACCAGTGCCTCCTTAGACATTATGTGAGCACACAAAAGAATATTTGAGCACACAATGGAATCACACCTTTCCCTTAGGTCACCATCCATCATGTACCAAGGGAGGGAAGGAGGATTTGAAGCTCACCTATATAAACCCACCAAGAGATGAAGAAATGGTGATCACAGTGTTATGCTGGCCAAAGTTGCCCAAGCAACACCAGAATTGTGTGTGACCCAGAGCTGGAGCTAAAGAGGACTTGATAGTTGGTCACCCAACATCTTAGTCCACCATAGCAGAGAGAGAGAGTGAGACTGCATCAGAGGCAGATCTTGGAAGGCAACATCCTTGCATCGGGACCTAGAGCCATTGCTTAGGGGCCCTTTGGCAAGTGGGAAAAATTTCTTCTCCATTTCAAATGTTTAATAAGAAGAGGCCATCAAGCCATTGTTTGCATTATAATCGTTTTGAACTCTCTAGATACCTTCTGTATATTTGTGTTTTTAATTTTAGTTTAACCAGAGCATACTTCAGCATACTATTTCCATTAAGTTTTATGCTTTTGAGCTCCCCCACTTTCTTCCTGTTACCAATAGTTTAGAGAGTAGACCACACTCTCTAAGCTGGTGCGATTTCGTACACCCGTGCGACTAATCCACCACAACAGGATTGGCGACTCCACTGACGTGTTCCAACTTTATGTGGTTGTGCCATCTTTTGCAGGAGACCCTTTGTCTATGCTGGAGTGGAGCTGACAGTCCTCTGACCCATCTTGCAGTCCCTAGACTCACTGAAGTGATAGACTAAAGAAGGCAGCTCCCAATATTTTACTTGCAGGATTTTTGCACGCAGTTTTTCCACACTGAGGCGCATTGCGTGCATTCAGGACTGACCTATGTGCAGGAAGGCACACCTGTCAAGGGATTTTGCGCACAAATTGCAGAGAAATTTTTTCTCCCTTTTTTCTGCTTGTAAGTGTGTTGGGAAGCCCCTAATGTATCTGCCAACACCTGTTTTGATACCCCACAGCTTTTGAGATCTCACTTTTTGCTACTTTCTGTAGGCATTTAGTTAGTTTTCATTTAAGTTGGTTTTTTCAAAAATTGTTCACATAGTTTAATTAGGGGGCGAATTAACCATTGCTTTCCGAACAATTTATGTTTTTTCAAATTATGATATGCACACTTAATTTAACTAGTCCAAGTAAGCGGCTCAAGACCACACATGCATAAGCTAGTGTAGAAATCGTTTAGTTTAAATTCAATTTTTGCATTTAGAAAATTGCGGGACTAGGATTGAATCGCCAATTAGAGCAAGTAATCTCTGTTGTCTTTGCACCATTTGGTGACCCTAGACAAGCATATGAACACTCTACATTTGTGATTTGCCATCTCCCTTTAGTCACTCACATAGACTAACTAGGAAGATTTGGAAGCGGCCCATTATCCACAAATGCTTTCCATTTGAGCAAGAAACAACGTAACATAGTTTAACTAGGGGACTTTTGTAAAGGATCACCGATATCCATATGTTAAAATTATGAGATTGTTCACCATATTCTCACACACATTCACACACTAAGAAAAGAAAGCCACCTAAAAATAACTTAAACCAACTCACGAAATTCTCCCCACAGGGGCCACAAGAGAATTTATAGATTAAGTTAAGATCAAGGGGGTAGGCATCCAATAAGCTGCCTTGATCACACTTCACATTGAAACATAGAAGTTGTGTATTTAGGGAGCTTTAAAATCCACCTATCAGCCCATGGAAAAGAAAACCCAAGCATGATAGAGACCCGATTCAGAGGGGGTTAGGCTTAGGCGCAGTGCGTGCAGTATCAGTTGGGGCTACCTGACCCGACTGATACTTGGTACTGTAAGCTGACTACCAAGAAGCCCAAGAATCGAACGCTCATGTGGGATGGTGGTTCTTAGTGGCAAAAACTAGGGCATCCTTTACCCTATAGGTGACGGTGCAGGCAAGCGCCAGACCCTCTACCCTTACCTTGGTTGATTCTCTTTGGCTGACTGGGGATATCGCCAGCTCTTACGGGAAATTGTGCCAGCACTCACAAGAAATCCTCTCAAGACCTAGTTAATTTTGAGTGTGTGAGGACGTAATAGGTCTTCTAGGATTTTGAGTATCATGCGCAAACAAACAAAACCATTTTTTTTCTTGATTGATCACATAGATTAAGTTAAAGGGAAAATTCATTTCATTTTCGCTTTGTTTTATGTATGTGGCCATAAATTTGTCGTGATCATAGACTCGATCCCCTCAAAAAATTTCCAAAACCTAACCTGGTCGACACCCAAATGGTTCCAACGGAACCTCGTCAATCCAGACGTCTTTTTGACCTCCCCCCATTACTGGGAGGGGTTCCAGGTCTTTCGTCGTTTAGGCGTCAAAGATGGAACGTTGCCACAGTTGTTGGTTCCTCCTTTCTTGGAGCAACCTTAGTTGGGAACCCTAATCGGTCTCCCAACACCACCCCGCACACCACTCCCCCCTTGTCCCCTAGGAGGCAGAGGAGCGCATCCCATACGAGAAGCCAGCTGAATTCACAACAGGGTACGTCACAGACTAACCCTCGTTCTAACCAGAACTTCGTGTCTTCACACGTTGCCATGGCATCAACCTCTCATTCACGCTTCTTAGTAGCGTTGAATCTACCAGATTTGACCAAGCTCACCAATGACCCCATTGCACACGACCCCAATTGGCCTCTCATGCCCATGAAGCTCCCTTCGAACATACCAGAGTTTGAAGGCAAGCAAGCGAAATACCCAGGTAATCATATAATGACCTTTCACCTATGGCACTCATCGAATAGCATCATCGATGATACTATTCGGTTGAGGCTATTTCAACGCACTCTTACGAGAGTGGCCGCGAAATGGTACGTATAGCAACCTCCTGCTTTACATGGAACCTTTAGCGCCCTCGCTACCGCGTTCCTCACATACTTTCAGTTGCCCATTCACCACGATTCGAGAATGGAGTTACTGACTCATTTCAGACAATCCTCCTCCATCCATATTTCAGAGCATCTCCATGAATGGAGGCGACGTCACAGTTTATGCAAATTTAAACTCGACAACCGATTCCTTTTAGATTTATTCTTGAAAACTCTGACAGTGGAAATTTCAAAGTATGTGGTGCAACGCAACCCCACATTCGAAGAGGACGCAATCAGTAAATCCCAGTAGCTTGAACTAATCTATATGCATTCAGGATACATCTACAACATCCTGCCTAATGCCCCGCACCTGCAATCTTATCAAGAATTTCTAGGTGCGTCTAACTCTGCAAACGGACTTATTAGGTCAATGACCCAAGGGTACCTAGACAGCAGCAGTCAGAATCCCAATTACACACATGGTTCTACCCAGAACATGTATCAACCCGGATTTCAAAGTCATCATATGCAGCAGCAAATTTTGACTAATAGGGCACAAGCGTATCACCAAGGAGGACCTTATCCTCTGGCTAAGGGGACCCAGTACGCAGGAAGAAAGACTGACGGAAAAGCTCCCCCCCAACGGCCAGGTGCAAACATGGGACAGCATTATTCTCAGTCCCAAGCACACAACCTACCTACACAAAACAATGCACAGGTGAACTTTGTGCAGTCATCCCAAAATCAACCACACCAGTATGATCAGGAGAACTACCCTCCTAACGTGGTTAATAAAAAGACAAAAAAAAAGCCCAAAGGGAACCCTGGACAAGGGGGCAACAACCAACAGCACCCACCGCGATCCCAGGCTGGAGGTAACTCCAACTGGAATCAGAACCAGGAGCCACAAAATGCCCAAATGCAAGGCAAAAGGCCACCTCTACGAACAAACCATTCTTGTTCAATATGTGGTGAGTGTGGGCACTATAATCACCATTGTCCCCAACTCTTTGAGCTTAAAAATCTGCAGAGTAACCAAGGACAAGGAGGATCTTCCCAGCAAACTGCGGTGATGCAAGAACCCTTCCCCCATCAAGGAACGATCAGCACTCAGCAGCAAAACCCATATGATTCTGGGAAAAGAAACCATGAAATTTACATGGCTGGGGAAGAAATTTTTTTCCAAACTCAGAATCGCAGCTACGACACCCCACCAGACACTAATACGTCAGGGGCTAGTATGAGCGCGCCGACTGCACCTTTAACCATTCCAAATATTCCTTTGGAACCATTGCCAAAAATGGTAAAAGGGCCTAAATCGGCCCACAATTATAACATCGTAAACGATTTAGCTCAATCACCTGTTGTTTTGTCCGCATTGGAAGTACTGCAGTCGTGCCCAAAGCAACGGAAAGCCCTACTTTCCGCATCAGGTGCTGTCGACTCTGTCGACACATGCATGATGGCTTTTGACTTAGAAAAATCCACCCCTAGGCTTCCCTCCATGGTCGCCTTCTAGATACCAGTATCGATACAAAATATCACTATTCACCGATGTGTCATTGACGAGGGTGCATCCACATGCATCATGTCAAAGAATGTATGGCAGAAGTTAGGAGCCCCCGAACTCAAACCTTCCGTCATCACACTCAGAGCATACGACAGTTGTCCCTCAACCTCCGTCGATCTCTTCCAAAATGTATCGGTCTGCTTAGCCAGCAAGATGGTCCACATATACATCAAAGTCTTGGATGCTCACTTAGATTACAATATATTCCTTGGGCGGAGTTACATGTACGCCATGTCTGCCATAGCATCTTCTGTCTTCCGCATCATGATGTTCCCCCACGAGGATCAAATCATTACGGTAGACTAGCTGACGCATAGTGAAAAGCGTCCCTTGACCAACACGGATGTAATTCTACCCTACGTAGATACAGCCGCAGATGGTATTTCACGGTATCAAGAATATGGCCCTGACCAATTCAAACCGTCGTCCGTCCTAGGGTCATTCCTAGGAGATCCTCCCATTATCCCCGAGGTATCGCCCGATGCTACAGGGGCCGCGGTATGCATGATGTCCACATCAAGCACCGAGGTTATTCAGGACACGGACTCAAGTAGTAACGACACCGAGGCATCAGCCACGGCAGCCTCTCTAGTCTATGCCGCCTCCCAAACCCCTTTCCTCTACCGAACTCCTGGCTTCATCTCCCAGCAGGTTTTGGAAACACTGGTGTTACCCAACATATCGTTGGCATTCCCAGTTTGGTACCTTGTTCCCCCTTCAAGAACAGGAACTACCAACGTTACTGCATTTGGGTTAAAACCCCCCAGTCCCGAGGAGCCCCAGCCTACCCAAGTAACGGTCAAAACTGCCCCCGCAAGGGAAATTCCCATTATGAAACTGGTTACCACGACCAAGAAAAACGCCAAAAGGGGAAAGAAAGCGGTGATCCCCACCATGCAAAGGGAGTCATCAGCCTGCGCTATATGTGATGTCACAAGACACCCTACCCACATATGTCCGGATTTAGACGAGTTAAAACCACTCCTCGGCTGTGAAGCAGGTACCTCGAGACCGCGTTCCCATAAAAAGGAACTTACCACCAAAAGTACAGGCAGACCACTGCGTACCAATCACGCATGCACGCTCTGTGGCATCTATGGGCACTACACCTATCATTGCCCAGAGGTCCCGCGATATAGGGACGCCTTACATGTGATCGAGTGATCCTATCAAGAGGATCCCTCCATCTAGTCTATCAATGATGAGCCGCATACCATCCTATACTTACAAGAGGAGCACAGATTTGTAGAGCGGCCCCCAGTAATGCCCATTATATGTTGCACACTATGTGATGAACGTGGCCACTACCTCGAAGAGTGTGCCACACTGGAACTCATTCACAGATGGTATCCAATCAAAAGGGTTTACTACGTGGGGCTACGGGCAGCACAATTCACATGCCCGTTATGCATCAACAACCACCTATTGGTGGATTGTCACTACATACCTCGCTTCCAGCTAGCCCTTGCTAGCCTCTGCTCAGTGATAGTTCGTCTTTCCCAAGAAAACGATATGGATTCTGAGTCCACCGGTAGCTCCACGACCCAAGCAAAGGAGATGAGCGGGTCCATAATGTTCTTATCAGCCGAAGAACAGCCTAGCAGGGAACCCTTAGTTATCCCTAACGACACTTCACGAAACACACCCGCATGCACGTTATGCAAAAAGACAGACCATATAGTCGTCCCCTGCCCCGATTTAGCAATGTTGTGACGTTGGTTCCCTGCCTGGCCTCAGACCAAGCACGATGGGACCCCCATATCACGGATATTTTGCCTGATATGCCAGGTTAATCATTACGACCGACATTGTACTTATGTCTCACGGATCCGTCCCACTATCAACATGATTAATGCCATAGAAAAGATAACGGGTGATATCCAGGAATGGCATAAAAGATACATCGCCGACTCAACGTCCCCACCACCGCAATGGTGTGTCAAGCCTGATAAGACCGCGCACCAACCACGTGTACCCCAGGAAAATCCTAGGATAACATGCGGCCTATGTGATCTGAACGATCACTGAGTCAACTAATGCAGAGAACTCAAGCCCCTTGCAAACAGTCTCCGCATAGTCTCGCCTCTCCCTTAAAAACTTATCTCTAATAAAGAGAGGATCACACACACTTATTGCCGAATTTGCTCACACTTTCAACATACATTTAAGTGTGCACATATCCCCAAGCTAAGAGTAGCTAGAGAGACATTAATTCAACCATCCACCAAAGAGGAAGGCAAGTCTCAACCTACGACGCAAAAGTGGAAGCAGAAGGCGACCTCGTCCATGACCGACCCTTTCCAAGCATCCACATTAGGGACAACAAGTAGTGTAGAATCTCACACTATCTACTCTGTCAGCGTTGTGATACCGTGCACCATTTGCACCAGTCATGATCACGCGCCAGAGGTATGCCCACTGCTAAAATCATTCAGGCACCTTCGTGATAAAAACAACTTCCACATACTGGAAATTGACTATCCTAGTGGGAAACCTGACCTTATGATCACACAGGACTCCATTAGCGAGATCCTTCCCCCGCCGCATGCCAGTGACACAATTCACCACATACAACTTGTATCATCGCATGCCCAAGATAGGATTCCAACAGCCCCCTCGTCCCGGGATTTCCACTTGACCCTCGTCGCAAAAGCCCAAGGTACCTTGCGTTTTTGCATTGATTTCCACAAGATCCAAAACTTACACGCCGCCATCGAACTCCTTGATGAAACCCAGCCTCTAGAACAATGCCTAGTACAACTAGACCTAGTTGATGAAAGTCGACGACAATCGCTATAACACAATGAGGCCCATAAGAAAAGGGTGAAAGCATCATTTGTCCGCCACATCACCCCTCGCTCATTTACTGAGGGAGAGTTAGTCCTTCGCTACGATGTTGCATAAGAGGCCTTAGGGCTAGGAAAGTTCGAAACCTTGTGGAAAGGACCCTATATCATCAAACATTTCCTCCGACGGGGAGCATACATCTTGACACAACCAGACGAGACCTACCTCACTAACCCCATCAACGGGCTTTACCTCAAGAAGTTCTACCCATAAGGGCCCCAGCAGCCCTTATCCCCTAGGTTTAGAGTACACAAAAATCATAACACCAAAATATTTTTTGACCCAAAGACCCAAACGCGCTCAAAGTGCCACTATGGATCACCAACTTGAACCCTATTTCGGATTTGCTGATGGAGCATCGCGATGGTCTCAAAACTTAACTGCAGCCACCTGGGTCATCTACCACCCTGAATAATCACCACTAAGTTCAAGTGGTGTGTGCATCGGATCAGCAACCAACAATCAGGCAGAATATGACGCCGTTATCGGACTTATGTGCGAGGCCCTCCATCAGGGCATCCGCCATATGCATGTCTACCCCGATTCCCAGTTAGTAGTATCGCAGTTAAACCAAACATTTGAAACCAGAGATGAAAACCTGTTTGGGAAATATTTGTGTGCCAAAAGATTAAGCAGAAAATTTGATTACATTACATTTTCACATGTATCAAGGAATCAAAACCAAGTAGTTGATCGAATAGCTAACAATATCCTAGACTGGAATGCATTGCAAATAAACCATCATACATTAAAAAAAAAAAAAAACATAGATATCCATCAGCATAACACAAAATACATAAACCGAAATAGATAGCACACCATGTAGAGCCACAAAAATATCTCTCATATATATATCAAAAAATATGTGTATCTGAGTACAAAAAATAGTATCACTGGCCCATTGGCCAGCCCAAAGATACAAAGGTCGTCAAAAAATAAGGGAAGCATCATCATAACGAGTGTTTTCCCTATGTACAAAACTACTCTAGGGGGGTGCCCTCTCAAGTGGAGCACCTAGGCCCACCACTGCTCCTGGTGCCACCACCGGAGCTGTTGTCACCACTGCGATAGCTACCTGCCGTAGAGTGGGTTGATAATCCCTCTCGCGGGCGATCACCGTCTCTAGCCAAACCTCCTCGAGGTCGTCCATAAAACCTCAAGCAGGCATCCCCTGGGTCAAGTATTCCACTCGACCTCGAAATTCCTCTAGAGCAGCCACCTAATCTGTAAGTGTTGCAATGCGCTCCTCAGCTGCATCTACACGAGCTCGCTCGGCCACTACCTCAGCTGCAGCCGAGCTGCTGCCCTCACCAGAAGGGCCAGCACCATCCCCGCAAGGTCCACCAACGTTGTTAGTGTCAGCCTTTGCAGCCTTCCTCCAGTGATCAAACATGCTCTTACAAAGTGATCTTAAAGTGTCAAGGTCAAATTTTGTCATTTCAATGAGTCTTCAAGAAAAATTTGGTCACTAGGCATTAGGTCTAGGGTTTGTTTTCACTCTTTTCAAATTTGTCCAAATGTCGGTCCATGTCACCATTCAGCTGAGTGTACCATTATTCAGAGGGTTTTTATCATCATTTCAAGTTCCATTGGGTCATTTTACAGCTTGTTCATGCTTCAGTTGTGCCTAGGTAAGGTCCATTTCCCTCTCCTAGGGTTTTGGAGGTAATTTCTCTTGGATGGTCAAATCATTAGAAAAACTTGTATCCTGATGTTCATACACCTTCTCCTATCATTAATTTACCTTATTAAACACTTCCCATCACTGAGATCCCCCAAATTCCTCATTTTTTCACAAACCCTAGTTTCTTGCCACAACTTGGCAATTTTCTAGGCTAGGCCTGTGTTTTTCCCTTTTGGACCCCTTCCCCTCACTCAATCTCTGAGATTCCACTTTCCCCTGCTTCCTAACATCCCTCCCTACTTCCCAGAATTTCCCCAAGAATTTAGAAGCCCCTTATCCCCTTCATTTCGCTTCATTTCGACAAAATCCCTTGTTTCACACATCGGGATAGGTTTCACTCAAATGATGTTTCAGAGCAATAAAAGATGAATTTTGGAAGAAAAGAAGAATGTTTCAGAGCAGCTGACACCTTCAGAGGAAAAGCTTGATCTTTTCGTAAATGCATTAGAAGAGATGGTGCGGAAAATGACTGCAAAAAATGAAAATGACATTCAAGAACAAGTGGCTGACCCAAAACATTTTGTTTCTTATCCCAGTTGTCATACCGATTGTTTTATAGATCATTTTGAAGAAGAGAGAGTTGTTGATATGACATGTATGCTTGATGATGTGTTGTATACTGATGATTTTCCTCAGTTTGATCAGTATGATGATGATTATGTTCTCCAAGAAGAAGCTAATCTTGCAGACGAATCAGCAACTAGTTTGTGCGAGGAGGAAGTTCACTTTCAGCAGCTCGAGTACAGTGATCAACCGATGCATATCAGCTATGACAATGATGAGGAAAGTGCAGCAAATTTTGAAGTAATTGAAGGATCTTTGCCTATTTGTTTTGATTCATTTCAGTTCATCAGAGACAACTACCATGCAATCAGAAATCAAATGTCAACAAGTCTTGATCTGGACCATCTTGAGGGTAATGAAAACCTTGTTCAAGATTTCTCATATTCAGATTTGCGATCCCCGAGTGCCATTGATTGTCAAGTTGCAGATGAGGACATGGAAGCTGGTACATGTGATCAAATGATACAAGGTGACTCCGTACCATTTTGTTTTGAATCATTTCAGTTTTTGAGAGAAAAATTGCATAGTAAATCTTCAGATGAGCAGCCTGTAGCATCAGATTTGCAACCACCAAATGAAATTGAAGGTCAGATTATAGATGAAGGTGTGGAAGATGAAATACATGATTTGATGATGCAGGAAAATTCTATACCCTTTTGTTTCGAAGCATTTCAGTTTATGAGGCAAAATCTTCGTAAAATCTCTCAAGAAAAAGATGAACGGCCAGTAGGATGTCAGACAGTTTCAATGGATACAAAGCAGCAGTCTTCTCAAGTTTTTAATGATCCTATTGCTCGTGTGTTGGATGAGGTTTGCTGTAAAAATTCTTCTCCATTGGCTAACCATGTGCCCGAAAATAATGTTGATAATAATCTTGTTCAAAAGTCAATTTCATTGTGTTGTTCAACAGATTTTTCATATGAGGAGATTGATGAAGGAGACTTTTGTTCTGTTTGTAATCAACAACAGTGTTTGGTTATTCACGAAATTCAGGATCCTTTTGGCAGCTTGCTGCAATCACCAAAGAAAGACAGCATAGAGGTGAGAAAAATTTTAAGATTAAGGTATGGATATTATCTGGATCAGAGCAGTGATGTGTTAATGGAAATTAGTAGCTATGTGTATGAAGATCCTTTTGCAGTTTTCTTGAAGTCCTCTAGTCAATTCATGCTTTGCAAGTTTATCAGCAGTCCACTTCGTTCAAAGTTTCCATGGGAGTTGCCTTTCAGTAGTTATTTCTCGTTGTTCATAAGCAAGCACTTGCGGAGAATTAAGATAGCAGCCAACATGCTTACATGGTTGCATTGGTTGTTCCAATTCACTTGATCGGGTGGTGAAAAGTACAATTAGAGTAGGTTTGATGAATAAGCTCTACTTTGAGCATCTTTTCCAGCTTGTCAGTTGTGTTTAAGTATCGAGTCAATTTTTAGTTGAGTGAGAGTCAGTTTGTGTCATCAAGTCATCAATTTTCAGTCATGCATTTCAGTTTGAGTTTTTGATTCCATTGCCCAATGGATAAGGCACTGGTATGCTCTCCCAAAGATCTGTCGTTCTTGGCACCTCCAAGGAGCTACCATCCCCATTGGAGCCAATGTTAGTGTCAGCCTTTGCAGCCTTCCTCCAGTGATCAAACATGCTCTTACAAAGTGATCTTAAAGTGTCAAGTTCAAATTTTGTCATTTCAATGAGTCTTCAAGCAAAATTTGGTCACTAGGCATTAGGTCTAGGGTTTGTTTTCACTCTTTTCAGAGTTGTCCAAATGTCGGTCCAAGTCACCATTCAGCTGAGTGTGCCATCATTCAGAGGGTTTTCATCATCATGTCAAGTTCCATTGGGTCACTTTACAACTTGTTCATGCTTCAGTTGTGCCTAGGTAAGGTCCATTTCCCTCTCCTAGGGTTTTGGAGGTAATTTCTCTTGGATGGTCAAATCATTAGAAAAACTTGTATCTTGATGTTCATACACCTTCCCCTATCATTAATTTACCTTATTAAACACTTCCCATCACTGAGATCCCCCAAATTCCTCATTTTTTCACAAACCCTAGTTTCTTGCCACAACTTGGCAATTTTCTAGGCTAGGCCTGTGTTTTTCCCTTTTGGACCCCTTCCCCTCACTCAATCTCTGAGATTACACTTTCCCCTGCTTCCTAACATCCCTCCCTACTTCCCAAAATTTCCCCAAGAATTTAGAAGCCCCTTATCCCCTTCATTTCGCTTCATTTCGACAAAATCCCTTGTTTCACACATCGGGATAGGTTTCACTCAAATGATGTTTCAGAGCAATAAAAGATGAATTTTGGAAGACTGAGAGAGGTTTTTGTACACAACATGCCAAGGAAGAAAAAACTCCTTCACTTTTTACACAGGTGTAATGGTTTTGGAGAAATGTCAAGAATACCGTTGCCTCAGGAGAATTGATGCACCTGCAGGAAGTAGTGTTGGGATATTTGATTTTTGACAGGGTAAATGAACTCCAAATTTAAAAATTTCACTTGGGTTGGAAAGTAGACTCCAACAGCTTTTCAACAAGCTATCACACGCCTAATTTTGACACGGGGAAGGCCTCCAAAATCCTCCTGCAAAATGCACTATGTAGCGCGCGGCGCATAGAGCCCCAAGGCTGGAAAACAACAGTTCATCACCCAAATTCTCATCAAACCACTTCATTTGTCTGCAAGTAAGTTATTTATGCCTGCTCAGTGATTCATGGATTTGTTATGGTGTTTCGAATGTGAATAAAACAAGTGTTTGCTATGGTGAAATGTAAACCCCATATTCATTGCCAAAATCACTCCATAGGGTTTTGAAAGACATGTTACTGATATTGTGGGGGTTTCAAAACTTGTGTTATTGAGATATAGGCTCATGCTCTCTATTATTATTGCTGTCATCGCTTATTGTTTACCATAGCCTCACGCTCTCTCTCTCCTATTCAATCACTGCTGTCATTGTTATTACCATTGTCATTGTCACACTGTTTATCATTCATGTTATAACATAGTCCCATATTCACTTTTCCACATCCTCCATTGACATTGTCACTACAAGGGAAATTTTCATTTTTGTTCCTAATAACTATTTCCACCAGCATTACATTCTTCCTACTCACTTGTCAAAATCCCCATGTAGTCAAGCAGTGGCTGATTTCCATTTGAACTCATTTGACAGTACCTTGATCATTATGGTTTTCCTATAGCACCTTGATACACATGTGACACATTTTGGATTAGAGCATACACTGAAACTCTTATTTTTATCATACCTACATCAGCATATATTTGTCAGACATCTTGATTTCAGCGCCATGTCAGAGACGGATTCAGTATATGAGCAGGGGTATGACAGTGATTCCACAACACCTTATACATCAGCGCAGGTACATTCACAGGTTCAGGATAGAGACAAAGACATGCTTCGTCATATGAAAAATCATTATTGGGCCCGTAATCACGTCTGCCGAGCTAAAATGAAGATCCTGAAGGCAAGGTTGAGCAAAGCACTAAAATGGCGAAAAGGCCTGATCCGCTTAGAATCTTGGTCGAGGCTTCCTTGGCTGAGCATAAGGCATGATGGGGGATATTCGCTCCGAATTTCAGCAAATTTGAAGAAGTTTTTGTCATTTTGGAAAATTTTGGTCTCAAAACAGATTTTTCAGCCCAACGCGTAGCGCGTCGACGCGCTCGCTTATGATTGGGACACTTGCTGGAGGAAAACTTTATATTTTTGGGTTTTTCATGGTAATTTATGAATGCTCCAGTAGGACCAAATCATTTCACCAAGTTCTGGATGATCAAAAGGCCCAAAAACACCATGAAAACCACCTTTCTGCCACCTTTTGCACCAGCAGGAAGCACTTGTGGGAGAATGAAGTTTTGGAGGGGCAAATGAGCTCCAAATTGGGAAATTCCACTTGGGTTGGATAGCCAACATCCAGGGCTTTCCAACAAGCTATCATGAGCTTGATTTTGATGTCGGGAAATGCCCCAAAAGTAGGCTGAAAGGCGCGCGACGCATAGAGCTCAGGCGCGCTACACATAGAGATTTTTGGTTCATTTTTCATCTTCCAGCTCAGGATTTCGGCCAGTTGGACTAGTTTTGCTTGTGGGTGTAATTTTTGAGTTATCTTGATGTAATTTTATGGTTGGTATGTAACTTGGACTCACTTTTACCTATTCTAGATGATTCACTCCTAAAAAAGTAAAAATCAAGTGAAAGAATCAGTTTCCTTCCTTTTAGAGGCAAGTTGTTTGGCTGCCTATATTCTAGCTCCTTGTTTAGAATTAGTTGAAACTGCTCCTAGAAGGAGGAATTCGACCCCTAGAGGCATGGAAAGGGGTTAGGATGGTCTATATGATGTAATTTCTTAATCATTTTCAGAGGTTGGACAGGTTGGACTCTTGGGAAGACTTTGGCACACTATTGTACATATTTTTCATATTTTGGCTAAGGAAAGATCAGAGGTTTTGCAGCACCTGTTGGGATTCTTGTGGATTTCAGTTATTGATGGTGTTTTCTCTCAGTTTATTGTAAGTTCTTTCATGTTTAATGTATGCCATTCCCTACTTATGCTTCTGAAACTAAATGAATGAGTAAATGAGGTTGAATCCATTGTTTCAGTGCTCTGCCTTTAAATTTGTTTAGTTTTACATGTTTTCGCCTGTTTGGAGAGGATCCATGTTCTCCCTTGCCCTCTTCAGCTCCTTGTCGTTCTGATCCATCCATACACCTGATCAAAAGCATCAAGACTACTGCCTACCTCGCCCCAACTCGAAATCTGCAAAGATCTGGCCTTATCCCCGGACCCAAAATTGTTTTCCCATCTTTTCAACAAAAAACCCAAAAAATCAAAATCAAACTTTCCCATCTTTTTACTAGCCTAAAATCAGTACCAATTATAAGTCATCTCGCACCCTATTGTTCAATTTATCGAGATAGACCCGGAGAGAGCCCTCTCCTGTCCTCGTAGGGCTAGCTACGAGGCTGAGCGTGGTTTGATGTAGCCTTGAGTTTTACCTTATTTCAGCCTAAGGTAGATTTGAGCGCTAACAGACGCCACCACCCAGTCCACCTGTGCCACTTCCTCCCTGACCACTCGGAGGTCGTGGCGAAGGATCGTGACCCACCAGTCGGGCCACTGGGCATCCCACCTCGCCAACATCTGCACAAGTAACCAAAAGAATGTCAGTGTCAATAACAAAACACAAGTACATGAAAAATCGAACAAATGAAGAATAATATAGCACATACCTGTAGGACCCCAAACATAACCGAAAGGGAGACTGATATCTAGATCACCTTGAAAGTCCATCCCCACATACGGGTATGGCAAAAACATCTGCGGGTTGGCCTCAAACCAGGCCTATGTCATGTCGTTCCAATAATGACCCACCATGTCGCCACCACCGCGTGGCATCACTGGAGCCCACCTCCTCATGCGTGGCTCCCTCGGCCCCCCAATAGGCACTGCCACAACAAGCCTCAGCAGCACCACCCTCTCGTACATAATGATGCACAAGATGCTAGCATACGCAAATTATTTGGATCCACGTTGGACCCTATTCTGTTGCGACACCACACCATCAAAACAGAAGCAGGCAGAATCAAAAAAATGCTCGTTCCTCAAGCGGCGTAAAACTCCCACCTGTGGACCCAATGCCTGATGCGGAGCAAACGACCCTGCCAGTCGCATAATAATGGCCATAGCACACTGCTCAGTCACATCTGTCACTGATGCAATATTGATGCACCCCTCAGTAAGAGATGCACCGCCGCAATGCCTCCCTCGAAACCTGTCTATGTTCACTCTCCCAGCAGGGAGTGGATACCTCAGTGCCTCACCCTGAGGCAGTGACCCGGTCACGAAGTATATATCCATCTCTGGAAGGATAATCAAGTTCATCCCCCTTAGCATGAACATATTGTGCCTCCTACGCCAATTTTGTATAATGTAACGTAGCAATCGATCTTGTGACCGAAGGAACTCGTTCTCAGCAAATTTCAGGAGGCCCCAAGTGGCCAACTGATGGCGCGCTCCAACATCAGCAGCCAGAGTGGTCCGGATCTCACGCCAATCTCGCTCTCTCCACACCAACCTGCCAAGCAACAGGCACCCATCATTATAGAGAAAAACATCAAAAGGGACAAAAACCCAAGTTTTTACAAAAACCCTACACTTTGTGCGCATGTCTCTCAGACAGACACTCTGTTGCGCGCAAAAAGGAGGGAATAGTGTGCCCTCGTGCATCTGTCCCTCAGAAATAAGCGCAAGAGGGGCGCCTCTTTGCCTAGATCCTCCGCGCACTCTAGGGAAAAAATTCCCTTTGAGGTCGTACAAACCCAATTTGTACAGCCCCCAGCATCATCAAATTGAAAAAATTGAAATGCGGGACATCATGGAAGTTACCTCGACATAATATCGCTAGTCCCCAGTACACAGGCTGACCGCAACAGCGAGAAAGGCTCTGCAATCACCTCTGATCTCCCAACACTCAGCAAGTACAAATGAATAGGATTAGGGCCATAATCCCATATTTATCGCTTTTTCCCAAAACTTCGGAGGTCAATAACAAGAGATCATATTTTCCATGCCGCAAACCGTAAGTTACACCATCATCATTATGCCATGACGAATGAAACCTATGCCCCACATTAGCTTTCCGGAAAAAGAATTTTTCCAGCGCAGGCAGGTATGCACCCTCCCATCTTCCTTTCCAAAAATCATGTTTTTCAATAATATGGGATGAAAAGAAGATGCTTTCACTTGAGGTAGTTGTTTTTGCAGGAAGAACCCGCAAACCGTTCACAACACCATTCATTGAAAGTTCCAGAGCAGGTATCATTCTACCCTCAGCATGATAGAGTCCCAGAGAACTTTTCAAATCCTGACATCATTTCTCCATCATAAATAAACCATAAGGGTCCTCATACCCGACCATGTTTATCTTCACCTCACCCTGAATATGATACACGTCTGCGTTGGTCGGTAGAGCCTCCCCTCCATGGCGATCTTCATCCAAAGTAGACCATACATCACCCCACAAGTGACGCCATGGCCATACCATTTTAGTCCGGGAAGCACCTCATGCCCACCCATATATCATGCATAAGGTCAAGTTCACCATTCAAACTCAACCCCCTTCCCGAACGATCAGGTTGTACAAGCATATTGAAAGCACACCTCCGCGTACCGCATTTGGCCTGCCATACCTCCATTAGCATAATCCCATCTACGACATCTTCCGCTTCATCAACCCTGCATAGGAGACCAACCAATGGGACCCCTACGCCCAGCAAAACATTGTCCTCACACCTTCAGTGAGCGACCCTCTTTCATGTTTTGGGGTACCCGTCTCTGTGTTTTGTACAAACCAAACCCCATTATTTTATTCTTTTGGTAAGTGTACAAAGACCGCAAACGATGCCCTTCGCCACTTCACCCTCATATTTCACCTTTTCTCCCATGGCAGCAATCCCTCATTCCCCTTGGTCGAAGTATTTCACTCACCCCATGCACGCACCATCTCGACATTCATAGCCGGTTCTACCTACCCTGGAAGTCCTACCGACTCCAAGGATTTCTCTTTCATAAATAACTATGATTGTCGCCAAGTTTCTCAAGTATACTTCAACCTCGGGCCACTGAATCCCCATTATCCGTTTTCAATCACCTCTCACCAACATGCCTATGTTAAACCCATCATATCTTGATCCCCGACCCCTCTGGTCAGCAACCCATGGTTCGGTTAAGGCTTCCTTTTTGTAACCCTCAACACCTCTTTTCCAAAAAGGAAGCGGTACCTTGGATGACCCCTCCCCATGCAAAGGGGTATCCTCGGGTGGCACTGTGGGAGACATCATTGTCCACAGACGTCATCGATCCTCTTGACATTCGACCACAGCAAAAGCTTTCATGTCACGATGGTATCGTACCTTACAACCATTTCACTTTGATCAGATCTGTCAAAGACCCGTGCCTCCATAAGCGTCTCTGACAACAATGCTTACACGGGAAGGTCCCAGCCAGTACATATGCTTACATTGCACAATGATATGCCATACCAAGATTACGCATATGGGTACCACATTCCACTTATCGTAAAAAAAAAAATGCCCCTAAGGGCGTCAGCAGTCGTCGTCAACAACCATCAGCATCACTACCACAGTAGTGGCACAGACAGCGCACATATCTGTCAATTTTTTTTAACTAGCCATAGCATCATGAGCATGGGACATGCCCGCCTCGTTGAAATTTTGTAAATATGTTGTATATTTTGTCTGCTTGCAGGGGGTCCTTTAGGCCATGGTTGTCTCGGAAATGGTGCAGGGTGTTTTCAATTCCAAAATACACGCAGACCTCTCTCTCTCTCTCTCTCTCTCTCTCTCTCTCTCTCTCTGCATACAATACAGAAAAGAAACTATAATGTATTTCGGCTATACAGTTCTTCCTAGACCTTACACATTAGGGGGAAACTATTAACACTGGAAAATCGTACAGCAGAAGACGACATCAATTAATGTCGAGCCCAAGGATTTACAAGACAGGAATACATTATGAAATCAAGAAGTATTTAAAATCTCTAAGGTTTTGAGAAAATCAGATTTGAACTAGTCATAAATGCTGAAATGCGCGCTTTATCCTTCGAGAAGAGCATCTTTTGCGCACCTTTTTTCCCGATAAGCACGCATTCCTGAAAATGGAAAAAAGTCGCTTTCCGGGACCACACCAAGAAAAGGACAGTTACTCCTTATGTGAAAACCACCTAAGGACAACCACCAACGCCTCCTTAGACATTATGTGAGCACACAAAAGAATGTTTGAGCACACAATGGAATCACACCTCTCCCTTGGGTCACCATCCATCATGTACCAAGGGAGAGAAAGAGGATTTGAAGCTCACCTATATAAACCCACCAAGAGAAGAAGAAATGGTGATCACAGTGTTATGCTGGCCAAAGTTTCCCAAGCAACACCAGCATTGTGTGTGACCTGGAGCTACAGCTAAAGAGGACTCAATAGTTGGCCACCCAACATCTTAGTCCACCACAGCAGAGAGAGAGAGAGAGTGAGACTACAGCAGAGGCAGATCTTGGAAGGCAACATCCTTGCATCGGGACCTAGAGCCATTGCTTAGGGGCCCTTTTGCAAGTGGGTAAAATTTCTTCTCCGTTTCAAACGTTTAATAAGAAGAGGCCATCGAGCCATCGTTTACATTATTATCGTTTTGAACTCTCTATATACCTTTTGTATATTTGTGGTTTTAGTTTTAGTTTAAACAGAGCATACTTCAACATACTATTTCCATTAAGTTTTATGCTTTTGAGCTCCCCCACTTTCTGCGTGTTACCAATAGTTTAGAGAGTAGACCACACTCTCTACACTGGTGCGATTTCGTACACCCGTGCGACTAATCCACCACAACAAGGTCTTTGATCAGTTCAGAGAGTTTAAAGCTCTTGTGGAGAACATGATAGGGAATAAAATAAAAGTGTTGCGTGCAGATAATGGTGAAGAATATACGGACAGAGACTTCACATATTTTTGTGTAAAGGAGGGCATCAAGAGAGAATGGACAACTCCATACAATCCACAGCAGAATGGTGTAGCGAAGCATAAGAATAGAACTATTGTTAGCGCAAAAAAAAGTTATTTTATATGACCTAGACCTGCCTAGATTCTTATGGGCAGAGGCATGTAACATAGTTGTGTATATCTAGAATAGAACACCTCACAGAGCATTGAGGAAGAAAACGCCTGAAAAAAATTTCACAAGGAGGAAACTGGAACCATATGAGAAGAGAAGTAAACTTGATCAGACTGAAAAAAATGGTATCTCATAGGATATAGAGAGACCTCAAAAGCATACATAATCTACATTCCTAGAAGAATGAAAATTGTAGTGAGATGAGATGATAAGTTCATGGAGGATAGAGCTTTCAAGAAATCCCATAATATGTTAGTAGAGGATCAGTCAATAGAAGTTCCTTTAGTCCAACAGCTGCAAGGGAAGCAGGGAGGACAGACACCAGGATTGAGTACAATGACTAGTACTAGAATTTCTTCGGGAGGAGAAGATTATGGCAGTTCTCAGTAGATGCAACATCAGGAACGGGAGGAGGAATTGAGAAAACCTCCTACCACCAGTGATAGAACCAGTAAGGAGGCACAACAGACACTAAGGGACGTAGAGGAGTTCATTGGAGCTCCCAGAACCGAGAAGAGGTGGGATAAACAACCTAATAGATACCAAGCATTGGTAGCATAGGTAGAAGAACCCTCCAGTTTTCAGGAAGCCGTACAGCACCAAGTATGGGTGGATGCCATGGTAGAAGAGTACAGTTTTATCATGATAAATGATTTTTGGGAAGTTATCCCTAGACTGCAGGATAGATTATTTGTCGAATCGAGATGGATCTACAAGATCAAATATGTTGTAGATGGTAGCGAGGAGAAGTACAAGGCCAAGTTCATAGCAAAGGGGTAGGTGCAGAAAGAAGGAATTGACTATGAGGAGACCTACGCCCCTGTAGCTAGATACACCTCCATCAGATATTTTATATCCCTAGCAGTTTAGATAGGACGGGAGATTCACCAAATGGATTTCAAGATAGCATTCTTGAATGGGGTGATAGAAGAGGAGGTGTACATAGAATACCCTGAAGGCTTTGAAATCCATGAGAAGAAAAATCATGTATGCAAATTGAAGAAAGCCCTGTACGGGCTCAAGCAGGCACCTAGAGCTTGGCATGGTCAGATTGATAGCTACTTGCAATAGTTGGGATTCGTCAAGAGTGATGCAGATTCCAATCTCTACTATTTGATGGTGGAGAATGAGCCACTAATTATGGTATTATATGTAGATGATATGTTTCTTATAGGATCATCTAGGCTCATAAATGACTGCAAGAATAATCTTGAAGTAGAATTTTACATGAAGTATTTGGGGTTGATGCATTATTTTCTAGGATTGGAAGTGTGGCAGAAGAGTGGAGAGATCTTCCTAGGGCAAGGAAGATATGCCATGGAAATTCTGAAGAGGTTCAGAATGCAGGATTTTCGGTCCATGGAAACACCTATGATAATCAACTAGAAGAAAATAGATGCATTAGGGGACAAGGAAGTGGACCCCACCTTGTACCGACAGCTCATTGGATCACTCATGTATCTAGTCAACACCGGGCTAGACATTTGTTTTGTTGTCAACACCCTTAGTCAGTTCATGGTGGAACCGAAAAGGGTACATTAGGTAGCAACTAAGCACATTCTCATATATGTGCATGGAATAGTCGAATACAGGTTGAAATACAACTGAGGAGATGATGTTAAATTGAGTGGGTTTACAGATGCAAATTGGGCAGGAAGTTTAGCAGACCGAAAGAGTAACTCCATTTACTATTTCAATGTTGGATCAGGAATGATCGCTTGGCACAATAGCAAGCGGAAGTCGGTAACATTGAGCTCAGTCGAATTAGATTATATGGTAGCCAGCACAGCAACGTGTGAATCCATATGGCTTAGGAATCTTCTTATGAGCTTGTTCAAGAAGAGGATGGAACTGAATAGTGTTTACTGTGACAATTAGAGTTGTATCAAGCTCTCTGAGAATCCATTATTTCATGATCGGTCCAAACACATAGATATCATTGTGATTTTATATGAGGCTGTGTTCAACATGGGGAAATACAGTTGCAGTACGTCCCCACAGGAGATCAGGTAGCAAACGCATTCACAAAGGCTCTGGGAAGAGCTAAGTTCATTCAGTTCAAGGAGAAAATGGGTATGGTTGAGAGCTCGTTTTAGTAGCAGATGGGTCCTCAGTTACAGCAGCAGCAAATATCAGAGAATTGCAGTGCAGTAGCAGTTGGTAGCACTAATAAGGGTCATCAACAGCACAGATGCAGCAGCGCATTGTTGATGGACAGCAAGGTCAGACATCAGCAGCGCAAAGGGCGATGTTGTAGAATCAGAGCAGTACTTCAAATGGTTGTATTGCTAGAGCACATTCCTCGCTAAGAGGGATTGTTTATTTGTTGTAGCATCGAATGTGCTCTAAGTATCAAATTGGCAGGGAGGCTTAGGCACATGTATTCCAGAGAACCCATAAATCATTTGGGAAAATTTCACTCAGAATATGTTTTATTAGAATAATTAATTATTTTTAAAGAGACCCTAAGTATAAACTTAGGAAAATAAAAGAATTAAAGGGTATTAATAAAACAGAGTGTGAATGTTCTATAAAAGGAGGAGATCAAGTAAAAAGTTAATCTTAGTTGTTGATTAGATATTTAATATTAGTCTTTGAATTTTCAACGAGAAGATTATAAAAAATTCTTGAAGGGTCATTTTGAAAACACATCAAGACGGAGAAAGAATCCAGAGATCGAAATTCGTTAATGATCAATGCTTAGGGAGAAGATCGATTGAGGGGTTTTTCATAGAGAGGGGTAGGGATAATTTCTAGGAGGAATAATTCCCGATCTAGAGAGTGCATAGCATAGGAGGCAGTAGAAGTCATAGACAACTGCACGGAGACAGTGACGTAGAGACTACATTGGGACTGTGCATAGCTGTAGAGGGAGTTTGTTTTTCTGTTCAGGAGACAGCGGAGGGTCAGTGCCAGTTTCTGGAGGACAACATATTCTAGTTTCTAGCTAGCAAAGAGATCTAGCACATAGACCGAGGCAGCTACAGTTGTGACGAGGAGACCTGGCAGAGTGACATAGTCACTATGCAGAGGAAGCGCAAAGCAACTCGTTTTGGGTGTTGATCAATGTCGAGTTCCCATGGAGGAGTGAGGTTTGTCTCACAAGATTTTACTTGTCATTTTCTCTACGTGATTTAACAGATTCTCCAATCATAGATTTGTACTCAGAAAATTACTACATAATATACAAACCCTCAGTTGTTGCATCGTTTTTCTCGCATTGGGTTTTCCCTGGGACAATTGTACAAAAATAATAGTGTTAATCTGTGTATACTTGTGCTAGAATTTGTCCTTGCATTTTTTTATTGTGAGGGTTGCAGTATATTTTATTTCGATGTTTACCATAGCATACGTTAAATAATTTTTCCAGTTAAACAAATAGAAGAAATCTAATTAGTTGCTGTAGTAAAATTCCAGATAGCGGAATTTTCACACTTGGGAGGACATCATGGCCTGGTTAGTTTTGAGATCTCAGTTGATGTCAAGTTCCTAGAGGCAAGGTATCGGTTGGAGCTTTGGTTTAGTTTTGATACCTATATCCCTCTAAGGGTTGGTGTTAGGACATGGAGGCCTAGATGGTATCTATATCTTGTGGATTGATACCAGGGTTGTATCATGATGGCACTTATAGTGGAAAATTCCTAGATGACACCTTAGTCCCTGTTGAAAGGATACCTTCACAGTTAGGGTATCTCTAGCATTATGTATGTTGTTGTTCTCTTCTTAAGAACATTTCAAAATGATTTCAACCTTGTACCGATTGAACAATTATGGATATCTCTCTTATTAAGAGGGAGTGTTAAGAAATGTAAGTAGTATCAATGTTCATAATTGTATTTGAGTCATGATGTAATGTATTTTTCAAAAGAAAGAAAAAGAAAATTATTTATAAAAGAAAAATTATTTATAAGCATGGGTTTCATGTTTTATTCATTTTATTTCTAGGTAAAAGTATCCATTGAAGGCTTATAGGGTTTGTGTCATAATTCCATGTCCATGTCATCATGTAATAGACCCTTCTTGGGCTTTGTATGTCAAGAAATAAATTTATTTTTGAGTCAAAATTGTATTTTATGCCTCCTCCACCAAGTCGGCCTCATTGAAGGAATTTGACCTCACAGAATGACTATAAAATTAGTGCTACTTGACCTTGTTTGAACATCAATGAAGCAAAGTTCGATCTGCAATTGCATGATGAAGAAAATAAGTGTGAAATACCTAGAAATGAAGGAGATAACCCTAGCAAATAAGGAGACAATTTTCAAGCAAAAGGAAGCTGAAATTTCTCTTTGTTCTTCCACGCGTGTGAGTTTCTAGGTTGTTGCATGAGGGTCGAAGTTACAGATCTGCAGTAGTACCAAAGTTCGGGTTTTTTGCAAAATTGAAGCAGTTTGACTCAAGTTGACTATTGAAGTTGGACTAATAGTCTTGTGAGGCTGACTTGGTGGATTGGAGAATATCTTTTGGTCTAGTCTAAGGTCTTGGTTTATCTTATTTTATTTGGTTCTAAAGGAAGAGAAGAAAAGTTTTGGGTTTTCCGCTTGAAGAGGGGTTTTAGCCCTCGCTGAGAGCCTATATCTTGTATCTTGATTGTGTTGATCTTCATGTACTTATGTTTTTCATAGCTGCTTGATGACAAGAAGGTGAAAAAAGATAATAAGAATTTAAAGATAATCACCAGTAATTATCAAGATAAGAAAATATTTCTACCTTTTTATTTTCCAACAAATGCATGGTTGCACCCAAATGAACTATGTTAAAAATGGTTTCGTAACCCATGCACACATAAGTGGGTCAAAACCCACCCCTATGTATTTAAAAAAAAATCAAAACCAACTAATGTAATTGGCTTTCAAGGGTCTCACTCTGTAAAGAAACCAAGGTTCAAAACATGTGGTATTCAAGAGGAGTCCAAAAAGAATCCAACCATGTCGCCTAACCTGAGTGCAATCCCCAAGTGATTTTGATGGTTTAGATGCCCTTAGGTCACAATT
Organism: Pinus albicaulis; assembly: GCA_034641835.2. NCBI lineage: Eukaryota > Viridiplantae > Streptophyta > Pinopsida > Pinales > Pinaceae > Pinus > Pinus albicaulis. The sequence goes on from CM076577.1 coordinate 1,070,070,309, forward strand.
TCTTAGACCACAGGCTAGTCCTGCAAGTCATAAACACACTACCAAACAAATAAGAAGAAGAAGAAAAACCAAAGTTTAGATCGACTTACGACGTTTATTTGACAAATCTAAAGTCATTTTGTACAAATCCTTGGTCAATTTGCTAGAACCAGCCTAGTTAATTATTATTATTATTGTCTTGAATGAGTGGTTTGTTCATAAATCTCTTCTATAACGTCTAGCATTTATTATCTTGTTAACAAATTCAAAAGTGATGTGTATCCTTTCATTAGAAATTGTGTTGAGTTGTATAGCATAACATTGAATTTACATGCTTTTACTTAATTGTGTGTTGCATTAGGATATTTTTGAAGGCTAATTTGAATCATACTTTAAGTTAAATATATTAATCACATACACTAAATTGGATAATAGCATAAACGCTAAGCTTTATTTTGTTCTATACACTATAACACATTGAGCTTGGTTGGCCTAGGGAAGCCACACCTAACTAGGAACCCTTGAAATCTAAAAGTGAGAAATAAAAGCCACTAAGGTGACAATGGTGACATTAGGGGAATTTTGAGGTCTAAAATGGGCCTCCTAAGAAAAATGTACAACAAAAATAAACTTTATAACAACCAATAGGATTTAAGATGATGATGTCAACCATGGGGGATGATTTATCATTTTTTAAATAAAAGGGTAAAAATATTAAAAAATAATAAAATAATAAAACTACCTTTTTCAACTCGTATTTTCAATTTATCTCCCAAAATTTTTACTCAAATTTCGAGTGGGAGTACTCGTTAGATGCAAAATTTAATTCCTCATCCAAGGAGTACCCATGTTGCATACTTTCGATGATCCCTGCTACATGAAAAATGGGAAATACATAAAAAAAAAATGTGATTACAATCACGCTTTTTATGTATTTCTCATTGTTCGTGTAGTAGGACCCATCAAAAGTATGCAACATGGGTACTCCTTGGATGAGGAATTAAATTTCGCATCCAATGAGTACTCCCGCTCGAAATTTGAGTAAAAACTTTGGGAGATAAGTTGAAAATATGAGTTGAAAACGTGGTTTTTTCATTTTTCCCTCTAAAATTTGATGATGTCATCAAATCTTATTTGATTTTTTCCACTATTATTTTATAATTTCCTTAGGAGACCCATTTTAAACCTCAAAATTCCCCTAATGCTTGCCTCTAGTTTCCCTCAAGTATCATCATCGTGATTAATACTTTTGCGCTTAATGAGAACCTAGGAAGTAATAAGTGGAGCCATCTACACAAGACATGTTGATGGAGAGGCCATAACTCACAAGTTCAATACAATCAAATCCCTTGATATTACCAACTATTATTGTGTCTCACAGTTAAGCAACCTTCATTGAAATATCCTAGGAAAGAAAGGTGTGGATTCCATAATGTTTCCTTTGGAAAAATATGTATGATCATCAATATTGATATTAAGGAGCATAATAAATTTACATGTTCATTTGATTCATTTCTTCTTTGTTTAATTGTTATTTAGATATGAAACTGATAAAAAATATGGTGGAAAATATCAAAAAACATAAACTTAAACTTACAAAATTCAAACATAATCAACCTAAAAAGACTCTAAATATATTGGAAAATATCAAAAACTTACAAAATTCAAACATAATAAACCTTTAAAAACTCCAAAAAAAACATTTGAAATATTTTAAAAAAAAAAAAAAATCAAATATTTATGACAACAAAAGATATATAGAAATTGATGGATCAAATAGTATAAAAATCAGTGATATAATAAGAAATAGCACCCCATTTAGAAGAGTGAATTCCCTCGATAGAGGGAGATATCAAAAGCTAATAAATTTCTTTGTTGTTGCATGGAGAAAAAGTGCATAGGTAAAGATGGAAATTGTTGAGAAGTGTAGCAAGAAAGGCTCACTTTGACTTTGCCTTGGTCAAATTGAGAAAATTTGAAATTTCCACATCAATAGACAACTTGGAGGCAGCGAACTTGTGTGACATGGCTCTTGTCACTCAGTTAGCTCACTAAATTCGAGTTAGAGGGCCTGGAATTCAATTAGGCATTTGTGATTGCTAAATTTTAGTAATCTAGGTCAGTTATTTCCAGTTGTGTTCAGTTAAACTAGTTCTAACGGTTGATGGAAGTAATGGAAGGTCAGTTATGCAGTGGGATAGCATTTTAACTCATTGATCATCCAGTTGACTGATAAATCATCTCAAAATAGCTAATGCATGCAAGGAATTCAAGTTCCTCAGTTGTGATGTAGATTCCAAGGCAGTGTAACAAGAAGTTGTAAACTAGTTTGAGTGTACATGTGTTGCATGCAGTCAGATGATCAATCCTTGGGAATTGTGCAATTAATTGGAGTAAAATCCAAAAAAATAGGGATTAATTCTTCAAGAATTGCACAAGGAAATAGGGGTTCAAGTTGAGGCAAAAATTGGCTAAGCCTGGGTTAGAGCCTCTCATTTAGCAGAGAGATAGGTTATTCACTTGCAAGTTGTGCTCAGAGCGGACAAGCAATTGTAATACATTCTCTATTTGTTTGATTAATGCAAAGAGCCTTGAGGGGTTTTTCCCAGTTGGGTTCCCCTAGAAAAAATATTGTGCATGTGTGGTTTTTCTTATTGCATGTTTGTAAATGTTGTTCTAAATTGTTAATTAAATTCCACAGATCAATAGAGTAGAATTGTGTCTCTTGATTTTAGATTAAATTTCTTGATCAGTTGCAATTCTATCACCATATCTCTACATGGTATCAGAGTAGGCTTCACATTAGAACAAGAATTTCGAAGTTGTTCCTCAAGAGGTTCGAATTTTGCAACTTCAGTGTAGCAGGATTTCTTTAGGATTGAGAAAATAACCTTCAATGGACTGAGATTAAAGCATGCCTTGGAATCCAAATCAAATTTCATTGCATGGAAGGATCACATGAAGGTCGTGCTTGATGAAAATGGATTGTTGGATTATGTCAAGACAAACATTCCAAAACAAGGATTAGTTGATGCCTAGAACCTAGCCCAATGGAAGAAAAACGTAGCCAAAGCGAGGAGAATAATCTTGGAAGGAGTGGGAGATTACATTATCTCAAGTCTCCATGGGAAAGAAACTTCTTTCATAATGTGGAAGGCACTTACAGAGCTATTCGAATCGAATAGCAATGACCATAGAAAACTAGCCCTCAAAGACAAATTTTGAAATATTAAGATGCAGAAGAATGATATTAATCTGCAATATCTCACCTAATTTACACAAGTTCAAGATGAGCTTGGAGGGGTTGGTGTGAATGTTGCAGAAGATTACCTGGTGAACCTAACTCTTCTAGGCCTTCCCAAAAGTTGGCTAGCTACCAAGACTCAAAGAACGAGGGGGAGAAAGAACCAAATTGAGAACGCTCATGGATGAGTTGGTACAAGAGGAGATCAAGAGGAATACCAAAGATGGAACCTCATCCAAGGAGAGGATGAATAAAAGTTTCCATTGGTTGGAAAGGGAAACAAGGGCAAAGGGAAGAAATCTCAAACCAAACCAGAATCCAACGAAGGGGGCAAGAAGAAAGACTTGTCCAAAATAAAATACTTCAATTGTCATGAATTCAGACACTATGCTATAAAGTGTCCATGCAAAAATTCTAGCGAGAAGAAATCAAGAGTAGCAGCAGGTGAAGCATTGGCTTCACAGTTTGAGCTAGACTTCACCCTTATCGCATGCATGGTCAGCTCTTTGATGGGGAGTGTGTGGTACTTGGATTCTGGTTCCTCATTCCATGTGACAGGGTGCAGAGAGTTTTTCAGTGACCTGGAGGAGAAAGATCTCAATATGCATATTGAGCTTGGGGACAACGGAAGGTACAGTGTCACCAGGATTGGTACAGTATCCTTTAAGAGGGAGTTGAGATCTCCTATTCTCCTCAAAGATGTCATGTTTGTTCCGGCCTAAAGAAAAATCTCATCTTTGTAGCAGTTTTGTAAGACTGTGGCTATGATGTAATCTTCAGTAAAGGTAAATCCTTTCTGAGGCACATAGCTACTGGACAGGTAAAGAAAATCAGTGTTCGTGTGAAGAACCTATACAAGTTAGATGTGGAAGATTGTGTTGCATTAAGCAGTAAGACACAAAAAGTGAAGGGTCATGATGTCAGTGAACTCTGGCACAGGAGATTGGGCCATTTGCATCATGGCACCCTGAAAATTATGCAGCAAATAACCACTGGCCTCCCAAAAGGAGCACTTGAGCAGCAGGATGCCTGCAAGGGTTGTACCTTGGGAAAGTATATGAAATACACATTCCATGATCAAGACAACAAAGCACATGCAGTCTTGGAAAGAGTCCATTCCGATATTTGTGTACCTTTCTCGACAACCTCCACTGCCAGACATAAGTATTTTGTTATTTTCATTGATGATTTCTCAAGGAATTGATGGATCTTCTTTATGCGGAAGAAGGATGAGACATTCTCAAAGTTTGTAGAATTCAAGGCACTAGTTGAGAAAGATACCAACAAGAAGGTGAAGGCTCTCAGAAGCAACAATGGAGGTGGGTATGTTTCGAATGGCTTCAAGGATCTTTGTACAAAAGAAGACATTCAAAGAGAGCTCATAGCACCCCACAACCCACAACAGAACGGGGTAGCTGAGAGGAAGAACCGGATCATTGTGGGAGTTGCGAGAGCTATGCTACATGACCAAGGCCTACCATTGCATTTGTAGGCAGAGGCATGTAACACAACAATCTACTTGCAGAACCGAAGTCCTCATTGGATTCTTGGCATGATTACACCAGAGAAGTCTTTCTTGGGGAGAACGTAGGATGTGTCTCACTTCAAAAATTTTGGAGCCTTTGTTCACTGCCATGTCTCCAAAGATTTGAGGAAGAAGCTTGATCCGACAGCAGAGTTGGGAGTTTTTGTGGGTTACACTGAAACTCCACACAATTACCGTGTACTTACCTTCCCTCAAAATGACAGCAGTGTGAAGGCATGTAAAGTTCGATGAGGAGAAAGTGATGTGGTGCTCTCCTAAGAGGGAGCTTCAGATCCTACCCGGAGAGGAACTTTTAACTCCAAAGTAGGAGCCTTGGGATGTTGTGCTTAGGAAGTTGTGGAGCAACCACAAATGGAGGAACACAGAGGAGGCAAAGTGGATACATCCACTCAAGCAGAAACATCCAGAGAAGGTGGGAAAAAAAAAACAAGGAAGCTGAGATATTGGTGCAGGATGCAAGGTAGAATGTGGGAGCTCCTTCAAATTTGCGCAGGAAAAGGTCACCTGAGAGGTACACTGGCTACATGGTTCTAATCACTGAGCTTATAGAGACTGAGATGTCTTGTTTTGAGGAAGCAATAGAGCAACATGTATGGGTTCATGCAATGGTGGAAGAATATGAATCCATCATGAAGAACAGTGTTTGGGAAGTGGTCCAAAGACCACCAGATAAATCAGTTGTGGGTTCGAGATGGATCTTCAAGGTTAAGCATGCAGCAAACATAAGCATAGAGAAGTATAAGGTCAAATTTGTGGCCAAAGGATTCTCTCAAATTGAAGGAATTGACTATGAGGAAACCTTTGCTCCCATAGCAAGGTATTCACCCATCATATCAATTCTTGCACTGATTACGCAGATGGGGTAGAAGATCCACCAGATGGATGTAAAAACAACTTTTCGCAGTGGTGTTATTGAGGAGGAAGTGTACATCGAGCAACAAGAAGGCTTTGAGACATTTGATTGGGAGTCTCATGTGTGTAGACTTAGGCAAGCATTGTACGGTCTCAAACTGGAACCCCAAGCTTCGTACACCAAGATCGACAGTTATCTCACTGGTTTGGGATTCACCAAAAGTGAAGTAGATGTGAACCTCTATCATATTTTGGTAGAAGGTAAATTGTTTATCATTGTTTTATATATTGATGATTTAATATTGATAGGTGATGAGCATTTGATCAGCTCTTGCAAGGACCTTGCAAGGGAACTTCAGATGAAGGACATGGGACTCATGCACTACTTCCTCGAATTGAAAGTATGGCAAGGCAATGGGGAATTGTTTGTGTCTCAAGGCAAGTATGTCAACATGATACTGCAGAGATTTCACATGGAGAGTTATAAGCCCATACAGACACCTCTAGCGACCAACTAGAGGAAGGAGAATGCCACTTAAGGTGAAGAGGTGGATGCCACCATTTCCCAACAGTTAGTGGGTTTGTAGAGGTATCTTGTGAACACACGACCAAATATGTGCTATGCAGTCAACCATTTGAGCCAATCTATGTTTAGGTCGACCAAATTGTATTGGAAGACAGTTAAACGTGTTTTACAGTACCTCAGAGGCACTACCTAGTATGGATTATGGTACAGACGAATGTCCGTGAATGTTGTGTGGCTTCACAGATGCAGATTGGGCAGGGAATCCATCCGACCGAAAAGAGTACATCAGGTGGAATTTTCAGTGTTGGGTCCATAACGATTTCCCGGTACAGCATGAAGCAGAGGTCTGTGGCACTCAACTCGGCAAAACATAAGACATGGCTGCAAGTCAAGCAGCGTGTGAGGTGATCTAGATGAGAAAGATACTTGTGGGATTGTTTGGTCATATGATGGATCCAACTGTGATTTATTGTGATAATCATAGTTGCATTAAACTCTCTAAGAATTCGTTATTTCACAATCGATCCAAGAATATAGATATTCGGTATCATCATTTACAAGACTATCTACAGAGGCGGATAATGTTGCTACAATACATTCTGACAGAGGAACAAGATGTTGACATCTTGACAAAGGCTTTGTCAAGAGGGAAGTTTGAATTCCACAGGTGCAGAATAGGGGTGTTTGATAATCCATTTCTTGCTAAGAGGGAGTGTTGAGAAGTGTAGCAAGAAATGCTCAATTTGACTTTGCCTTGGTCAAATTGAGAAAATTCAAAATTTCCACATCATCAGACAACTTGGAGGTACTTAACTTATGTGACATAGCTCTTGTCACTCAGTTAACTTAATAAATTCGAGTTAGAGGGCTTGGAGTTCAGTGAAGCATGTGTGATTGCTAAATTTTAGTAATTCAGGTTAGTTATTTCAATTTGTGTTCAGTTAAACTAGTTCTAACAGTTAATGGAACTAGTGGAAGGTCAATTATGCAATGGAATAGTTGTCTAACTCAGTAACTATCCAATTAATTAATCAATCAGCTCAAAATAGCTAGTGCATGCAAGGAATTCGAGTTCCTCAACTACGGTGGAGATTTCAAGGCAATGTAACAAGCAATTGTAAACTAGTTTGAGTGTATAGGTGTTACATGTAGTCATATGAACAATCCTTGGGAATTGTGCAATCAATTGGAGGAAAATTCCTAAAAAACATGGTCTAATTTTTCAAAAATTGTGCAAGGAAATAGGGGTTCAAGCTTAGGCAGAAATTGACTAAGCTTGGGTCATAGCCTCTCATTGAGCAGAGAGATAAGTTATTCACTTGCAGGTTGTGCTCAGAGCGGGCAAGCAATTATAATAAATTCTCTATTCATATAATTAATGCAAAGAGGCTTGAGGGGTTTTCCTAGTTGGGTTCCCCTAGAAAAAATATTGTGCATGTGTGGTTTTTCTTATTGCATGTTTGTGAATGTTCTAAATTGTCAATTAAATTTCGCAGATCAATAGAGTAGAATTGTGTCTCTTGAATTTAGATTAAATTTCTTGAGTAGTTGCATTGCTATCACCATATTTAGACAAAAATAACTTCCACAAGTGAAGACGTCTGTTCACAAGGAAATATCGGGTTGCATGTACAAGTAAACGTCAATTATGAGGTTGATAAGTAGGTTTGAATTTAATACCATGATTTAGAATTTAAAAAAGCAAAAACAACCATAGAAAATAGAGATTTATACATGGACAAATAAGGCGAAAAAGGTGGTTTTAACAAGGTCAAAATGGTTAGGTCTTATTGCACCGAGAGGCCCCTCCAACGCAGTATGGTAGAGATGATGTAATGTAATGTTTAACATTTTGACTAAGTCAAATTACATTAAAATAAAAATAAAAAAATTAATATAATTTAATGTATACATTTTAACTCACATCAAAATAAAATAAAAAAGATAAAAATAAAAAATAACCCTATAAAAATAAAATAAAAATAAAAATAAAAATGATCTATGGTATTGAGCCATATTCATTTGGGATATAGCCTATTTAAAGGGGGAAATTAAACCAACTTAGATCTATCTTAACTCTAAATCTACCAACAGCCAAGAGAGATCAAATCTCTTGAGATACAAACCTCTTTTAGAGTGAAAAGAGATTTAATTCCTTTGGATGCTCAATAAATCCAGAATTAAGATAGATATAGACTGATTTTTAGTGAAGTTGTCTCCACATCAACATGATCCCTAAAGAAAAAAGCAACATGATCCCTTAAAAAAAAAAACAAGGAAAAAAAGGCTACGAGTTACAAAGAGATCATCTAACGAAAGTAGTACCTCAATTTCCTATTTTATCATCCATTCATTTACCACATCTTTTTACCACATCTTGTGCACGGCCATTTATTGGACCGTTTTAGCATTATGAAGGGGAGCTACCTCCTTTTCTCTATAGAGTGGTATTTATGACGTTGAATTTTGTATTGAAGAAATTAGGTTTAGGGTGGAATGACGATGTCAACCGAAATTTGTTAACATAAGTAATATGAATACGTGGGGAAGTCTAGCTGTAAAAACCTACAGCATGCATCTCTTGACAGGCAGCATGCTCCTTCATAGTTCTGCAAGTAGGACACAGCCTACCCCTTTTCGCCTGCGACTAACTCTCGTTTGCGGTTTAGGCATACATGTAGGTCAAACCCACAACGTGCTCCTTTCGATCGCAGCGTTTATTTTATTAACCACAACCCTACAGCAATGGCAATCTTTGGCTATATTCTCTACAATTATGAAAGTTCCTAACAGCAACCCTGCATTTATGGCAAAATTGAGCCCTAGTCGACCTACATTCATGGCAGTTATTGATCTATGGCCCTGCAATTGTGATAGGCTTGGATTACTACAGGAGCATTATGGAGATGAGAGCTTCGTCAAAAACAATTATTAGTTATATGCTTTGCATTCCAATATATTCTCTATGAAATGTGGGACTGGTATGAATTTCTTTGTTAAAAAACCCATTGTGCAACAGATACAATGTGTCTGGTTTCTCATCTACATCCTTGTGTACAGATAATAATGTGATGATGAATTACATGGCATTAATATTTGGCATTGTATATATCCATGTTGTGCTGGTATTTATTGCTTAGATATATTTCTTTTATCATCATGAGACATAGTTGCATATTGTCTTTGGGCGATTTACTAACAATATATTGTGGACAGCCACATCACTGGCCATTAATCTATTCTGTTAGTTCATGCACAAAATAACGATTATGATATTTCATATTAATTGCAATTTTATATAACAAAATGACACAACTTGATTTAAATCCAAGGCTTCAATTAAGATTGATCTCAATCTCCTCTGTAAAAACTCAAACAACTAAAGTAGATGTGAAAATTTTCGATGAATCATAAGCAACAGATGTTCAAAGAGCATCCATACTTGTATCCACAAGTATGTCCAGCATAGCCTGACTTATAAATTATACAATCGCAGGATAAAAATATTTATCGAACTTTCCTTGAATATTTGAAATAATACATATATACAGAGAAGGCCAGCTGCGTACATCATTAACCATTTATAACAAAATCTTAATAACGCAGCTCACCAGTATGTACAAGGTTTCCACAATATACGTAGCGCTTGACAGGATGAATAAATGAAATTTCATTACACAAGGAGTTGAACACAACAGAAATGCTTCATGCATCTGCATTTATTAAATTGATCACTATTTTACAATCCAGTGCGGACCAATTGAATGGAGGATCAGATCACTAAAATGACCTAAGGTATTTGAATCATTACCAAAATTGAAGCGAGCTGGAAATGGACCTGTCGGCTTTATGTAGAAAATTTCTTAGCAGATTGGGAACTTCAAGGTTGTTACCTTCCTGGTTATCAGATTAACAGAAACGTCAGAACTGGGAACATCGTAAACATTACTATTTACTTCCAGAAAATAAGGGAAATCATTAGAACTGCGATAATGATGAAATATTATTGATTCAGAAAGAACAGTTCAAAAGGACATGAACTTCTTTTAATATAAAAATATATTCATTTTCATGCCATATTTGTGTGTCCAAATCCTTTTCCTTCCTATTTTCTTTTCAATTTATTTCTTATCTATTGTCAATTTAAGAAATGAAGCCGCAGATGATGAGAGGTTGGATGAGTTGATTCAAAAAGATTTATTTAAATTTTAGACGCAGATGATGAGAGGTTGGATGAGTTGATTCAAAAGATTTATGTAAATTTTAGATTTTTAATTTAAAAGCAGGGAGGTGCGGTTTTTCCGCTCCACAATGGTTTGCAATATAATTCATATATAACCATTGTGCAAGCAGCGTCATGAATACCATGGATTAAGAATCACTCCAATCATCATCTTCATCATCTTCACTTCCAATAAAAGCCTGCAATTGCAAAATCAATTTCATAAGACAGAAAGTACATCAACCCGCTGGTTTCTTATTACGACCTAGAAAATCCAACACATGGTGAACATAGTCAAGTTTGATGTCTTGCCTGCCGAATAGCACTAGCCTTTTCGAGAATAGCAGTAACATTAATATTTGTTGCTGATTTCGTAGCTTCTTGCTTTTTAACAGCCGTCGGTCTCAAGCTGAAAGACTGAAAAAAAACGAAACCACCATATGCCAGACAACATTAACATGGTTCACAAAAGTCACCTAGCTTATTAGGCTGATCATACAAATCTTAAGAACCATAAGAGCATATTTGACACGTCTACAAAGTTATAAAAGCTAATACAGTTTAATCAAACTGCCAGATGGAATAAGAATGAGATGTTCAGAAGTGTTAAGAAGCCAAAAGAGTGCAGTAATGGGCTTAGCTACCAACCCGAGTCCTTATTTCGTGTAGTAACTCCTCTCTCTCACTTAACGGCTTGTCTTTTAATGATTGCGTTTTTCGTACAACTTTCCTTAGCTGCACAAAACATTCAATCCCTGCCCATAAGATGTAATCTGGCAAGTTTTTAGAAAAAAGGGCTGGAATTTGAGAATTTACACACCGAAGAAAAGGAATGGTATAGAAAAAACAGATATACCATGCTTTTGTCATATGAAGCAATGGCTTTTATAAGTGAATCATTCCGTTCAAGGGACATCTTCCAAGATTGTGGATCCTGTGCAGGTCTGCTATGCTTTGATAAAAGAGGAGGCAGTACAGGTGGAGCTGGAGGTTCAACCAATTTGGTATATTGTAAGGATCCTTCTGGAGGCTTTGTTATCCACCAATTTAAAGTTGGAAGTGGAGGCGGCAGTGGTGTCTCCTGTGAATTTCTTCTTTGATATCTAGGCTCTGCACTTAGAGAGCTTGATACTAAGAGCTCAGACTCTATATCCATGGATTGACTTGTCGCAATAAGATGCATATCATGAGAACTGTTTCCAAGAGAGTTGGAGAAAGGGAGTGCAGTAGATATGGAAGACCCTGGAGATAGTCCAACAGGGGTACTGCTATATACTTCCTCCGCACTGCAATAATCAAGTTTTTGTAGGATTGAATCCCTGGGTGTGCTTGCACTCGACGAGTTTGTTGATGCAGAATTTGATGGAACTCTTGGAGAACCAACACCCCTATTCATAGTCCCAGAGAATACAGCAGATTCAGAAACAATTTCTAAAGAATTGCTGCTACCTGAATGTTGAGAAAAGCTCTTTTCTTGTGCACATTCAGAACCATCATCTCTATCTATTAGTTTTGAGAACTTTGTTTCATCTACAATAATCTGAGAGGATTCTTCCAGATTATTTGATGACAGAGAAACACAGTCACTGATGCTTTTTTCCTCAGCTCCCCTTGAGACTGAACTTGAATGTTCTGGTAACACATGGAAAGAAGATACTAGATTGGTGGTTGTGCTCACAAGCAGACTCCTTTCAAGGTTCACAACTTCTGGATGATAATTTTCACTGGCAGAGAGCATAGCAGGACATGTTCCTAGGGCAAACTGAGAGGAGGAAATCTTCATATCATCCTCGAGAGGAGATGACAGCTCATAAGCATGTGCATTAACATCACCAACACTCAAGAGCAAGCCTTCCTTTAAATAAACACCATGTGGTTCATCAGCAAGATTGATTGGTAAATTGGTACTGAAAGGTTTAGACACTACCTCCATGTGGACAGGATTAACAGCAAGTGTATGATCAACAGAGCTTGCAGTAGGCACGTCATGGAATATTCTACCATGGCCTTCAGCAAGGAGTTCTGTCTTTGTCTGAGTATTAGAAAAAGTGTGTGATCCAACATCAACAGATTCTTCGGAGGATCTAGAATGGAGGAAGTCAACAGGGGATGTTGTATCATGAACAACATACTCTGCATTGAGAAAAACTTCAATTTCATCTTTACTGAATTCATCAAGCTGTTCATTGTAATCATTGGCTGATGAGGCTGAATCAGACATTGAATCAACATGCCTGCCACTAGCAAGCTCAGCTTGAACCAAATCAATAGGAATCCCTTTCATGAAAATGTCAGGATTCAAATCTTCTTCAAGGGTGATCCCAACACCTTTTGAGCTGTCAGACCAATAAATTAACTGATCTCCCGACACATCACCAGAAATTTGTTTACTTGGAGTTCCAGGTAATGAATTACCCGCATAACCTACAGGCACTCGAACATTCTGCAAGTCCAGAGGCAATTCTACCTGTCTAGGATCTGCTGCCGTTTTGTTCATCTGAACTGATTTTAATCCAAGTGCATCTCCAGAAATTATAACAGCATCTATACGTTTGTTGATTGGTTCAATATCCATACCAGATCTATGCACTTCAGCATATGTCGAATCTGAGGGCAGGTCTGCACATGACTGGATAAAAGGTTTGCAATGTAAGTTTCCAGCAGAAGGTTCACTGTATAGAGTCCCAACCTTCAATTGCGCAGAGATGGATGCAGCTGAAGTCAAAGATGGATTTTCGTGTTCAGAAAATTCCTTGTCACAACAATCAGGGTCACCTGGCATTTCACTTTCTGAATAATCAGCATCTAAATCAACGCATGAACTCTCATCTTGCATCAGTGCATCATGAAAACCAGAAGCTAACTCAGAAGCATCAGACACGGCCGCTAGTTCAATTTTTTTTGAGTCTGAAGATATCAAAGGGAAAAGATGTTCCATTTCATCACTACATTTCAGTTCATTTTGAACTGGAACATCAAGGCTGCCAGACGCAAACTCAGAATGATCAGAAGCTGATGTTGACATCATTTCATTAAAATCTCTAGATTTGATAGAGAGGTGTGACAATCTTTCACTGTTAGAAGAGCATGTTTGTAACTTATCATCAGTTACCCCTGTGGACGCCTCAGTTGTGGCAAGAAGTTTTTCCGTTAGAATCGGCAATTCAAATTTTACATCACCATACATAATGGACAATTCAGGCGTAACAAATCTAAACAATGCATCTGCACTGTCAAATCGGCCAGAAGTTGTAGCATTATGAGAAACATCAGACAATTCAAAATTGGAGAATGCAAAAGAGGATGAACGGTCCAGCACAGCATCATATGCCTGAACAGGACAACTGCTTGCAGACACAACATCTGCAGCATTAGTAAATGACGTAACATCAAAATTGTCACTCGATGCTTCCACAGTGGAAGCATGACCTGTCTGGGTAATGCTACCACTTTGGGAAGATATATTTGCAACATTTTCACAATGAGTACTACTGTCTAGACTAGCAGCTGATTCAATCCCTCCAGATTCTGTAACCACGTGGATAGAAGCAAGACTTGAAGGTGGCTCCAAATTTGAGAATTCAAAAGAAGGAGAGTGGTTGTGAACAGCATCACCTGTCTGAATGAAATCAGCGTCTGGAGCAAGCACGAAATCTGCAGGAGTAGCAATTGATGTGAGACTGATATGATCACTCTGTGCTTCAACATTGGAGGCATCAGTCTTCTGGACAATATTCCCACCACAAGAATATAGACAGTGTGCAACTTCATTACCGCTGTCAAGATCAGTAGTTGATTTCTCCTCTCTAAACTTTGTAGATTCATCAACAGATACAAGATTTGAGGATGGCTCCAGATTTTCAAAGCTATCCTGTGAGGCTGTGCATGATGACAAATTTGCAAAACTATCAGCACATTTGACATTATAAAACTGTATACAAGCTTTTACTTTTGAAAAATCATTGGACAACTCACTAAAGCATGTAGAAGATTGAACATCGAGAACCGAAGATTCAGCAGGCTGTTTTTGTAATTTCTTGTGTGTATGGGGTCCAGTTTCTCTATGCTCAGAATTTATGTCAGAATCAACCTCATGGTTAATCTGACACTCAGAGTCTGTTTCTATTTCTGATTCCATGCTAGTACGAGCATCCATGAAATTGTCCACCTCACTTCCTATATCATCTACCTGATTCAAATCATCTTCAACTTCTCTTTTCTTTTCTCCATTAACTAATACAGCTTTTTGCTCAGTTCGCATGATGTTTAAGGTCATTCTCTCAGCCTCTATATCCTTGGCACTGATCTTCAACGACTGAAAAGTTGGAACGCAAGCAATAGCAAGATTATCTTTCATGCTATCTTCATGAACCATTGCTTTATTCTCCCAGTGCTGACAAGGTGACAAGGGATTGTGTGAGTATGCACTGGGCACATATAGAAACCTTGATACATTTTCTTCCCACCACTTCAATTAGAAAAGATGGTCCACTCACCTGTTTTGTCGTCAATGTCTGATTACAAGTATTTAATAGGCTCCCAGGGGAACGTACTGGACCAGCTAGATCAAGCGATGAAAAATGAAATCTGCAGAGACCAAGACTATTATTGAATCATAATGTACTATACTTTTCATTTTCAAAAATATAGAAGGAAAAAACAATGCAGTAAGTACTTCTGGTGTCCATAAGGTGAGGCAGCAGCACCCAAAAATAGATGTCAATAGAATAATACTTGTCTTTTTTCTTATGCATCCTCAGTTTTGCCAATAAAGCTATGAATCTAGATAAGAATAAAAGTGCATCTCATACCTGGAGTTTTGTTGTGATGTGACAGCAACTCTTGCAGTCTCACCATTTCTTCGTCTCCGGCCTTTTTTCTGAATTATTGCATTTGCGAAGACAAAAGGCACCAACAAAAGCTATGAGTGAGATTTGCATAGGGCTTACAGTTATTCAGTTTAAATAATTGGAAAAATGATACTTCCAGAAATAAATCTCGGTACATCCTCTTTTAAGAACTTGAAAATACCCTGTATGAAAAAAGCTTTGTAATATGCAAACCAGTATTGTGAAATTCAGAAGGGACTCATGAATCTTGCCAAGTCTCTCCCAAAATGGGTTCTCACTTGAAACTTTTGGGAAAAATTCCTGAACCCTAGACTTGGTTGAAAGCCTGAAACTCACCAAAGCTCATGGAAACTCACCAAACACACTGAAACTCCCCTGAACAGTTTGACCCCTAGTAGGAAAAGAAATGATAATATAAAAGCCTTCATTTTCCTTTATTTTCCATTTTCACCCTTTCATTTAAATTCGCAAATATCATTAATAGTTCCAGGATGTTTGAGAGCGGTTCCATCCAAAATTCCAGACTTGATAGTTCCAACTTTTCAAGCTTCCAGGATTTCAGGACAGAAATATGTAATGAGCCATTCTTCATAACCTTTCCTCAGAATGTAGTGATGCCAAGAATTTGAACCAAGGTACCCCTGGTAACAAAGCACACCCACTTAGAACAAAGTCCACTTAGGGATGTGTTGACCACTCGGTGTCAAATACCTTATAGCAGTACACATTTTTTCAAAGCATTCCATCATGTTCGAGCAGCCAGACATTCAGATATCATCATCATCTTTCAGCAGTTTTTTCAAAATTGTAATCCAAATTCTGCAGCCCTGTGTGGCCATTGTAAAAATGATTCTAGTGTGTCAATAAAGCCATGTAAAACACCTAGGTGAGCTTAAGATTTTCAGCAAAGAGTCTCACTCTAGAGAGTTTTTTAACCTCAACTAATTATTTGTGTTTCTCCTAAACATCAAATAATTAGAGGAGTTTTTCTCCCAGACGTACCACAAAGCTAGAGTGGGGCTCGATGGTGGTGTCTTAGGTGAGTCTTAAGTGTATAGAGTCATGTAAATCATCATGCTAGATCATGTCTTGAGTTTTGCAGAATTTGGTAAAGCTTAAGTGTCTAATTTTAATTATTAGAATTTCCCATTGGTTGGGATTTTAATAATTATTTTGATGTAAATTGTAAAATGCAATATTTATAGAAGTTGAGGGGGTGGAGTACTTATAATTAGAACCTCTACACCTTGACATTTTATTCAGACACTTTTTGAGGGTTGAAATCATGTCTATCCCCTCAAATTATTTTCTATTTGCTTTTTCTAGCAAAAAATTAGCTGGAAAATGGTCAAAAAATAAAAAATGAGAGGAAATAAAATTCTCTCCAAGTTGAAAAACAATGTTTTGGAGAAAGAGGACTTTCCTGAGGAAGATTGAATTTGAAGGACTCATTTCCAAGGAAAAAAAATCCCACAAAAAATTCCTTGGACCAAAAAAAATAATTTCTCAATATTTTTGAGGCCCTCTATCAAAGGAAAAAAAATGATTTTCTTAATATAAATCAAACTTTTGGACCATGGTGGTTAATTGATAGGGGGTTTTTCAAGAAGAAAATTTTGAGAATTTTATTTTTGGACTAGGATCAAAGTCTTCTTCAACAAATTCGAATTTCTTTTTCAAGATCGAGGGATAGGATTAAAGTTCGGCATGGATCAAGCATCAACTAGTTGTTATTCTCTAGGATTAAGTCAAATTTGTGCACTTCCTTGGACCAAGCCATTTTCCACTTGGAGGGGGGATCTAGATCTCTTATTTTCTATAAATTGAACCTAAGGCTCCTCATTGTATACATCTTTGGATGGTGTAACTAGCTTTGGAAACTCTCTCTCTATAATACTTTTTCTCTGGAATAATAAAGAAAAAAAATTTGGGGTTCATTGATGGTGGTGTTTCTCTTCTGCTTCTTGCGGTAATATTTTTCTGGATGCTATTCTTAGTGCTCTACTAGATAAATTTTTCAAGAGTTGTTATTTCTTTAGCTAGTTGTGGAATAACTTATTGCATAGGTACCTTGCAATGGTTATTAGCTTTAGAGAAACAATTTAATTCAATTGATCTAGCAGGTATCTCTAGCTCTTGGGAATTATTTCGCTATCTAATCTCTATTGATCTAACAATTTGATCTTAAGTGTGTAGAGATATATTTCATATTCAAATCTTGGGCATGAGGGGAAGTCTTCGGTTGGACCAGCCAAGTCCCAAGATACAAGATCTGAAGAGCCTACTTGATTGAATTTCCAAGACTTATCTAACGAATAATTTCTTGCAGGGCTTCTTGGCTAGTACTCTATCTAAATCTATTTATTCATTAACTCTTTACCTATTGCACTTTAAAAATTAGATCTGCTACGAGAGCTTTGTTTATAATGAATTTGTAAATAATACCTTGTACACATTTCCATCTAACATTGTATATATTTTATCCATTTGTATATATTATTGTTCAATTTTTTCTCTTGCGGATCTGAAGAAACGTCTAGGGTTTTTCCTTTGAATTTTGTTTGCACGTGAATCTATCTCAAGGATCAAGGAAAAATTGATTTGGGGAGGCTCCAAACCTCACCTAGCCTAGACAGCTAGGGTTTTTAGCTCAACATTTCATTTTTTGAAGGCTGACTAGCCTATCCCTTTCTTCCTTCAAGACTGCAGGCTTCAAGCCCTTTTATAGGCCTCTCAAGGGGATTGATTTAAATTTTTTGTAGGTTGATCTCATCACAGAATTTTTTAGGAAGCTGCTAGGGTTTGAAGGGCCTATTTCCCTCTAAACCAATTTTTTTTCCAGGGGTTTTGCTTCGTAAAAAATTTCCAGAATTTTCTAAGATCAGCTTGGGGTTTTGACTTCTATTCGCTTCAGATCTTGCTCTTTAGATCAGCCGCTAGCTTTGGAGGCACTTCTCTTGCTTATTTGAGGAATATTTTATTGCAAAATTTGATCTTTTCAGGGGTTTATTTTTATAGATTTGCAAAGGGTTTTGATTGGGGTTTAATTTATTTGCAGCCCAACAAAAAATTTCCTTTTTGCAAGGCCGCAGGCTTGGAGAACCATTTGACTTCAAAAAAAAATAGACCCCCTTAGGAAGGCTGCAAGCCTTCAGGGCTTTTAAAATTTTGTATCTGATTTTTTTTTGCACTGATCCTTATCTTCTTGCAGGTGTTTCAACGAATTTTGAGGTGGGTTTTAGAGTCATTCTTTGCTACGCCGCAATCCTAGATTGACCTCTCTCGTGTATTAAATTTTCAGCTACGATTATAAATTTCAGAAGGATTTTTTAGGACTAGCCTTTGTGATTTTCAACAGGACAGAAAGCCTCTTTGGAGGGTTATTTTCTGTCATTACCGTGAACTCACAACTCTCATCTTTCACCTGATGCGAGAGGTTTCCAAGGCCTGAAGTGGTCTGGTCATTTTACAAAAATTTTAAGAGGCTTCAAGCCCTAAACTATAACAAAACTCCCTTGACAAAACTTAATAGAATTAAACCAAAATATAGTTGATTTTTCGGGACTGGCCATGAGCCATTTCAGACTTGTTTTCTCCCTTGGAAGAGAGTATTTTGATCAATGGAGCAAGCTATTTTAAGGTCTGCTCTTATTGTTTTGCAGGAGAATCAATCACTGAAGATTTAGTCCTACCTAGTGCAGAAATCAAGCATTGTTCTCTGAGATTTGGAATGAGGAATTTCCTGCTCCTAGATCACTTAGGCCTGAACATTTGTTGACTGTCATTCATCTCTTTGGAGGCAGTGATCTTAAAAAGGTTTGATCCCTTGTTTTGAGGGGTTTCTAATTATATTTGTAGGCGGATTAACATTGTAAGCTTAAGGGGAAACTTGCTATTGTTTTTCTCTTATCATTGTGAATCTCCTTAGGTTGGAGAAGAGTCCTCCTTCCTTGTCTTGAAGGGCCTCTTTCGCCTGTAACCTCATAATAATAAAAGAGCATTTGTTGTTTTGAGGGAGCTTGGAATCTCTTTACAGGGCATCCTTTCTCCTTATTTAAAAGGGAGAGCTTATTGACTAACATTCTAACTCACTAACTTAGAGTAGATCTAACTGATAATTTTCTTCTTGCTAGGTTGGTCTTGCATTTAGTCTCTTTTGCATCCTAGATCTGATTTCATAGTTGCATCTCTAATCGCACTTGATTATCTCTTGTCTCCATTTCTTTGCAATTGTAGATGTAGATCTAAGCAGTAATTTCTCTTATTTCTTAGCAATCTCATTTTCCATCTTATAAGTGTAATTTCATTAAACAATTCTTGCTTGTTTCAACTGTCTAAATAAGTAAAGAAAATCTTTAAAGAACACTATCATTTAAAGGCATTTTGGGATTCTGCTCTAATTCATCTAATCTAATTGACATCCATTGAATATCTTTGTTTCATTGAATAATTATTGCTTCATTGGTTATTGTCAGAAGCTGGTAATCGTGTGCTTTGAAGTACTTATTTCATTTTGAATTACAAACATGTTGGCATTTTAGTTTCCTTGAAGCATCTTGATATCATTGTATCTCTTTGAAGCAGTGGCATTTTCATCTACATCTTAGACTGCGATTTGCATCCTAAAATCCACCTCCAAGCATAAGTTTGGTTGAATAGAGAGATTGGACAACCTTCTCCACTATTCAATTTGAGAAATTTGACCCTTACTCAACGGTTAAAACAAGTGACCTTGCAGTTCTCTTGTGGGCAATCCCTTGCAGGAATGGAGGCACTTGGGTCGTTAGAAGCAAATGGAGGTACAGTTAATAAGGCATTAGCCTTCTTCCTTGGACCTTTTTTCTACAACCTTGTTTAAGACTAGTTTCAAAACAATTGAGGAGGACAACCTCATCTAGATTAGGCATTTTAACTAAAATTAACCAAGATCTTGCATCTCACCTAGCTTAGTCTTGCATTCATTCTAACTTTCTCTCATTGAGCATATTGTTAACTGTGAGCATTTAATCTTTTCTTGCAAACTTTCATTATTGCTCTTGTACTTGTTATTTAATTTCCTTGCTCATTGTCCACTGATAATGTCATATATTTATTTGAGCATCTCTTTGAAACAAAATACAAGTTTCTTTAATTCTTGCAAGTTATATCTTTTGCCCATACTTTAATATCGTGCCATTCTCTTGTACTAACGCTTGTCCTAAAACATTGTTGTTATTGTAACTTGAAGAATCTATTTACTTACAAGTATCTTGATTTACATTGAGCATTGTTTCATTGCTCATAAATAATGACACTTGCTCTAATTAATAGTCAAGTTGCATTAATAATATTTTTATTGCCCTTAGATCTAATAGACTTGTTGCTTCAACAAGTTTTCCTTCATTTTCCACTTTTAGGGACTATCTCCCTTAGCTTGCCTAGGAGAGAGCTTAAACGGAGTGAGTATGGAATAGGTGACAGCCCCTGCTCTAAGCGTTGCGCCTCTAAGATTACACCTGGTGGGATTGGGATTTTGCCCACATTGAGGTGTACATTTTAGGCAACAACGGGATGAAACCACCATCTACACATATTGATCAATATGTTCCAGAACCAACATCTGTGCCACCCAATTTGATAAAAGAACTATAGTGTGTCTATTTGAATTTTGAACAATGGTTGAATTCTTGAACTTGATATTATTTGATGGCTTGCAAGCTATTTGAAATTTTTATTCAGTTTCATTTTTTTTTAGACAAGTTAAGAAATCATAAAAATATTTAGAAAACATAGTCTTCCTCTGTCTAAAGTTTGTGAACTTGGAATCTAGGGGGTGGGGAACCTGCAAACACTATATATTTTCTAAAAAATAAATCGTTAGAACACACAGTGAATCGGATCACCTAAGATAAGCCCATAGCTTACCAATAGAATGTTCCTATCACCTACAATGAAATAACGATTAATAACAATCATAAAGCGCAATATAGGAATGCTATTACCCAACACATACCACAAATCAATAGATCAGAGACACCATGAACTGCACCCCAAAGTCTTTATTATGATTATTCGAACGTTCCCAACAGGACAGTAATTTACATTAGCTTTTCAGAGTTACATTAGCCAAACATTAGATGGCTTGAGACACAAATGACCTCTAATTTATAGATAAATCCTCCAAGTGGAAAATAATGACTAGTTGTCTTGAGACACAAATGACCTCTAATTTATAGATAAATCCTCCAAGTGAAAAATAATGGCTAGTTGGCTTGATCCTCGTCAAAATAATCTCAGTTGTCTATAAATCCTTGATGACCTTTTAATCTCTATCGTTGGAATTATTTATTTTTGAGAAATTTTCGAATTTCTCATTAAAACCATTTTTATTAGCTCAAAAATCATTATTTTTAGCTAATTTCCTCAAAAATTTGACTTTGATTTAACCACCAAGGCCCAAGGGTCCAATTTTTCTTGAAATTTCCAATATTCACTTGGTAGGGGACCTCCAAAATTTGACTTCTTTTAGAACCACGAAATTGTCCACTTGGAGAATTTAATTTCTCTATCAATTTAATTTTTTACTCTAATTAATTAATTTTCTGGCTTAGGATTAATTTTATTTTTGCCAGAAAAATTAATTAATTGACACTTGAGGGATTAATTATTTTTTCCACCCTCTAATATTTTAGCCATGGTGTCTAAGTATGAGGGACCATCCACTAAAATATTTTTACATAAGATTTTACACTAAGTAACCGGACACTCCTAAAATGCCCTCGTATCCCTGAATCCCCGTGTCGGACACCTCTAGGTGTCGAATTCGGCCCCAATTCGAAGGACACGGCGTGTCCGTACAGGGTACGGTCGGGATACGGCGTGTCCGAAAAGGGACACGCTGTATCCCGACCGTACCCCGTCGGACACGTCGTAGCCCGTCCTGCCGGGTACGGCCGGGCCCGCGGCAAGCAAAATCGCACGATTTTTTTTATAAAATGTGGCTTTTCCTTGTTATTTTCTCATCCATTTCATTTGTGTTTCATTTGTGAAGTGAGAAGGAGAGCTAGTGTGAGCAAGGAGCAAGTGTGTTCTTTCGAAGAGATTTGAACATCTGGTAAGTGCATTGTCCCTCTATATTTTGCATTTAGTTTGTTGTTAGTGTTTGCATGTGCATATGTTTTATATATTTAGTTGTTTTTGTTTATTTTTTACAGTATTTATGGCTCAATCAAAGGCAGCAAGACAGGGGCAAAGAAAGGGGAAGAATGTCCCCATTGGAGATGCCCCTCCTATCCCTCTTTCAACAGGGTCTACAAGTATTCCATCCATTGGAAGTGGGGCTGCAACAGTAGCTTCAAATGTGCAGGGAAAACAAATTGTTGACTTCAAATACCCATTGTGGAAATATGCAACAAGAGAGGAAGGGGCAGCAAAAAAGGGAGGAGGAAATTGTGGCTGGAAATGCAATTTTTGCAATGCCCATTTCAATGGCACATATTTCCGTGTGAAAGCTCATTTGTTGGGTATTCCAGGTTGTGGCGTTAAATGTTGTACAACAATTGAATTGCCAGATAAGAAGAAATTGCAGAAGAGGCGAGTATTGGTGAGGCAAATGTGGCAGCAAAATCAAAAAAATCCAAGACTAATGACCCCCTTCCATTCTTGAGGAAAAGCAGCAGCAAGTTCCCTTTTGAGACTTCTAGCAAGGGAGAATTAGCAAAGAGAAAGGCAACTGCAGTTGGTCCAATGGACAAGATTTTCCAAAAAGAGAAAAGGGAAGAGCTTGACCTCACCATTGCATTTTTTTTCTATCAGAACTTCATATCCTTTAATGTTGCACGATCACCTCTATTTATTGAGATGTGTCGAGTTCTTTGTCATGGGGCTCCATTAGGGTATGTGCCTCCTAGGTCAGAGAAGCTCAGAACCACATTGTTGACAAAGGCAAAGAAAGAGGTGGAAAAAATGCTTGAGCCTATTAAATCAGCATGGCCAACATCTGGGGTTAGCATTGTTTCTGATGGATGGACAGATCCAACACGCCACCCACTCATTAACTTCATGGTGTCATCCACGAATGGTGCAGTTTTCTTGAAAGCAGTGGATGCATTTGGAGAGTACAAGGATGCACAATATATGGGTGAGTTATTTCTCAAAGTTATTGAAAGTGTAGGTGTGGATTGTTGTGTGCAAATCATTACAGATAATGCACCTGTTTGCAAGGCTGCTGGCATAATTGTGGAAGCAAAATATCCACAAGTATTTTGGACACCTTGGATTGTCCATTCATTGAACTTGGCACTGAAATCTATTGCTTCTGATGTGCTTTGGATTGGAGCCACTATTGAGGATGCACGATATATCCGCAACTTTGTAACAAACCATACAAATGCCCTCACTATCTACAAGGAGTACAAAAATCTATCATTGTTGAAGATTGCAGATACACGGTTTGCCTCTTCATTCATCATGTTGAAGAGGTTGAGGGAGGTCAAGACCGCTCTTGGGTCTATGGTTATTTCAGAGTTTTGGTCTTTTTGGAGAAAGACGGATCAAGCAGCCTCAAAGAAGGTGAAGGACATAGTGTTGGATGATAGATGGTGGGAGAAGGTAGATCTAATTATTCAGATCATGGAGCCTATCATTTCCTTGCTCAGATTTGCAGATACAGACCAACCCATCCTAGGAGAGGTTTATGAGGGATGGGATTCCATGATTGAGTCTGTGAGGACCATTATTTTACAGAGTGAGTGCCCAAAGTATGAGACATCACCCGAGGCCTTCTTCACCGTCATACAGGATATTCTTGTCAGCAGATGGGACAATAATTGCACACCTTTACATTGTTTGGCTCACTCCTTGAACCCAAAATACTACAGCCATGAGTGGCTGAATGGTGGACCTTCCCGCAGATTCCCTCCTCACATGGATGCTGAAATCTCACAGGGGAGGAAAGATGCATTAAGGAGGATTTTTCAGGATAGGGCATCCCTTGATGAGGTGGAGGATGCCTTTGCAGATTTTTCCACTGGCAGGGGGCGATTTGGAGGCTATCATTTGATTCGAGATAGGGGGGCTAAGAAGCCCCATTCTTGGTGGGCAACTCATGGGGCAGCAAGCCCTCCTCTACAGCAGTTAGCCATGAGGCTCCTCTCTCAGGTGACTTCATCCTCTTGTTGCGAGAGGAATTGGAGCACATATGGGAATTTGTATAGTGTGAAGAAGAGTAGGCTTGAGCAGTCTAGGGCAGAGACAATGGTGTATGTGCACACCAACCTTCGTCTCATCTACAGGCAGAGGGAGGAGTGGTTGAAGGGAAAGACAAAGATGTGGGATGTCTTTCCCGATGATATGGGTCTGGACAGCAGTGTTGAGTTGGCATTGGCCAACTTGGATCTCAATGCGCCAGTGCTAGAGCCTGTCAGATTTGATGATGGATTAGAGGGGTCATCCTCCACACCAGCAGATGCAAAGATGATAGAGGAGGAGGATGCATCAGAGGCAGAGGAGAGCAGTGGTGAGCATGATGATCAAGATTTCGACAGTGATGCTGATTATGAGGATTGATGACTCTGACTCATTGAGGCTTCAGGCTTGTAGTCTTGTAGACTGTAGTTGATTTTGTATTTTCTATTTCTATTTGCCATTGGCAGTGTTGTTATGTAACACATTTTGATTCTGATGACTTAATGAAAAAACTACAGTATCTTACTATCTTCAATCTTGTCTTTCTAAGTAAATTTGATGATTGTATCATGTATGGTGTATCAATGTATCATTGTAATTTGTATTATAGTATCAATGATGATATATGACTCGTGAATATCTAATATCTATGTTTGAATCAATGAATTTTGTATGAATTTGTGCAAAAAATATCTAATTTTTAATATATTAATATATATATATTTTTTAAAATATATATATATTTTTAATAAAATAATATATAACGTAACGTATCCCAGAAGTATCCTGTTCCGGGGTCATCATACCCGTATCTGATACTTCGTATCCCCGTATCAGGTGACTTAGATTTTACATAATTCAACTCTCAAAGGGGGAATACTCGTTCATCATAGACCCTCAAAATACATACCCAATTCTGCCACACAATATGTGTTGATTTTTAAGTAACATCGGGTGTGCTCTAGCTCCGAAATTTTGTGGAGGGGCTAGAACACATGAGATCTCCAAGACCCAGAAATCATTTGGAGAAATTCCACCCAGAGTGAAATTTATTGCATTGGAGAAACCAGCCGCTCTATAAATAAAAGGATTCAAGAACACGCTGTTGATATTAGGTATTGTAGGACTCAGACCTCTACTCTGGCTGAGCATGATGGGAAGACTAAGCACCATATTTGTGTGGAGGAGTCCAAGGTCATTGCTAGGGTTGAGCATTTTCATCACCGCAAATTTAGGGAAGCAGTTGAGATTGAGAAAAGATTCAATACTTTGAATAGGGATGATGGTTAGAAGATTAGCAGTTGTTGGATTTTGTCCCTATTCTCTTAGTTGGGTTCCTCTCCCCTGTCTCTTGATTTTTTTCTTTTTTTCCTTTTCTTTTGTGATGGACTTTTGCGTTGGTTTTTATATAGATTTGTAGGTGAATTTTTAGTTTTGGTTGATTTTTTAATTTTATTCCTTAATTTTATTTGTTTGGTTTGCTTATGATGCCCCTTGTTTTAATTATTATTACCTTTGGTTGTTTTTTGTTCCCCCTTTTTATATTAAAATTATTTCTTGGTATTATTGTTCTAGTTAAAAAAATTATTTACAACATTGATTATTTTTATATATTATTTTTTTAACTAGGTTTATTGTTTACTTTTATTCTTTTTTATAATTGGTTAAGTAGTTATGATTTTTCTCTATGTTTTTACTAATTTAGTAAAAAAAATCATTTTAATTATTATTTCCAACTAGATTGACTATATCTTATAATAATTTAATTTCTTAATATTCATTTACATTAATTTCTTATTTATATATTATGGTATTTTTTTACTGTGTTTTTTGTTAACTTTTATTCTTTTTTATAATTGGTTAATTAATTTTGATTTTTCTCGTTTGTTATGGTTTTACTAATATATATATATATATATATATATATATATATATATATATATTTCATTTATTATTTCTAACTATATTGACTATATCTTATAATAATTTAATTTCTGAACGTTCAATTTAATTAATTTCTAGTTGAAATTTTGACTTGGTCGTTGCATCTCTGAATTATATATATTAATGGATCTAGATCAGCACAATTACCATTCGCTTGATGATGAACTACACTAAGTAGTTCGAAACACGTCGTTTCTCAATTGATTATGTGATTTTCCGGAAGATTTCTGATTAAGTTATTCAAATTATTAATTATTTTTAATAGAGACTAAGTTAAGACTTAGGGAATTAAAATAATTAAAGTGAATTAATTTAACATGTGGGTAAGAAGCTTCTAAGTAACGAGGATCAAGTCTAATTTAATCTTAGCCGTTGATTAAAGATTAGATCATGGTTGTTGATTCATCAACAAGAAAAGTATAAAGGAAGGCTTGAGGGTCAGTTGGAGAACACACACAATGGATGAGTCTGTAGATCGAATTCTTCTGACAGAGCAATGCTCGGACGAAGATAAGATCTGAGTGATTCAGCAACAGTGGGGCAGAAGCAGTTATTGGTCGGAGGACCAAGAGTACATACTAGAGCAACGGCAGCAGAGAAAACAGAGGAAGCAACGCAGCCACCAGGAAAGGTGACGCAGTCCCCTGAAGGGGTGATGCAGGCCCACGCAGGGATTGCACAAAGCTTCCAAGGGACAGTCTATATTTAGCTGGAGATCGGGGTTTCTATGTCGAGAGGGCTGAAACTCGGTTTTCTGAGAGGTAGATCAACACAGAGAGAAGGTGACGCAGACTTTAGCAATCTCCACGCAGGCCTACGCATCTATTGCACAGAGGCTGGGCAAAGGGAGTTGGCGCTTCGCCAGTTCAATCTTGGATCAGCCAGGACTTGTAGTGTGAAGTAAAACTCGCTATTTTATCTATCTACCGAGGATTTTCTCTGTTGGGTGAGCCGAATTTGGCACCCTAGTTGTACTCAGAATATTGTTGCTTAATAATACAAACCTCCAAATCTGTTGCACCAGTTTTTCCGCATTGGGTTTTTCTGGGGACGTTAGTCCAAAAATAAGTGTGTCGTTTGTGTGATTGCTTCATTGATTTTTCAGTTTTTGATCTATATATTGGTGTAGGCTACAATGTATTTGTATTAGAATTTATTGAATAATTTCATAAATAACTTGTTAAATGAAGAAAACAAGTAGGTAATATAAATTAGATAATTGCAGTAGGATTTTTGTATGTTTAGATTCAGAAATTTTCACAATATGATCTAGTAGACGAAGTGATTTGTAATAAAATAATGTAGCAAATTAGCTTAAATTATTCCCGAATCACTTTTACATAAGACTCGACTAGAACACTAAGACTCACCTAAGACTTTGACAAAAAATTCCACCCTAGCTTTGGGGTGATGTTGGAGGGAAAAACTATGTCAATCATTGGTGTTTAGAAACACATCTAAATCAGTGAGACGAAAACCTCCTAGGATGAAACTCGTCGCCAAAATAATAGGCTTATCTAGGTTGTTACATACATACACGGTCTTACTAGCATCATTTACATTACAAACTTGTAGAATGGGTTTACAAAGACACAATAATTGATGGCTGATGATCTCAATCTTTGAAGAAAAATATGGTATCACTGCTTCCTTGAAACTTTGACAAAAACTGTGCAACAGGACATAGATTCCAGATTGCTTGAGGAGGGAGATTGCTTGAGGAATGGGTTGTTTTAAATATCAGCCCTAGTTCATTGAGTGGGCTCACTGTGCAATAAATTTAACTAAAAGCAAGAGGAGCAAGAGGGCAAGTCCAGGTGTCCTCTAGCTCCAGGAACAAGCAAGAAGAGGACAAAAAAATTTAAAGACAGTCATGGGTTACGCTATCCAAGGGTTAATTGGTGTGGAGCTGGAAAAGGGATAGACAATTAGTCTGTTTGGGGGCATTTTTCTCACAAGATGATTGGATAGGCATATGCATAAGCAATGGAGAACAAACTTTCTCGAACCTCCCCTCTCACACGCAGAGACATCAGAAGAATGGAATGCATTATGTTACCCTCTAGTGTTGAGATTTTGTGTAGTTGGAGTAGCAGGGTGTGCTCTAGCCCTGAAATTTTGTCGAGGGGCTAAGACGACTTGAACTCCAAAACCCAGAAAGTTTTTGGAGAAATTTCAGCTGGTGTTCAAGTTATTCAAATATTTAATTATTTTAATGTATTTCCTAAGACTAAACTTAAGAAAATTAAATAATTAAAGTGAATTAATTAACACATGTGCTGAAATGTTCTAAGTGACACGGATCAAGCAGTCTTTTAATCTCCGCCATTGATGAATGTTTTAATCTCGGTCATTGATGAGCTCATCGAAAAAGTATAAGAGAAAGGCTTGAGGGTCAGTGGGAGACATACACACAGATGCAGAGCTAAGAGATTGATCTGGAATTCTAGGGCAGGGTTTGCTAAGAATTTTTGGAAGAGTTTTCTACAGCGAGGGGTAGTATTGAATGAGGGGACGATCTGATCCCAGAGCCAAGAGACAGTAAGAAGCAAAGAATCAGCTTTCAAGGACAGTGTAGAGGAGCAAGGGCAGCAGCAGCAGCTACGAAGCAGTTGCGCAGCGCAGAGGCTTAAGCCGCTACACAGGGCCAGGAAGGGGCAGCGTTGCAGCTTCAGAGAGCTTCAAAGTTACACAGAGGCCTCCAAAGGCAGCGTAAGGACTGCGTCACCCACTCTAGGGTTATGCAATCCTTCTCTGAGAAGCGCAGTGGCACGCGGAGCCTAGCAAGGTTGACGTTGGGGCTTCAGGGTCAACGTTGGGGTTTCTAGGGCTAGATCCGGGTTGAGTCTTGTAAATCCCATTTGAGGTTGTGGATCAATCATAATTTTGGCCACAGAACAGCAGGTTAGCTGCAGATCTATGTTTTTCTCGGTCGGGTGAACCAAATCTGGTGCCCAGATTTACTATACTCGGAATCTACTTAATAATAATAAACCCTCATATCTGTTGCATCGATTTTCCCGCTTTGGGATTTTCCGGGGACTTATGTCCAAAAATCAGTGTCACTTTGTTTGAATGAGCGTAATATTCAGTAAATGATCTGCATGTGTAGGTTGTTAGTTGTGTTTACTTCGATGTTTTCTTAATCTTATTTATGAAGATAACTTGTAAATTTAATCAAGTAGAAGAAGTAAACTATGATCTTGCAGTAGAATTTTCACATGGTATCAGAGCGATAGCAGATCAAGCTGAATCTCCAGCAAATCAGCTGAAGAATATTTTTTCTGTAGGACAAGCAGCAGATCCAGAAGGAGCAGCTAGGCAGCAGGAGGACGCAGACCCAAGAAGGGGCAGTGTTGTAGCTACAGAAGGCCATCAGGCTTACGCAAAGCCTTCCCAGGCCAACGTAAGGACTGCATCACCCAGTCTGGGGTTACGCAATCCACTTTTGAGCAGCACTGAGGCTACGTTGGGCCAGTCAGTGAGACGCAGTCCAATCATTTTTCCTGTTGCAGAGAATCCTTGCCAAGATCTGGAAGCAGTGCTTCAAATCTTCAGCAGTGCTGGTGTGGTGGAGAATTTGTCGATGCAGAATTGTGCCTAGCTAAATCAACAAAGGCGGGAGGAAGATAGCTACTCAACAGATCTGAGATTCAATCAGGAGGGTGATCGGAGAGTACTGTCTGATTGTGTTTGGGTGAAATATTTCCAGGAGGGAAATCAGTGGTCAGAGGGAGCAGCTACTATAGAGGGTTACGCAATCCACTTTTGAGCAGCGCTAAGGCTACGTTGGGCCAGTCAGTGAGACGCAGTCCAATCATTTTCCCTGTTGCAGAGAAGCCTTGCCAAGATCTGGAAGCAGTGCTTCAAATCTTCAGCAATGCTGGAGTGGTGGAGAATTTGCCGATGCAGAATTGTGCCTAGCTAAGTCAACAAAGGCAGGAGGAAGATAGCTACTCAACAGATCTGAGATTCAAGCAGGAGGGTGATCGGAGAGTACTATCTGATTGTGTTTGGGTGAAATATTTCCAGGAGGGAAATCAGTGGTCAGAGGGAGCAGCTACTATAGAGGGTTTCTAATCACCAAGAAACCCAGATCTAACATTTTTCTGTTGAGTGTTGCAACAGAAAGAGGGGGAGGAGTATTTGTTCCGACAGATCTAAGCAAGATGGCCTGATATGGACTGAGAGCTCAGGATAGGTTAGACGGCATGTCCAACTTTGTTATCTAGAGGGCCAGAATCCTGTCTGTTCTGGATGAGTATGGTCTCAAGGATCATGCAAAGAAAGTTCTAGCTGTACCAATCGATACAGATCCTCTAAAGAAGTACGAAGAAAATCAAGCACAGACTAAGCGTTTGATCATGGACAGAGTCAAAGACCACGTCATACCTCATATTGTGAGAAAGAATACGAAAAATGAGATGTGGGTAGCCTTGGACACGATGTATCAAGGAGGCTCTGTCCAACGAAGGATGCTTCTGGAGAACCAGATACAGTTGTTCCAAATGATGAAGGGTGAAGAGATGGATGCATTCCTCTACAGACTTCAGACTATCCAGGATCAGCTGATTGCCATGGGCGCCAATTCAAATGAGAGGCTCATAGTGAGGACGGCCCTAAATGCAGTCTCGAAAGAATGGGAAACGTTTGTCCAGATAATTTTGGGAAGGGCAGCGTTACCATCATGGGCAGACATGTGGGCAATCCTCCGTCAGGAGGAAATCAAGAGAATCACGAAGAGGCAAAGCAACAGAAGCGAATCAGCCAAAGTGAAGAAAGAAGAGGAGGATGATACAGCCCTTGCATCAAAGGAAAGGAAGCAGTAAGGGAAGAAGAAGATGGACCTATCCAAGGTCTGGTGCTTTAAATGTGGCGAACTTGGACACTTCGCCAGCACTTGTCCTACGAAGAAGGACAAAGGATCTTCTGATTCCAAGGCTGCAGCAGCAAAGGATGATGGCTCTGATGATGATGCAGCCATGAGTGCTCATGTGCCTCGAGAGAAGAGGTGGGGTGATATGGATCTATAGAGCAGCTACAGACAGGAGTGGCGAGATCCTTAAGTCAGTGCTACTCTTGGATCACATACGAGCTATGGGAGATGGTTACAAAAGGTCACAGTGAAGCAAAGGGCAGTGATGGAGAGCTAGAGAGGGAGCAGTGTATTGCAGAGGCAGCAGCAGCGTGGAGGCAGCAGCGCATAAGCTGATGGGACTTCAGCAGCGCAGAGAGGCTGAGCTCACGCAGTGCAGTGTTGCAACAACCAAGTGGCTTCAGGGGGACATCATAAATCAGCAGCCAAGGGAGCTTCAATGATGGGAGGAAATCTGACTTATCTGTCAATGATTGGGCAGAGAGTCCTTCAGTTGCTTACTTCTCGGCAACTGAGTTGCAGTGCAACAGTTAGCAGTGGCAATGTTATGGGTAGCATGATGCAGCAATTTGAGAGGGGGCTACAGTACAGATGTGCCAGTGTCAATGGCAGTGACATGGGCAGCAGTACAGAGAGCAGCAGTGCAGTGGATGGAGGGCAGCAGGCCAAGCATCAGCAGCACAGAAACCAACATCAAGATCTTGCAATACATGGTGTGGATGTATTGCTAGAGCACACTCCGTGCTAAGAGGGAGTGTTGAGATTTTGTGTAGTTGGGGTAGCATCAGGGGTGATCTAGCCCTGAAAATTTGGGAAGGGGCTAAGACACACTTGAACTCCAAAACCCAAAAAGTGTTTGGAGAAATTTCAGCTGGTGTTCAAGTTATTCAAATAATTAATTATTTCAATGTATTTCCTAAGTCTAAACTTAGGAAAATTAAATAATTAAAGTGAATTAATTAACACATGTGCTGAAATGTTCTAAGTGACACGGATCAAGCAGTCTTTTAATCTCAGCCATTGATGAATGTTTTAATCTTGGCCGTTGATGAGAACATCGAAAAAGTATAAGAGAAAGGCTTGAGGGTCAGTTGGAGACATACACATAGATGCAGAGCTGAGAGACTGATCTGGAATTCTAGGGTAGGATTTGCTAAGAATTTCAGGAAGAGTTTTCTGCAACGAGAGGTAGTATTGACTGAGGGGATGATCTGATCCGGAAGCCAAGAGACAGTAAGAGGCAGAGAAGCAGCTTTCAAGGACAGTGCAGAGGAGCAAAGGCAGCAGCCGCTGCGAAGCACAGAGGCTTTAGCCACTATGCAGGCCCAAGAAGGTGCAGTGCTGCAACTTCAGAGAACTTCAAAGTTACGTAGAGGCCTCCAAAGGCAGCGTAAGGATTCCGTCACCCACTCTGGGGTTACGCAGTCCCTCTCTGAGCAGCACAGTGGCACGCAGATCCTAGTAAGGTTGATGTTGGGGCTTCAGGGGTAGCGTTGGAGTTTTTAGGGCTAGATCCGGGCTGAGTCTAGTAAATCTCGTTTGAGGGTGTGCATTAGTCAGAATTGTGGCCACAGAACAACAAGTTAGCTGCAGATCTATGTTTTTCTCTATCGGGTGCACCAGATCTGGTGCCCAGATTTACTGTACTCATAATCTACTTAATAATAATAAACCCTCATATCTGCTGCACCGGTTTTCCTGCTTTGGGTTTTTCCAAGGAATTATGTCCAAAAATCAGTGTCATTTTGTTTGAATGAGCGTAATATTCAGTAAATGATCTGCATGTGTAAGTTGTTAGTTGTGTTTACTTCGATGTTTTCTGAAGATAACTTGTCTAATTTAATCAAGTAGGAGAAGTAAACCATGATACTGCAGTAGAATTTTCACATAGTGCACATGCAGAGGCAGCAGAGGAGAGGACGCAGTGGGTAATACTGTGAGAAAATTTCCAGAAAACAATGAGGGAGCAGCGATTAGATTTTCCAAGAAGAAAACTATCCCACCCCTGCCCCCACTCCCAGAGGCTTGTTGGATAAAAGCGTTATAGAGAGCAATGGCTTACCTATAAGGCTAAAGATTCCACTAGAAACTTCTGGATTGACGAACCTACTAGTTTGGGAAGAGTCACTCGAGTGCTTGTGAGCGTTGTTGTATTTTCCCCGTTTAAGCTCACAAGAGATTGCGTAATGTGTGTGTGTATATATGTATATATAAATATACATGTCCCTATGATCACAGGTGTATAGAGGTCCATGTTCACTGTTGACCACTGGAGTGGCAACTGATGATTATATGAAGGCTTCATGCCCAAGGATGAACCAAACGACACTTGTACCATCATATATCATCATATCATCAAAGTTTCTAAACTCTACTTCTACTTCTCATCATTTTCTCTTGTACCCAAATTCCACGCCCTAAGGGAATTGTAATAAGTGATGCTAGTAATGATGAGTTTTGAGTCAGTATTGAGTTTGTAACAGGCCTAGATAGCTTGGGACCTTGCCAACAAGTGAGTATTACTCTAGAAGGTTTTTTTTTCATTCGATTAATTATTATCTCCCTACCAGTACTTAATAATTAATCGAGTTTTTCCTCCAAATTTACCCCAAAGTCGGATTATGGCTTGATGGTGAGGCTTTGGGTGAGTCCTAGTGTCTAGAGTCGATGTATATTACCATACTACACACAAAAAAATTCATGGAATTTGGTTAGGTTTAGGTAGTCATTTTTTATTTTTTTTTAATTTCCCGCAAGTCAAAAATTGCAATAAAAATTGTAATTGAATTGTAATAGGTGTTGTCTAGAGAAGTTGTATGGGGTATGAGTAATAAAAATTACACCTCTCACCTCAACGTTCTACTATGACACACTTTGAGGGGTTAATAATGTGTTATGGACCCTCAAAACCCACATTTCCTAAGTTTAGTGAAAATTGTGGCAATTAATTAGGCTAGAATTAAATAAAATAGAGGGAAATAAATTATTCCATGTGACAGAGTGACGTGGAAATGACTTGGAAATTATCCTAATTCAAGGATTTGAGTCAACGAACATGTGGATGTTGACTGAGCACACTACATCATTAATACACCATTATTTTATAAAATCGAATTTCCCAGAGATAAAGCAACAATTGGACATGTGGAAAATCAAATTAATTAGAGGAGCTCATGCACTAAAGGAATATTCTACGAAATATTTGGACTGAAGATTATGTGGGGCCTCCTCTCACAGTTCTCTTGAGAGCTTCAACATGTAGCACTTCACTTTGAGGATTTACGACTTTCCTTTGGCCAGACTACGAGTTTCAATGGAGGAATAACGCAGTTTTTGGGGACCTACGTAGAGCTACCTTGGGATCATCTAGAGAAGGGGCATCACTTAGTTCAAGTTTGCATTGGTTGACTGGAGGTAGCGCGGTACTTTGATTCACTCATGGATGAGTTTACTTGGCCATATATGGAATTCGATTTCCCTTGAGGTGCACATATGGAATTCGATTTTTCTCTGGTGTTTCTATCTTCTCCACATCAAACTTGGCTCATCTTTCCTTGGGATTTTCTCCAAGTTCATTTCTCACATGCATTTTTCCTTGGGATTTGCTCCCAACACTCTATATAATAGAGCCATGGGCTCTCATATGTATCATGTAATACGAGTTATTGGGCTTGAGGACACGCTACTAGATTGTACATGTACTTGCAATATAATACAAAATTCTTTAGCGTAACTTGTGATGGTGTTCTTCTTTTTGCATATGTGTTAAATTATTGGGTTATCGTTATGCTTCTATTTATTTCTTCATGTTAATGTTTCTTTCATGTTTGTTTCAAGTTATGTTAGTATGCAGCTATCTCATATTAGCATAAGAATTACATAATTGTTTTAGGAAAAGAAATCTTCTAGTTGATGTCAAATATATCTCTAGGAACTCTTTCGATTGCACTTATTTAATTTCATGTGGATCTAATGAGTTGTGGTGAAGGTTTATAGAGGAATCATTCTTTGGTCAAGCTTTCAAGCATGAGGGGAAGTTCTCAGAGGAACCAACAACCATTCTTGAAAATATTCAAGGAGAACCTGCATGTGTTTAATTCTAAAATATCATCTATTTCGATTTGCTTTGCAGGTGTGCTCTTAAGTTTTAGGCTCTTATTTATTGCATCAAAATTGCATAAAAAAATTATTTTTCACATAATGCATTTCATTTATCAATATCTAACTATTTCAAAGAGCTAAGTCATGGCAAGTCAAAGATGAGAGTTTGTTCATACTCTTTGGCCTAGCCTCTTGTAGATTATTTTTGTAATATACTTTGTGATTTCTTGAGCTAACATTTGTTGTTGTAGATTTGCTCTAACTTGTTGTCTTGCAGCTAATTGCAAGTTTCATCTTCAGAAAACTACTTACAAGTTTGCATGCAGGACCTTGGGGCTCAAACTTCTAGATCATTTATTTCCCTTGGTTATGAGCATTAGAGGACATTTATTGGACAAAAATGAGTTCTTCTTTAGGAACTCCGAGTTCATTTTGGGTCTTTATTTCTCTCTCTTGGCCGTGAAAGTCAGAGGATTTGCTTCTCTTTTTCTCCCTCGAAAAATCTGCATTTTGTTGAGTTTTTGTGGGTTTCAAATTGCAAAAAATTTCAGCAAGGAAAGGTCTATGAATCAAACCTAAATTGTGAAGATTTTCCTTGGATTTTAGAAAAGACTTCATAGTTTTCGCCTTTCTGTAATAACTAATAAAATTCTTGATTTTGGGAGTGTGGGTTTTACCCATTTCTATCCCTATCTCTCTATCTTTTGGAGAGGATTGGTGTTGTGATTTTGTTTGTTTATTTAATTTTGCATGCATAACATCTAATTGAGAAATTAACACTTCATGCATTACACTCGTTTTGCATGCACTTTAATTTGTTTTGCTACAAGTTTCAAGTCTTTTCACTTTCATAGCAAGTTGAAACTTTTGCATGCAAACACTTTTAACTTGAATCTAATTTGTCATGAATTTTGTTCCAAGTCTACTTATGCTTCATTTTTAAGCATATCTCACATGCGTTTAAGTATTTGGAAAAAATCTAAAGCAACATTTTACTTCATGGCAAGCGAATACCTTTCAAGTTAAAGTTAATTTTCATGTTTGGTTAATTTACTTACATGCCACAAGCATTCACTAAAATTTACCTTCAACTTAAGTTGGTTGAATAGACATTTTAGGGACCCTCTACCTCTATGGACTCATCACTGAGAGATCCAAACCTTTGGGCAAGGGTAAGGTCTAAGGATTAGAGTTCAACTGTAACCTTGCTTTAGAACTAATTAATAAAATAAACCAAAAGTTTTTCCATCACATTCACCTTGTTGAGAATTTGGTAGGGCAGTGTTTAATTCAAATTATCTACTTGATAATTACTTGTGAGCTTACTTTTACTTATGTCTTTTCTTCTTAGCTTATTATGTCTTTCATCAAGTCAATTATCAAAACACAAGAGACACAAATTTAGGCTCTTCAAGCTAGGGCCAAAACCTCTCGCTCTTGGAGAGGAAAACCCACAAGAAATTCTTCTTATAGACTTCCAAATGACAAGTACCATGACCATGACACAGACCCTTGACCTTTGTATGCCTCCAAGACCTTGTCACTACTTCTTCATTAACTCCTTGAGTTGATCCTTCCTTTCTGCATCGTCCTGCACCAACCTTAGAGAACTCAGTTTCTTGTACTTGGTATCTCCTTAGATTACTTGACTCGACCTTATATTCTTCTAGGCTTATTCTTATCTTGCTTTATACCCAAGATAGTGGTACATACTTCTGTACCAATCCTTTACATGCAGCCCTAGACTGAACTTATAACATGTCTTCTTCGCACTATAAAGATATCCATTTTCCTGCCTTGTATACTTCACTGAGCAGCCTTATATAACTTCGTACTTCATTGTAATTTTGTTATTCCACACTAGCCTTAGTCCTGCAACTTCGCACCAGCTTTAGTCCTGCAACTTCCCACTAGATACAGTCCTGCAATTTCGCACTT